>CM060401.1:96005716-96605716 GCA_030545235.1 Helianthus tuberosus | reverse complement strand
TCAGGCGTCAAGTTTCAAACTATCCAAAGGATCTAGAATCAAAGTATCATAAGATTTAAAGTATCACGTATAGCAAGTGTCTAGTTTCAAGATTCGAGTTTCATAGTATCATAAGAGTCTAGTATCTCAAGACTCAAGTTTCATGCTCGTTCATAAAGTATCAAAGTATCACAGTTTCACGTAGTTTAGCATAAATAAGACTCAATATATATCCTGATATATTATAGGGACTAAACTTGCCAAAAGATAAAAGTTTGGGAAAGCTGAGCATTACAGTCTCCCCTCCTTTAGGAGATTTCATCCCCGAAATCTAAGAGGAAGACTGCTCGAAGAGCTGTAGATACTTGGTCTTCATCTCTTTCTCGAGTTCCCAAGTGAATTCAGCGCCATGATTTCCTTCCCATCGTACCTTAACTATGGAAATCTTGCTGCGCTTCAACCGCTTGGTACCTCGGTCCATGATTTCGACCGGTTTCTCCACAAAAGAGTCTCAATTATTTGCAAGTCTTTGAAGGGAACCTGAAGTTCCTCGTCGGCTAAGCATTTCCGAAGATTAGATACGTGGAATGTTGGGTGTACATTGCTAAGCTCTTGTGGCAAATTGAGTCGGTAAGCCACCTTGCCTATCCTTTCGAAAATTTTGGAAGGACCCACATAGCGAGGGGCGAGCTTTCCCTTTTTACCAAAACGTCTAACTCTTTTCCAAGGAGATACTTTGAGCAGAACGTGATCTCCAACATTAAATTCCAGAGGCTTTCGCCTTTTATCAGCATAGCTCTTTTTTCTACTCCTAGCCTTGATCAAGTTATCGCGGATCTGAAGAATCTTATCCGTCGTCTCTTGAATGATTTCAGGGCCAGTAAGTTGCTTGTCACTAATCTCATGTCAACTTAGTGGAGATCGGCACTTGCGACCATATAAAGTTTCGAAAGGAGCCATCTGAATACTGGAATGATAGCTGTTGTTGTACGAGAATTCAATCAATGGTAAATGTACATCCCAATTTCCACCAAAGTTGATGACACAGGAATGGAGCATATCCTCTAGGGTCTGAATAGTGCGCTCAGTCTGTCCATCTGTTTGAGGATGAAAGGCTGTGCTAAGATTCAAGTGAGAACCCATAGCGGATAGAAACGTTTGCTAAAGACGGGAAGTGAAACGACCATCACGGTGAGAGATTATGTCAAGAGGTATGCCATGACGGCATATGATTTCATCGATATAAATTTAAGCAAGTTTCTCCACTTAATAATCTTCAGGGATAGGAAGAAAGTGGGCTGATTTGGTCAAATAATCAATGATTACCCATATACTATCATGACCGGTAGGTGTCCGAGGTAGTTTAGCTATAAAGTCCATAGCGATACTATCCCATTTCCAAATAGGGATTTCGGGTTGTTCAAGGAGACCTGAAGGACGTTGATGTTCAGCCTTTACCTTTGTAACACCTCGTAAAAGCACGTCCAATGATGTATTGACACGTGTAATAAACCCTAATAAAGTCAAACGTTGACTATGAAGGACTAATTTTGCAAAAAAATCAAAAACTTTGATTATGGAAGGACTGGAAGTGTTATCATGCTTAAAATAAGTCTATGAATAACCTCTTACGGTAGTTATATTCACAAATGAGCCACTTGTTGATCGAGTGTAGCCGTTTGCGTAATTAATTGAAAGTTTGTGCGATGAAGGGTTAAAAGCGTCGACATATTAATTCTTACCTCTGAGTGACCTTTTAACAAACCGGGAGCTTCATGATATTTGATTATACTCTCGGGAATGCCAATTATTGGCCATCTAAGGCTTTTATGCCTTTAAGTGACGTTACGCGCAATTTTGCAAGTTTAAGGGGTTAAAAGCGTCAATATGTTTAATTAAACCTCTGAATGACCTTTTTACGAACCCAAAGCATCGTGATGTTTAATAATACCTTCAAGAATTCCTAATATGGATTAGATAAGGCTTTGATGCTATTAAACGATGATATACTCAAATTTGCGCATTAGAGGGACTAATTGCGTCAAACTGCAAAAGTATACCAATTCGTATGGTATCGAACCTTCCGGAATATTATCATAAGTTAAACATGCCCTGAATATCCTTTACATAGCTTAGAAATAGGCTTAGAGGTGTTTGGTGCGCAAAAATAAACTTATTTGATCAACAGGGACTAAAAGCGTCAAAAAGTGCACAAGTTTGCATTTTCGTGCATATCTTACGTTCTGAATATATCCGGACATCCAAAAATTTATGTAATCATTAAAATAATTTATTTTAGTGTTTGGCTTGATAAAATTTCATTCGTCGTGTAATTTGGATCGTTTTTCGCGTCCGTTCGTGTTTCGTCGTAATTAGCCGAACAATGTGACCGTACGACCAAACGAACCGACATCCGGAATACTTTTGAGCATGTTTTATGTTCCCTATGTTTAGCCATCATAGTAGAGCCTTAAAAATGGCTTAACGGGCCTTAAACGTGTCAAAATGGGCCAAAATAACATGAAGGGACCAAAACTGCAATTTTTGAAACTGTTGTTGATATCCCCAGCTCAGGCGGGGCGCGTAAGCCAGCCTTGGCTCTTACGTGGGGTGCGTGAACCTATCAAAACAGCATAAATTGATTTCCAGCTTGATCCAGCTGTTCCCATGACTTGCAAATGGTTTTTATCAACCTATGGGCTTGTTTAGGGGCACCCATGGATTTACAAATCAGTGGGTGCACTTGTACGGTCCAGATTAAGGCTCGTTTATCGAGGAACGATCCTAACAGTTGTGGGTTTCCTATATAAACCCAACTTATTTCATTTGCAACTAACACATGATCTGAATATTCTCTAATTTGAAGCTCAAAGCTTCATACCTGAGAATTTATAGATCATACCTTCATAGCTTGGACCTCTTGTAAGTTTTCTTTCGCGCTTTTATGCGTTTTAGCATAAAAGTCAAACAGTGTTTGACTTTCTGCATTGACCAGTCAATGTTCAACACGAAGTCCGCTTGAACTTCGTCACGTGAGCGTAATCACGATGGTTATAGTCTCTTGTGACGATACCTCCTAATTACCACGTTTGCTTAGTTAATTGTCGGGTCAAAGTAATTAAAATAAAAGTCTAACGAGTTGGTTTTTAAATGAAATTCATAACTAATGACGTAAAGGCAATAAAATAAGTTTTGTCACTTTAATAACTTGGAAAATATTAATTGAACATGTCTAGGCATGATCAACCCGACAATTCTAAGTTTAGGCTCGGTTCGGAACCGAAAGTCGTAAAAAAATAGGCGTTTGCTTTGACTTTCAGTTCTGACCTGATTTAGCTTTGTTTAGATATGCCTTTGGATTCCTTTAGGACCGTATTATATGTTAGTATAACCCTCCAAGGTTATACAACTTGGTTCCTTATAAATCCTAGTTCATTGCATGTTTCCGTTAATTGCCTAAAAGTTGACCATTATGCCCTTTTGATGTAAAAACAAGATTTTTGAAAATATGAGAGGACAAAAACCTTTATTATTGATTTATAAACATGTCCTAAAAATTTGACATCAGTTTGAGGTCTAAATTAAGAGTTATGCTCGATATCGTAAATTGAAAGCTTTTTACTAATTAAACGGCATTTTCGGCATAAAGCCTATTTAAACCCAAATTTTGACACCAAACTTTCTACCCACTGATGTAATATAATATTTAGGGATTTTTGGAAATGTTTATAAAATTTTAAACTGATCATAACATAGAGTTATCGCATAGACTCGGTAATTGACAATAATGCCCTTTTCGCTAATAAAATGAGTTTTGCACATCCTTTACATATCAAACCTTTTTCTACTGATTCTATATATTAAATAAGTTATTCTAAACAGTAAAGGCTGATCAAAATCTCAGATTTCCTTAATCAACCCGAATATCGTCAAATACCGACTTTTATGCGAGTTAGGCGCATAGTATGGTTTAAAACCATATTAGGCACCTAAAGCTTGTTACCTACTGATGTTATGAATCAATTTTTATACTTTAACAGTAAGTAAAGGTTTTGAATTCAGATTTCCAAATTTGACCCTTAAAGCTTATGTGAAATGACCCAAATGCCCCTACGGTGCACAGTTTGGCCATAAATGATAAATTTCACATATATATGATATCTTACTGATATAACTTATTAAAATAAATATTTGTACTGATTATTTTAGACCAGAACCTCCGGTTGCTATTTAACCTCTTTTATAAACTTTAAAATGACCAAAATACCCCTACGGGGCTTAAATTGGTTTTAAATTCGTTTTGGGCATAATGAAGGTATCCCACTGATATCACAACATATTTAAGGCATATTAACTTGTGAAACATGTTCATAACTCATTGGTTACCCGTTATGCCTTTTACGCGTTCGGTACGGTTTATGTAACTAGTTTACATGAATTAACCGAAACGGGTCAAACCTCATCATTTTCACTTCAAAATTCAGAATATGTTTAGTTTACCCATATTATATAAGTCTCCATACTTGTTGGGTCTAAGTCACATTCTAATCCGGTCTTCGCTTAATCTTGCGTTTTGAACCGTAAACCTTTCCTTAAAACTAATCGGTCTAAGTTACAACTTAAATAAGACCCGTTAGGAATCTAATAGGTTAATAAAACCTTCGTTCCAGATTGAGAGCCCCAGTAGAGGTACTTGTGCTTGCTGATTAGAATATACGGCTGAGTATAAATTGCATTTTAAGCTCAGGTAAATACTTTTAACTTATTTTCCCTTATACGGCCTTGGGATACGGTAAATTATTACCGCTTGGTTGGGTGTAGAAATCTTTTAATCGGAGATGATTAAATTGTGTAATCCCATTTTAATCAGTATTGCTTGATAACAAATAACATTGGGGGATAATGATCGTGTCCTGGATATCCTTGGCTCGTTTAAAAAGTGTAAATGGCCACAAATTAAGCACAAGGTGTAGGCATAACACCTCCTGTTGCGTATGTAAAAGATATACTCACTCGTGAGGTAACTTCTTGTGAGTTATAATTGTGGTGTGTCGATTAATCTTGATCGGTTTGTTTAATCACCGGCCCTAAACATTGGACAAACATGTAAATCTGATACAAGATTGTTATTAATATAATTGTCCCAAGTTATAAAAGAATATTTATGCCTTGTGCATTTAAATCAATTTTCATAAAGATTTTCAAAAGAGTTAGTTAATTGTATTTACTAGTGTAAACTGACGTATTTTCCAAAAAGGTTAAGTGAGAGGTACTGTACGTAAATTGGCTGGGAGCTCAGGGCGTTAATAAAGGAATCTTGCAAGTTCTAAACGTCTAAAGTCTATTGAATAGTGTTTATATTTCTGTTTTAAGATCCGCCTGTGGATCCATCTTACAATCCGTTTGTAATATTTAATGTTACTTTTGAATCGCTTTGTAATATATTTACTTTAGACTTCCGTTGTGCATTGAACTATGATTATTTGACTATGATAATATCAACTACGTCATGATACTCCCCACCGGGCCCACCGGTAATACGTGGAAATATCGGGGTGTGACAACCTTTGTGCAAGTAAGGCATTTGGAGACGTACGCAGCAATGTCCTTCTTCATACCAGGCCACCAATAAGTCATACGCAAATCCTGGTACATCTTATCAGCACCAGGATGAATAGAGTATCGAGATTTGTGAGCCTCGTTCATAATGAGCTCACGAAGATTATCACGATCTGGCACCCATATGCGATTAAGATAATATTGAAGTCCATCAGACTTTGTTTCAATTTGGTCAACCGAAGCACCTCGTACTTCAACGATTAGACTACCTTCATTAGCTGACGAATACTGAGCTTCGCGGATACAAGCATGAAGATCACTAGTGATCTGAGAACAGAGGGTACTACTAACATGAGTCTTACGACTAAGAGCATCAACCACGACATTCGCCTTTCCTGGATGGAAGCGAATTTCACAATCATAGTCGTTAAGCAATTCCAACCATCGTCACTGACGCATATTCAGTTCCTTTTGGTTAAAGATGTGCTGCAGGCTCTTATGATCAGTGAAAACCACACACTTTGTACCATATAGGTAGTGTCGCCAGATCTTTAACGCAAAAACAACTGCACCAAGCTCTAAATCGTGGGTAGTATAGTTTTTCTCATGTATCTTGAGCTGTCGGGAGGCATAAGCGATAACCTTGTCCCGCTGCATGAGCACACAACCCAAGCCATGGTTCGAGGCATCACAATATACCACGAAATCATCATTCCCATCAGGGAGAGCTAGAACAGGAGCATTACAAAGCAGATTCTTCAGAGTTTGAAAAGATTCCTCTTGCTCAGGACCCCAAGCAAAAGGTTTCTCTTTCTGAGTCGGCGAAGTGAGAGGAACGACGATCTTCGAAAAGTCCGAGATGAATCGACGGTAATAACCCGCCAATCCTAAGAAAGAACGAATCTCAAATGCAGATTTAGGAGTACTCCAATTCTTCACAACTACGATTTTAGAAGGGTCAACATGAATTCCTTGTTTACTAACAGCGTACCCGAGAAATTGTACTTCATCGATCCAAAACTCATACTTAGAAAACTTAGCGTACAAGCATTCACCACGTAAAAGTTCTAACATAAGACGTAGATGCCGTTCATGATCAGCCCGAGTTTTCGAATAAATAAGAATATCATCAATAAAGACTATCACAAAATGATCCAGATAAGGTTTACAGACAAGATTCATAAGATCCATGAACACAGCGGGTGCGTTGGTCAAACCAAAAGGCATAACCACGAACTCGTAGTGTCCATAACGAATGCGAAACGCGGTTTTGGGGACATCTTCTTTGAGAATACGGAGCTGATGATAACCAGATCGAAGGTTGATTTTTGAGAATCAGGACGCGCCTTGTAGTTGGTCAAACAGATCATCGATACGAGGGAGGGGATAACATTCTTGACGGTGAGTTTATTAAGCTCGCGGTAGTCGATACACATATGAAACGAACCATCTTTCTTCTTGACGAATAGCACAGGAGCACCCCAAGGAGAGGTACTTGAACGTATAAAGCCTTTGTTGAGTAGTTCCTGCAGTTGACTAGATAATTCTTGCATGTCAGAAGGTGCAAGTCGGTAAGGAGCCTTGGCGACAGGAGTCGAACCATGTATGAGATCAATACGAAAGTCAACAGATCTATGGGAGGAAGACCAGGAAGATCTTCAGGAAAGATATCAGGGAAATCACACACTACTGGAACATCGGTTACGCTTTTTCCCCTGTCCTTTTGTTCCACCACGTGGGCCAGAAGGCAAGGTACTGTTTACGTAAACACTTATTCGCTTGAGTGCATGACATCAACTTCAATCCTCTAGAAGGTCGGTCACCATAGACGTGCAAAGTTTCTCCTGACGGGAGAGGTAAACTAACGTACTTTTCGTGGCAAGCGATTTCGGCATGGTTCTTACGCAACCAATCCATGCCAATTATGATATCAAAACTACCCAATTGCATGGGTATGAGGTCAATAGCAAAGACGTGGTCGTTAAGAGTCAAGGAACAACCAGTGAGAATAGAATCAACTAGGATAGACTTACCATCGGCAATCTCAACCGAGAACGACTTAGGTAGTTTAGAGCGTGCACAGTTTAACAAAGATTCAATTCTACGGACACAAAGCTTCTGTCGGCGCCAGTATCAAATAGTATCGAAGCGTAAAGATTATTGACGAGAAACGTACCATTAACGATGTCATTGTCGTTACGAGCCTGGTTTGCATTGATGTTGAACGCTCGTCCTCGAGCGGCTGGCTGTTGCTCCTGGTTCAGCTGGGGACATTGGTTGCGGAGATGAGTAGTGTCTCCACACTTGTAGCATACGCGAACATTGTTGACTGGTCTGGGGTTCTGTGGAGCGGGTAGAGGAAGCGGAGTAGGTTGAGCTGGTTGAGCTTGCTGAGCTTGTTAGACCGGGTTGGCTTGACGGCAGTAGGGAGTTGTGTGACTATAGCGATTGTAGTTGGCACACGGACGGCAAGCAGAGTTAGATGGGTGATGAAAATTACAAGAAGCACACTTGGGATGCACCCCAGTGTACGGCTTCTTGATGTTCTCTGGAGCAAGAGGATTAGCAGCAACAGGCACAATAGCATTGGCCGTAGGGTTTGCATTTGCAGCAGGGATAATGGCATTGCAACCAGAACCTTGAAACTTTCGTTTCCTGTTCCTGGTGCCACTTGGCTACTGAGTGATTTAGTTAGCAGGTTCCGATGGAGCAGAGTTTCCAAACTGCTTATCACGAATGCGGTTGTTGTTCAAACTTGCTGCCAGACGGTAAACCTCTTCAATAGTCTCGAGCTGAGCTGCTTCGATCGAGTCATGCATGGCAGGAGGTTACCCATTAGTGTACTTGGTTATCATGCATTTCGGAGTAGAAACCAAGTGAGGCACGATTATGCTGAGTTGCTTAAAACGGGTAGTGTAAGCCAAATTATCATCTCCAACCTGCTTGAGGTGCCATAACTCTTCCCCAAGCTTTAGTTGTTCATAGGGAGGGCAGAATTCGAGCATCATCAATTCTTGCACCTCAGGCCATGGAAAAGCATAGGCCTCTTCGTTGGAGCGAATGTTTCTCTCGTTGGACCACCACTCTAGAGCTCTACCTTGAAACATGCTAGTTGCACTCCTAGTCTTTAAGTGTTCTGGGCACTCGCTGTTGATGAAGGTAACCTCGATGCTGTTGAACCCCTCCAGCATAGCAGTCACCCCATCGTTGCCCGTGAAAGGCTTAGGGTTGCAAGAGACAAAGTGTTTGTAGTTGAAGCTCACAGGCTTTGGTTTCTCTGCTTTATAATCCACAGAGGATGGAGGAGTGTTTGATCCCTGGATCTTAGAGACGATCTTGGGAACAATGCGTGTGATCTGATTGGCCATGAAAGACATCATCTTCTTCTGAGAGTTGGCCATGGATCTCTTGAAAGAATCGGATAGTTTACGGGAAGACATCTAAAGATTCAAGAAAAGGCTCGAGTGAGACTAGTTCATAACGTCTCGCTTACTAATAGCCTTATGAATACGTAACATAGCATAAAGTTTCACACGTTCACAGAGAATACTCAACTTGTTTCACCTTTCACAAAACGTTCAATCATGTTTCACATAGCACAAAAGGTTCAGCATTCTCACCATAGTTCCGCAAAACACCAAATTTCGCATGGCACGTGGTACGAAAGTTTGGTAACATGTTGGAAACACTTATATATAGGAAGTACCAGCGGCGTATCCACCATGTTTCGACCATATCATGTCCGTCTCCTCATTCGGTGCCATGTTACGTATCGTATTTTGCCACCTATAACAGTACACCCCATCATTTTCATGTGCTTCAACCGTTTACGTATGCATTAGGTTACACATAGATTAAGCAAGTAGTTTCACATAGCATATCGTTCAATCATGTTTCCCATAGTTAATCAAGACTTCCATGTAGTTTGACACAATGAATAAAGCTTCATAAATTTAGTTCGATCCTGAGAGATTATTTTTATTGTTTTAGATTGCGGAGATACGTGCGATTCGTGAAAAATTTTCGAAACGAAAAAAAGAACCAATTGTTTAAAACCACGTGTAAAATCGTGACAACATAAAAGATAGGCTCATAAAACATAGGATTGTTCTGGGTAGAGGAACGTTGACTAACCAAAGTGAATCAAACCCCTTTAGAATTGAGGCAACATTCCTTGACTTAGTTAGACAAATTCGTCATCGATGTTAGGCCTATGATATTTTTCCTTTTGGTCACTACACGTCCCTAATTGATCGGGAATTTCGAGACGTTGGCGAGACAGAAAATCAAAGAGTGGGACTACTTATCAAGATGTGAGTTTCACCTCTAACTTAACAACTCTGTACCCCAATAGTGTTGGTACTTATCAATAGATAAGACCCACTAGAGTATAATATGGAAATCTCCCTTCAAGGTTTGGATGTCACTGCTGAATTGAGGGTAAATCTCGTGCAAAATACAAACACTGCTCATCGGTGTTTTCAAAGCGTTCAAGTGTATATTGTGTTAGCCTTAGGAAAGGCATGTATTGTTTATCAGGAATGTGTTGCTAGGAAGCAAGTACGGTAGAATGCATAAGTCTTAAACAACAAATAAAAGTCAAGATTCCTAGAACTATAGACTAGGCAAAGCATTCCTACTTTTCCTAATTCCCTATAGTTATGGCTCAGATACCAATCTGTCACACCCAAACCTATGGCAAAAACATCGGGGCGCGGCACTAAACGTTCAGATTGCTCATGAGATTCCATAACACTAATAGTTTCAATATAGATTAATTAAATTCGTAACATTGTCTAGAAATCAAACAATCCACAACCACAAAAATTATCAAAATACATCAAGGTTCAAGCATTGTTCAAAATTCCTGATTTAGCTAGGTGAGTTTCTAAGCATCATCCTATCTTGTTTTCTTCAGCGTTCCAAACTTATTAACCTGCAACATGTATTAAAATACTATCAAAAAAATGTTGGTGAGTATACAAGTTTGAGTACGTAATAGCATAATAGTTTAAAACGTTACAAAACTCATATCCGCCATGAAAACATATAAAAAGTTTCACAATGCTAAGCTAACGCAGTCCCTATGTAACACGCATTTCCAATGCAATTAACATAGCAATCCCAAGATTCTAGCGGGAGCTATAAACGTTCATTGCCTTTCCCAAAGTCTAACGGGAGGTTTGATCTTAACAATACCCAAGAGAATAGCAGGCGGGGAGTTACAACCTATAGCATATGAATAGTACCATAATTGTTAAGACATGTCACATACAAGGATTAAACATCACATAGCATATAAGTCTCAAGTTTCACAAGTATCCTGTTTCCATGTTAGCTACAAATAGAGTATGTTTCCAAATAAGTTTCAGGTGTCAAGTGTCATGTTTATAGAACACATGTTGCATCCCAAAAGTGTTTAAAACAAAAGGGGATCGAGTATACTCACAGTGGGTGCTAAGTATCAACACCAACTAATTGGATCGAAGGGAGCGCTGGGGTTAGCCTGATGACAGTATAACAGTATGAGTGTTGAACAGAATGTCGAATCATGCGGAAATCAAGTAAAAGTGTCTGACTGGTTTCTTGATCCGATGGTCGTCCGGACAGTAGTGTGTTTTACAAAATGTTTCAACTTTTGAAGTTTTCATTGTAGTATAAGATCAAGTCGTTCGATCAGAAGATCATCCGGTCGGATGATCATTCGATCGGATGACTATTCGAGTGAAAATTTCATAGTTAAAAGTTCGGATTCAAAATAGTTTAAGTGTTGAAGGCTACATGGAACAGGTCGCTTGGTCGGATGATCGTTCGATCAGATGATCGTCCGATCGGATGATCATTCGACTGTTGTGATCTTGTTCCCTTGAAACTTTCGTAAAATTTCTTAGTTTGAGTTTTAAACAGAGGTGACATGATAACGTATAAAGACAACGGAAACCCACCAAGGTTCAGCTTGTCTGATCGGATGGGAATCACCCCATTCGAACAGGGTAACTGCCCGTGACGGCATTTCATGTATGACCCGTAGATCGGTCATCTCTTCGGTGGGAACTCGTTATCGAGCTGACTCCAGACTAAGGAACAAGTCCTAGGCCTGTTTGGGTTCAGATCCACCGATTTGAGTAAAAAGTTAAGAAAGTTTGAAGAAAAGTGGAAAGTATGAATTTCCTTTGAGACAATGTTAAGGTTTTGCAAGGATTCGTGTTTAAACGTGCAGAATACAGGTGGATCTACACAATCCCTGATGAGATGACGTCATTCACCGATTACATCAGCAACCCATGATGATGTCACCTTCAAGAGTCCAAATCGAGTGATTTCGTGAAGGAAACCAGTGATTTTTTATGGAAGGAATGGTGGGGAATTGTGTAATGATGATAGAAGTATAAGATTCATGGGGAAAACTTACAAGAATCGCTTGAAATCGGAAGAAAAATGCCTTAGAACGAGTTGGAAGCTTCTAGGTCGGACGAGGCTGTCACATCTGTGAACAGTGATGTGACAGCGGGTATTTATAGTGTGAGAGGGAGAGTAAGGCGGTGGAGGTGTTTGATCGGATGACTGCTGATCGAATGACTATCCGATCGGATGGTCATCCGATCGAGGTCGTCCGATTGGACGTCCATTCGGACAGCCAATACTCGTTTGCTAGATCACTGATTTCGGTTCGTTTTGCGAGCTATATTAAGTGTTGCATTGCGTATTATTGTGAGTAATCATTACATTGGTATAATTATGTAGATAACACAAAAGTTTCCATGTTTCAAGTTTGCGTTCAGGCTAGGTTCACCTCTAGTAATTTTCAAGTATCGATGTATCGAGTATCAAGTATCTCGTTCAATAAAGAATCAAAGTCTCTCATTCCATAAGTATCAAGTTTCTATCCTAACCAAGTATCAAGTTTATCAGGCGTCAGGTTTCAAAGTATCCAAAGGATCTAGAATCAAAGTATCACAAGATTCAAAGTATCACGCATAGCGAGTGTCTAGTTTCAAGATTCGAGTTTCATAGTATCATATAAGAGTCTAGTATCTCAAGAGTCAAGTTTCATACTCGTTTATAAAGTATCAAAGTATAATAGTTTCACGTAGTTTAGCATAAATAAGACTCAATATGTATCCTGAAATACTACAGGGACTAAACTTGCCAAAAGATAAAAGTTTGGGAACGCAGGCCATTACATAATATATCACAAAATTTAATATTAATATATCATTATTAATATATCACCTTTATATATATAAATTAAACATAACTGTATGATAGTGATATTGGTTACCACATATTGAAGATGACATAAAATCACAGAATAACACATAAAGTATTAATTTCCTAAAATAAATGTTTAAGTTTTAGGTATTAGAAGAACACCTAAATGGCTTAAACCAGTGGTATAGCTCTGATACCACCTTCTGTCACAGCCCCCGACCCCACCCTGGGAGCGGGAGCCGCGAGCTAGTCAGATGGTATCGGTGTTTATTAATTTGGCAGCGGAAATTTTCATCAGGACCGTAGTTAGGAAATATTTTTATCAGAGTTAAACACCAAAATGTTTAAAATAGATAAATGGGATAAAACCCAAGTTTTGATGATAATACATTTATAGGGATAACCCCCAATTACTGAAAACATGATCTCCTTTTTATTTAGGTAACTTTTATAGCCACTTTTCTAAGCCTTTAGTGCTCTCCAACTGGCTTTTATTGGCTTCACACTAAGTTACCTTAAACGTGTTTTTAAAAACATTTTATCAGCAAAAAATACTGGCAAGTACATTCCATTTTGTAAAGCATCAGTTGTTACACATTACAGTATTAAGGGTGATTACAATGTTTATATCTACACAATTACTCGGTCAGTGCGTGTCACTCGACGGATCTGTAACTATGGTCATATCACACACTGGATACCCGTGCCTAATTGTGAAGGTTATCAAGTACTGTATACAAATCCCATAATACTGGCAGCAATTGTAGAATTACAAAGACTTAATCACTGTAATTGTATTTGAAAACATTTGAGGTTTTGGTAAAACATTTTGATTCACAAAAAGTGTTTATAAAAGAGAAATGTACTTACGTTTGTAGATTTAGGTATTTCTACAGGCTTCCTGGTAATATTCTGGATTACTTCCTTGAGTTTCTATGAAAGATACATAAATGCACACGTGTTAGTAAGATAACCCAAATCACATTAACCGTACAACTCAAGACAGAACTCCAATGACTGAGTCAGGTAAAGCCTTGACATCCATTACGAAGTCCTTGATCAATCGGGTGTAACACGAGACAGAACTCCAATGGCTGAGTCAGGCAGAGCCTTGACATGCGTTACGAAGCCCTAGATCGATCGTGTAGGGTAACAAATATGTGATCGAGGGTTATAATACTTACAACGAGGCAGAGCTTCGCTTTATTCGGGGGTATTAGGCTATAGCTTCAGCATATAGAAATTGAAAGAGATTTTTGAAATTTTGAACGTTTGAAATACTGATCTCGGCCCCTTTTATTGCCTGATCAGGGGCGGGTCGCGCCCCGCGACGGCCTTCTCTTCATCTCTCGCGGCCCGCGAGAGCCCTAAAGGCGGCGATAGGGTTGCTGAGTCATGGGGCCTCGCGCCCCGCGAAGGAGTTGCCTTCGTCTGTCCCGGCCCGCAAGCGAAGGGCTTTTCTTGTTTTCTTTGATTTTTATTAGTATTAATGTTATTCGGGTTCGTTTCTCACACACGGAGTGTATTAAGGAGTGTTTAGGGGTGTTTCTCAAGAGTTGTTATATACGATCTTAACCCTATTTCACTCCTTTAAATTGAATATAGATGCTCCTTATCGTTTTAATACCTTTGATATAGTAGAGTAAATTGTGTGTTATTAGGAATCCAATCAAGGGAGTTTCTCTCTCTAGCATGGCGATTCTGCCCCCTCTTGAAACCTTCGATTTTTCTGCTTGATCTTTGTATAACAGTCTGATCATTAGAGTGTTGATTCATCAATACTTCTAATTCGAACTTGTTAGCAAAGGGATTGCATTAAATCTAGGGTTTTTTTCTGTTCGTTTGTTTTAAATCGCAGCCTTATCTTGTGTAGTCGATTAGGTGGAATAGATCTATTGTTTTGTCGGTCCTTCTGGTTAGGCAGAAACCTAGACTTAACAAGAACTCTATTTGACTGTAGTTGATTCATGGGATAGGGTTTATGCTAAATTAGGGTTTTATTTCTGTTTTTCGTAGTACTGGTTGGTTGTCGAAATCCATGTTGCATGGTAGTCTGATTTACGTGATGAGTGAGAGAGGTGATGATTTTGATGCGGATGGATATCCCAGTTTCACAAACATTGGTGCTAACGTGAATGATGATTCGGATGCAACCCCTGGAACAGCTCCTGTACGTGGTATTGGTTTACGAGTAACGAATATTGAGGGAAATCCGATGATGCCGAGAAGAGGATTGTATTCTACATCGGGTAATTCGGTTCTGGATGGATTGTCTAAGATCTCTATACCGGTTGGAGAACCACCGGTTAAGCCAATAACCTTTGCTAATCTCAATCTGAATAAGTTTGGTCAGAAGGGTATGGAGGGGAGTTCGTCAGGTAATGTTTCTCAAATACATGATCTGAATATGGTCATGGATTCTACTTTTATTGCTGAGGGAGAATCATCAGATCAGTTAAACTCATCCATTAATATTGGATTGGAACCCTTATCGTTTGCTAATGTGGTTAAATCTAAAAAGGAGCCGGTTAGAGTTAACTTTAGACCGATGGAGTCTACTGAACAAGTCGAAGGAGCTGATGTAGTGATTCCTTTATCTTCGGTCAGGCAGGTTAATGATAGGTATGCTAATACCCTGTATGGGTACTTCTTGGGTAAACGGCTTGCGTTTCCTGTGGTTGATTATTTTGCAAAAAACAATTGGGTCAAGTACGGGCTTGTGAGACTAATGATGAATACCAAAGGTTTCTTTTTCTTTAAATTTAAAACGAAGGAGGGGATGGATAAATTACTGGAAGATGGGCCTTGGACGATAAGGAATGTGCCGATTATTTTGAATGAATGGTCTCCAAATGTGACAGTAGAGAAACAGGATATCAAAACAGTTCCGGTTTGGATAAAAATGCATGAGGTTCCGTTAACTGCTTTCACAGAGGATGGTTTGAGTTTACTTGCTTCAAAGGTTGGCATGCCAAAGATGTTAGATTTTTATACTGCTGCAATGTGTGCTGAATCGTGGGGTCGGAGTAGTTTTGCTAGGGCGTTGGTGGAAATTCATGCGGATGTTGAGTTAAAAAAAAGTATTACGGTTGCTATCCCGTCTTTGGAAGGGAATAGTCATACTAAGGTTGAGATAAAGGTTGATTACGATTGGGAACCATTGAGATGTGCCTCATGTTGTGTCTTTGGGCATAATGATAGTTCTTGTCCTAAGATGCCGCCTCCAACTAGGAATGATGAACCTGTCAAGCAAAATAATGAGTACCAAGAAGTTAGAGGGAAAGCTAAGAAGCCTAATAATCCGGGTGTGCACACGAAGAACCAGAAATCTAAGTTTGTAAATCGGCCGGTGGTGAAACCTAAGGAGAAATCGGTGAGTGTGGAACCTCAAATTCGCGTGACCAATCCCTTTGATGTGTTAGCCAATATGGATGGGAACCAAGATGATGATTCAGGTGCTAGAAGTGAAAAGGTAATAACGTCGAAGTTTAATGATAAAAAGCAAGTAACGGAAGAAGTTATTACGGATGATGTTGATGTGGATAATTTGCTTGCTGATATACCAAAGTTTATGGCTGATAAAAAAAGTGGGAATGCTGAGGGTGCAAGCACACCCGGTTCAATGGGTTCCAATGGGTAGTGTGGCTTCATGGAATATAAGGGGGTTGAACCGCTCCCTCAAATAGAAGGAGGTTCGCCAGGTAATGATGGATAATCATTTACAAGTTTGTGCAATTATGGAAACTCATGTTGATTCTTCGAATGTGTATGATGTTTGCAATAAAGTGTGTCGGTCTTGGAGTTGGTCTTCAAATGCGGACTGTTGTGATAAAGGTACCAGAATTATAGTGGGTTGGGATGCTAGTGTGGTTGACGTTATGATCTTGTCACAAACGGACCAAGTCATTCATACACAGATCATCTATAAGACTGACCGTAAAGCGTTGTTTTGTTCGTTTGTGTACGCGGATAATATGTATAAGAATAGGAGAGTTTTGTGGCAAAACCTAAGGGTTCATCATTCTTTTGTTCGTGACAAGCCGTGGGCAATCATGGGCGACTTTAATGCTTATTTATTTCATGATGATACTCTGAATGGTCCTTCAAATATTAGTATTGGGAATAGGGAGTTTAAAGAGTGTGTTGATGATATTGAAGTTTTTGATGTCAACTGCACGGGGTTACATTATACTTGGTCTAATAAGCAACAACAACAGCGTGCCGTATTCAAAAATTTGGATAGAATTCTGGGGAATGTTCATCTCATTGATCGGTTTCCTTCCGCTGCTGCCTATTTTCATCCCTATCGAATCTCTGATCACTCACCGTGTATCTTAAAGCTGCCAAATATGTCTAGGGAGAAACCGAAGCCTTTTAAATTCGTTAATTTACTGGCTGGTAAGAGGGGGTTTATGGAAGCGGTCAAACAAGTGTGGATTTCTAACCAATCAGGTTTTCGAATGTATAGAGTGGTAAAGAAGCTTCAACTCCTAAAACACCCTCTTAGGAAACTTTTGTCTCAGCAAGGAAATCTGCATGAGAAGGTTAAAAAGTTTAGGGGGGAGCTAGATACGTGTCAGAAGGCTGTTGATGAAGATCCTTTGAATAATGTGTTACTCGAGCAGCATGGGAGGTTAATCCAACTCTATAAGGAGGCGGTGAAGGATGAGGCGTTGTTTCTTAAGCAGAAATCTAAAGTTGACTGGTTGGAACTGGGAGATTCTAATACCAAGTTTTTTCATAACGTCCTAAAAGATAAGAACCATAGAAGTCGGATTTTTTCAATCAGAGATGCTAGTGGTACGTTGTATGAAGGTGATTTGGTTTCGCAGGCTTTAGTGGATCACTACACTAAATTTTTTGGTTCCTCGGGTGGTTGTAGTGTGGTTCCTACTACGGATCTATTTCGAAATATGTTACCAGCTGGGATAGCTACTAGTATGGTTAGACAAGTGACTGATGAGGAGATTAAGTTGGCGATGTTTTCTATTGCGGGTAATAAAGCCCCGGGGCCTGACGGGTATACATCGGTTTTCTTTAAAAAAGCGTGGGATGTTGTGGGAAGGGATGTTTGTGATGCGGTGCAGGATTTTTTTACGAATGGTAAGCTTCTTACTCAACTAAACCATACTATTATTTCGCTTATCCCTAAGACGAGTACTCCATCATTGATCACGGATTATCGTCCTATATCTTGTTGTAATACACTGTACAAGTGTATTAGCAAGATTATTACCAATCGCATCAAAGAAGGGTTGGCTACAGTTGTTAGTATTAATCAATCGGCGTTCGTTCCAGGCAGGAGAATATCTGATAACATTCTGTTAACTCAGGAGCTCATGCATAAGTATCACCGTAATCAAGGGCCTCCTAGATGTGCTTTTAAAATTGACATCCAAAAGGCTTATGATACGGTTGATTGGCGGTTTTTAGAGCATACGCTAAAGGGGTTCGGGTTCCATCAGATGATGATAAAATGGATAATGGCTTGTGTAACAACGACATCTTTCTCTATAGCGATAAACGGTAACCTTTTTGGGTTCTTTAAAGGTCAGAGGGGTTTGCGTCAGGGAGATCCGATGTCTCCTTATTTGTTTACTTTGGTCATGGAGGTACTCACTTTGATTTTGCAGAATCGGGTGTCTCTATCAAATGAGTTCAGATTTCATTCTCGGTGTGATAAGCAACGTATTATAAACATTTGTTTTGCTGATGATCTTTTTCTGTTTGCTCGTGGAGATTATAGTTCTGCTAAAGTTATATTGGAGGCGTTGAATACGTTTAAAGACATGTCCGGGCTCGTTCCAAGTATGGGTAAAAGTACTGTTTTTTTTGGCAATGTGTCTAATGCCGTTAAGGATCAAATCATTAGCATTATGCCTTTTGAAGTCGGTGTTTTGCCTGTTCGATACCTGGGAGTTCCTCTCATCTCGTCTAGACTATTGTACAAAGATTGTAATAGGCTTGTGGAGAACATGGAAAATAGAATAACGAATTGGAAGAATAGGTGCTTATCGTTTGCTGGTCGGCTTCAACTCATCCGTTCGGTTTTGTCATCTATGCATATTTATTGGGCATCGGTTTTTATCTTGCCGAGACGCATCATTCAAGATCTTGAAGGAAAAATGAGAAGGTTTTTGTGGGCTCAAGGCAATGATATTAAAGGGAAAGCGAAAGTTAAATGGGATCATGTTTGTATGCCTAAATGTGAAGGAGATTTGGGCATTAGGAGAATTGCTGATATGAACAATGCTCTTATGGTCGCTCATATTTGGAGTCTCATAACGCTTAGAGAGTCGCTATGGGTGAAATGGATGCATTCTTATCGTATTAGGGGAAGAAGTCTTTGGGATGTTCCGATTAGAGGTGAAATGACATGGACGTGGAGAAAATTATTAGCATTAAGGCCTTTGGTTCAGCAACATATTTGGACTAAGATAGGTAATGGTTCGAAAACTCTTGTCTGGTTTGATAGGTGGGATGATATTTGTCCGCTCAATTCGTTTATCACGCCTAGAATGGTAGCAAATGCGGGTTTCTCTCATCAGTCGACGGTCGTGCAAGTGTATGTCAATGGGGAATGGAAATGGCCAGCTTCATGGTATTCTAGATTTCCGGTGCTCCAGCTTTTGAACAATATTATGCTCAACCCAGAGTGTGAAGACAGGATTGTTTGGAGGTCACGTTCGGGTAAAGTGGGAAATTATATTACGTCTGAAGTGTGGGATGATATTCGCCAAGTTCAACCGGATATTCCTTGGGCGAATGTAGTTTGGTTTGCTCAGTCTATTCCTCGCCATTCCTTCTTTATGTGGCTTCTTATTCAAAAGAGATTGAAAACGCAGGATGTGATGAGTAAATGGTATTCCTCGGGCAATGCAAATTTTAACTTACTATGTTGTTCGTTATGTACTCGTGGGCCAGATTCACATGAGCATTTGTTTTTCGAGTGCTCTTATGCGACTCAGGTGTGGAATGGCATTAAACATAGAGCTGGTATGGAGATGGTTGCTAATAGCTGGGTGCAGATTCTCGATCATTTGGTGTTACATGCAACATCTTCGAGTGCTACAAGAGTCATTGGGAAACTGGTTGTAGGAGCAGCGGCGTATTTCGTGTGGCAGGAAAGGAATCATAGACTATTCTCGAGCAGGAAAAGGGAAGCTGATCAGCTTATAGAAATTATTTTATCCACGGTTCGTTTGAAACTTCATACCATGAGATTCAAGAGGACGACCCAGATCCATGGGATTCTGCAGGAATGGAGTTTACCTCGTGGCTTGGTTCTAGTGGATGATGATTGCGGCTAATGCTAGGGTTGATAGTGTTTAGCGTCTAGTTGTATTGTTGACTTGTTTAGCCTGATGTGCTTGTTTTTTAGTTTACTCTAGTGTGGAATGCCATGCTAGAGAACTGAGGATCGTTTATGTTCCTCACTTGGTTGTTTATTGGTCTGATTTATAAAATTTACCGGGGTAACCCTTTACCCAAAAAAAAATAGTAGAGTAAATTACAAGTTTTGTCCTTTATATTTATACCAAATTGCAGGTGGTGTCCTTTGCCTTTAAATTTGATGAGTTTTGTCCTTAACGTTTCAAAATCATGTACGTTATGTCCTTTAGCACTAATCCAGTTAGATTTTTTGGTTAAGTATGGTCATGTGCCTTGCACATAAGGGTATCGTTGTCTTTTCATCTTTTCAGTGGTTATTGTGTAAATAAATTATATAAAAGAACTATTTTGTAAAAATAAAATGATATTTAATTAAAGAAACCTTACACTCTCTCTCTCTCATTCTTCTCTCTCTTCTCTCTCAAGAAGCTCATCCCTGTTGAAAGGATGCCAAACACCCATATTTTATCAGCTCTCTCATTTTTTAAATCCACAAACATGGTCGGATGTCACTCATATAAGAATATATGTGTTACGCCAATGTGATGGCACCGTAAGTTCATCTAACCCTCAATCAGACAATTACTATGATGACTTAAAATCCGAGAGAAGTGAAAAAAGTACTTTGGGTATTCTAAAGTTTTGAATCAAAAGCATTCATCTCATTTAAGATAAATTGAAATCAAATCAAACAAAATCTTTGGGTATTTTATATATCTAGTAATTTACTCTAAATAAAACAAAATCTTTAGAATATATTAATTCTAAAAATACCTTTCTTCCCCAAACCAAAACCAAAACCAAAACCAAATCCACATCCTATGATTTGCTTTTTTAAAACCTAGCTCATCATTATTTACTGATCTTTCTCAAACTACAAAAGAAAAAACAAAAAAAGACCTGATGATGAATATCATCATGAAGAAATTGTTATTGGTTTGTATGGATAGATCTAGAATCAAGAAATCCTTCTCTTTGCTCTTGAATCTCTCTCTTGATTGCTATCATATACAGATCCGTCAGTTGTTTACTAGTTTATTTATAGATCTGAGTAAATTGAGTTTATCATTAGCATACCCAAAACTCTCTGAGACGATGGCGGACGGTGACGGTTGGGTGTTTGCGATGATGGTGGACGATGGTCAAACGGGGAAGGAAGGATGGTAACTAGCGTGCGGTGGTGAAGTCGGAGGCAGTGACAGCTGGTCTCGGGTGGTGGTGTCGGTGGTGGCTGGGTAGAGAGATATGGGTGGAGAGAAACAAAGAGGGTGAAATTATTTGATATAACTTTTCTTTTTAGTTTGGTTTTATTATTTATTTGATATAACTTTTCCTTTTAGTTTGGTTTTATTATTAAATTATTTTAATAAATAGTTAAAAAGACTAAAATACCTTTAAGTTATCATATTTAACTAGAAAAAATCTAATTAGGTTAGAGCTAAATGACATAACGTGCATGGTTTTGAAACGTTAAGTACAAAACTTGTCAAATTTAAAGGCAAAGGACACCGCCTGTAATTTGATACAAAAATAAAGTACAAAACTTGTAATTTACTCGATATAGTAAGATTATGGAAACTAACAATTTAGTTTAAAGCCGACTGTTAGCCACCAGTCTCTGACAATATTAACCAATATCAATTTTTTAGGTTTATGTACATCTAAAGTAGTCAATATAACATGGTATGCTTTTATATACTACTAGGTTAGAAACCCGTGTAATACACGGGTTAAATAAATGTAATTTTATATACCAAATAACAAAAAAAAAATATATC
Source organism: Helianthus tuberosus (assembly GCA_030545235.1). Lineage (NCBI taxonomy): Eukaryota > Viridiplantae > Streptophyta > Magnoliopsida > Asterales > Asteraceae > Helianthus > Helianthus tuberosus. The sequence continues at coordinate 96,583,796 of CM060401.1, read as the reverse complement.
TTTAAAAACCCCGTTTATTACACGATTTAAATAAATATAATTTTATATACCAAATAATAAAACAATATATCTTTAAAAATCTCGTTTATTACCTTGGTTGAATAAATGTAATTTTATATATTAACTAATAAAAAATTATATCATTAAGAAACCCGTGTATTGTATATGCTGAGAAAATTTAATTTTATATATTAAATAATTAAAAGGTTAAGAACCACATGTATTGTATGGGTTGAGCACATGTAATTTTATATACCAATCAATAAAAAGTTACATCTTGTTATATATTTATAAACCCGGTGTATTATAAAACCTTTGAAGTAAACTGACAAAATAGCCCAAACCACGGGGACTAAAATGACATTTAACTCTTTATATTATATTAATTTATATTTATTGTACGTTGTGACACCTGTGTCACTACAACCATCATACAAATACCAAACCAATTAAATATTGTGTTTCATACTTGGGGTTTGTATAAATATGTGTATCATTTGCACATATCAATTGTGGTTCGATTTCGAGCTCTAAATCGCTTTCTGGAAAGTTATACGCGAACTCATACGTAAACAAAATCAGTTTAACACGACAAACACTCCGGAATAGTGACATAGGCTTAACATACCTTAAATAACCTTTACATAACTTAGAAATAAGTTTTGGATGGTTTGGTGTGTCGAAATCAAGTTTGTTCGATCGCAGGGACTATTTGTGTCAAACTGCAAAACTATACCGATTTGTTTAGTAACGAACATTCCGGAACTTGATCATAAGTTAAACATACCCTAAATATCCTTTACGTATCTTAGAAATAGGCTTTGAGGGGTTCGGTATGCTAAAATAAAAATTTTGGTCAATCAGGGACTAAAAGCGTCAAAAAGTGCATAGGTTTGCATTTTCGCGCATATCTTACGTTCTGAATATATCCAGACATCCAAAAAAAATTTTAATCATTAAAATATTTTCTTTGAGTGATTGGAATGCAAAAATACCATTCGTCGCGCAATTTGGATCGTTTTTGCGTCTGTTACGACATCCGTCGTAATTAACCAAATAACGCAATCGTACGACCAAATGAACCGACATCCGAAGTTTTTTTGAGCATATTTTAAGTTCCCTATACTATAACTTCATTTTAGTGCCTTGAAATGGGGTTAACGGGGCTTAAACGTGTCAAAAATGCATCGAAAACCAAGTTTCTGGGTTGCAGGGACCAATTTTGACAATCTGTCGAACCTGCTCTGGCGGGGCGCGTAAGCCTGCTGTGGCTATTACGCGGGGTGCGACAGACCTACAGCACAGAAACATTGAATCTGGTCCAATTCAGCTATTTTGATGGTTTTGATCATAGATTTGCAATACCATTTGATGGTATTTCATGTTCCCATTGTTTAGAAAACCTTGTGCCCAAGTATATGGCCTTGATCAAAGCACGATTTGTGAGAAACGATCCCAACGGTTCTCCAAAATCTATATAAACCCAAGATTTCTTTCATTTCTGCACACACTTGATCTGATTAATGCTCTAAGTTGAAGCCTTTGCTTCATACCTGAGTATTTTGGATCAAGATCTTCCTAGCTTGGACCCTTTGTAAGTTTCTTTCGTGCTTTTATTGCTTTTCAAGCGTAAAAGTCAAATAGTGTTTGACTTTCTGCTTTGACCAGTCTTTGGTCAACACAAAGTTCGTTTAAACTTTGCAACGTGAGTGTAATCACGATGGTTATAGTCCCGTGTGACTATACCTACTGATTACCACGTTGATTAGGCGTAGTGACGAGTCATAGTTTTGGTCAAAATGCGTATTCATGCGTATTTTGCAACCAAACTATTATTGGGTATCAAAACACTTTGTTTTGATATCAAAACCTGTTTTCTAACTTAGCTAAACATGTTCTAACATGTTTAGCTCGTCACTTTTAGTTTAGTGCTTGTATAGAGTCGTAAGTCAAGCGGTCTAAACCACTGCTTAGGCTTTCGAACTCGACCCGTTTGGTCAATCATTAGGATCTGACTAAGCATATTTGTGACCGTAGTTGTATAGGGAATAACCTTCCGAGGTTATACCTTATGGTCACTTAGTTTAATTAGTTGTATGATAGGTAGTTTATATATATGCCTTAGGTAAATGACCAAAATGTCCTTTTTATGCATAAATTGATTTAAATTATATGTAACCTAACTTTTGTCACTTAAACTGATTATGCAACATACTTAAACATGTTAGGGCATATAATACTTGTCATAGGACTAGTTAGGCGTCTCGAACGCGCATTCGCGTGAACGACACATCAAAGTAGCGTAAGCTACCTTAATGGGTCGTAAAGGGTCGTAAGCACTTAGGATAGGTTCCGTTTTAGAATGTAGGCTTCATTAAACCATATCATATGAGTTCCAATACTCATTTGGTTTACGAGACCTCATTCTACCCAGTCTTCCGATTTAGGTGATGATTGTTTAACTAGCGATCCGATTACTGGGTACCACTTGATTCCTTGATTTCCGAGCTTCCTTAGGACACTTAATCAAGGATACCTTCAATCTCAAGTGAGTACATAGTCCGCTCTTTTACTGTTTTCAAATGTTTTGGGGTTAAACATGTGTGCCTATTCGTTATTTTCATGATTTCAATATATGATTATACATGCTAGTACTTATATTTTGACGAATTGAATGATTATCTATGGTTTAAATACTAATTTTCAAAGATTATAAAACTAATTGTTGGATTGTACTTATTTTATACATTCATCAAGCTGATTGGTAGTTCGATATAGCGCTATAGGACTAGACACCCCATTCCTGTTGTATGGAATGTCAGAAACCAAATTTTAACCAAATAGAAATTGCCTTTGTGGTATTTCTATAGTCTCTAAGGTGTAGTTTGATGCACTAAGGTTTGAATGAAATACCAAATCACATTTTCTTTTGTATATTTCAATATACTACCAAGGTATAGTTTGATGTGCTCCCAAATGTGATATTATTTACCAAAGTATATTTGATATACTATGTACAAAACCAACATATAGTTTAATATACTATTGACCTTGTTATTTACTAAAGCATAGTTGATATGCTATTTTCAAAACCAAAGCATAGTTTGATATGTTATTTACAAAACCAAAGTATAAATTGATATACTATCGATGCTTTCATTCTTAAACCAAAAGTATACTTATGATATACTACCGAAAACTATTATTTTAACAACTAAAGTATATTTGATATACTATTTGTTTAACTATTTTGAAGCAAAAATATATTTTAATATATATCACTTATCCGACTTTCTCAAAACCAATGTATACTTTTGTATATACTACAAACCTTTTTATCAAAGCAATGTGATTAGAAACAAAATTATTTATAAGGATTCATGGCTATTTTTGTAAACATAAAACCTTTTTCTTGTGTTAACTAAAGCCATGAACCTATTTTAGCAAAACCTATGTTACTCACAGGCATTTTTATGCTGACGTACCTATTTTACATATGTTTCATGTGCTGCTATGTGATGATTGTTGATGCATGCTATACATAGGATGGACTCGTGCCCTAGCGACTTTAAAGCTTGAAAGACAATATTTGTATTTATCTGATTTGTAATAAAACAATGAGTTTAATTATTCAATAAAATGAAACTATTTAATCGATTGTTGTGAAACAATGATTCTGTTATGACACTCCCCGACGTTTCCGCCATGATTTGTTGTTTTACGTGGTTGGGGTGTGACAGAAAAGTTGGTATCGGAGCCAATGGTTATAGGGAATTAGGTTATTAGTAATGCTTTAACCTAGACTATAACCTTCCTAGGACCCTAACACAAGTTATCTTGTGTTTAGTCTTAAAATAATACCGTCGCCTATCTTTAGGTGACAACCAAAACAAGAACACAATTTGCGAATCCGTATTTGAAAACCAATTCTCTCTTCTTAGGTAATTTATTATAAGGTTTTGAACCCTCTGAGTTTTCAAAATCTCGTCAAAGTTTGGGTCTTATAATGTGAACACATGCAATCTGGAAGGGTGGATGCCTGTATCCTGAGTTTTCAGTCTAAGGCTAGAGTGTTCGTATAAATCCACATAATCGGACCAGTCACTCTTACCTGGGAACTCTTGGGATGAGTGTCCACTTATAGGCTAAAGCAGGTCTTCGTGATACATTATATTGACCCACTTACTTTGATTAGTCACTGCGTGTCATTTGTTTGTTCGAGATAACGAACGAATGATCGCTTTCCTTGTGTTTTGTCGATGTTTTCAATACCTCTTTTGTTTTCCAATTGTCGATCTCACTCGCTTCTCATGTTTCCTTGTTCTTTTTAGACAATGCCTCCTCAACGAGATGCACAACCTCTAACCAACGAAGAAATCGCAGCCCTTGTCTCTCAGCAAATGGCTGATGTGCTTCTGAACATAGTAACCCAGATCCATCAATTATACAACAACAATAACAATAATAACGCTCCGTGTAACTTCAAAATGTTCAATTCAGCTAAGCCGTTGAAATTTTCTGGGTCCCAAGGAGCAACTGCGCTCCTACAATGGTTCGATAGTCTAGAAAGCACCTTCAGACATGTTCATTGTCCAAACGAGCGAAAGGTTGAATTCGCATCTAGTGTTTTTGAGAAACGAGCTTTAACATGGTGGAATGGCATGATGAGAGATAGGAGTGCAGATGTGGCACTGGCTCAAACTTGGGAAGAGCTTCGAGCTCTAATAATTAAGGAGTTCTGTCCTCGTCATGAGCTTAGGGCATTGGAAAGATAATTCGATGATCTAAAGCAAGACAGCGGTGAACATCGAGCCTACACTGACCGTTATGAGGAACTGAGCCTGTTATGTCCTGCCATGGTTACGCCTTTGGAAAAGGCGATCGAAAAGTAAATTGATGGCCTCACTGACCCAATTCAGGATATCGTTACTGGTAGCAACCCTACTACCGTCAGACAGGCCATTGAATTGTTTGCTACCCTGACTGAATCCCAGATCAGGAAAGGTAAGCTTTTTCGAAAGGGCGACCCGAAACCATCTGATGAACCTACACAAGAAAAACCAAAGGAAAAACAGATTGAGACCTCCAAAAAGTCAAAGAAGCATAAGGCTTTATAAAACTTCGCAATGGTTGCTCAGAACAATCAGGTTGCACCAAACCAGCCAACACAACCTCGTACAAGGAAAAACTATGTTGGTACTGCACCTCTGTGCAACAAATGCAACCGCCATCATCTGGAGCAAACACAGTGTCACAAATGTACCCACTATGGGCGATTGGGACATTTGGTCAATACATGCCGATATCCTAACCAAAACCAAGCTGCTGCAAATCCTGCTGCAGCTCAAGCACAGTTGCCACCTGGGTCGTGTTATAGTTGTGGTGACCTTACTCACTACCGAAACAATTGCCCAAGACTTGTTAACGCAAACCCAGCGCGTGGACGAGTGTTTAATATAAACGAGGCAAACGCGAACAACAATGCAGCAGTGAACAATTAGTCTTTTGTATTTCTTTGTTTGTTATGGTCTGACATTTGAAACAATTCAGCTGATATATAAATAAAATTTGTTGTTCCAATTTTATTTTACGAAACTGATACCATTGTGTGTATGTCTGACATACCCCTACGATGCCGACACCAAGGAACCGTGTTCCTTACAAAACAAACTACTCATGTAAATCTTTCATTTTATAATCACTTGTGATCTTCCCAAAAATTCAAAGTACTCGTTTCTTTTAAGAAACAAAGTACAATGTACAAGTTACAAATTCCTAAACAGATACTTGAAGTACCATTTTAAATCCTTGATTTGATATCTAAAGGTACTATCATGAGTCCTTAATTGAATTCCTTGTGTGCTCTAATGCGAATGTTACGATACGACAAAAACAAAGCCAAATCCTTATAGGATCTTCCTATCTTCATAGCTAGATTCTTGGGGATGTTTTTGAGTATCAATTGTAGACCTTGGTTGGATTTCTGGTATACTCTAAATGCAATGATTTAAATTAACAAACGAGCCAATAATTAAATTAACGAATACGCGATTATATGATTGAATGTTTATGTGTAATTCTAAAGCTCGCTATCTAAGTCCTGGTAGAATCTTCCGTATCTTCATACGTTAGATTCTCAGAAAGATACTCTAAGTACTATCTTAAATTCCTTAAGGGGCTTTTCTATGCAAATAGTAAGACCCTTGAATTCCAAAGTGCTATTTCAAAACGATTATTTGGTTCAGAGTTACAAAGATCCCTTAAGTGGTCTATTTAAGGAGATCGTACTACGGTCTAGTTAAAGAGATCATGTGTTGATCTAGTTAAAAAGATCGTTCGTTGATCTAGTTAAAAAGATCCTTTGGTGGTCTAGTCAAGTCACTTCATGTTTTTTTTTTCGATTGATTTTTTCCCCTACACATTATGAAATGAACTGTGCGGACTGTGCAAGGAATTACGTAATTATGGATGCATACATAATTATGGAATTCAGTGCACAGAAACCACAGCAAGTTTTGTCATTTGTTAAGACCTATAGTGATGAGAATAACGAAACGGGAACAATGTAGAAAGGGGTATGGTGGATACGCCGCTGGTACTTCCTATATATAAGTGTTCCTTATTACATTGCGAATGTAATGTTATTTAAGTTACTATAAGTCCTGGACCTTGACCAATGTTATTTTATCTTACAATCTCCGACTCCGATTTTCGAGCACACACAAGTTTCCTATAATAGTCTTCATAGGAAACATTCTTCTAACCGTTGTTCGAAACTCCATGTTTTGTTACTGCAAAAACATCACTTGGACAGTTGACAAATTCGCTAAGAATCCAAACGTGACCCAGAGTTTTACTTAGGGTACGAAGGATTCATTCGAAAGCGAAACAATCACAGTTGTCTTCACAAGTTTCCTCTAAAATTAAATTTCGGGACGAAATTTCCTAAAGTAGGGGAGACTGTGACACCTGTGTCACTACAACCATCATACAAATACCAAACCAATGAAATATTGTGTTTCATACTTGGGGTTTGTATAAATATGTGTATCATTTGCACATATCAATTCTGGTTCGATTTCGAGCTCTAAATCGCTTTCTAGAAAGTTATACGCGAACTGATACGTAAACAAAATCAGTTTAATGCGACAAACACTCCAGAATAGTGACATAGTCTTAACATACCTTAAATAACCTTTACATAACTTAGAAATAAGTTTTGGATGGTTTGGTGTGTCGAAATCAAGTTTGTTCGATTGCAGGGACTATTTGTGTCAAACTGCGAAACTATACCGATTTGTATAGTAACGAACATTCCAGAACTTGATCATAAGTTAAACATACCCTAAATATCCTTTACATAGCTTAGAAATAGGATTTGAGGGGTTCGGTATGCTAAAATAAACTTTTTGGTCAATTAGGGACTAAAAGCGTCAAAAAGTGCATAAGTTTGCATTTTCGCGCATATCTTACGTTCTGAATATATCCGGACATCCAAAATTTTTTGTAATCATTAAAATATTTTATTTTAGTGATTTGAATGCAAAAATACCATTCGTCGCGCAATTTGGATCGTTTTTGCGTCTGTTACGACTTCCGTCGTAATTAACCGAATAACGCAATCGTACGACCAAACGAACTGACATCTAAAATGTTTTTGAGTATATTTTAATTTCCCTATACTTTAACTTCATTTTAGAGCCTTGAAATGGGGTAAACGGGGCTTAAACGTGTCAAAAACGCATCGAAAACCAAGTTTCTGGGCTGCAGGGACCAATTTTGACAATTTGTCAAACCTGCTCTGGTGGGGCGCGTAAGCCTGCTATGGCTATTACGCAGGGCGCGACCGACCTACAGCACAGAAACATTGAATCTGGTCCAATTCAGCTGTTTTGATGGTTTTGATCATAGATTTGCAATACCATTTGATGGTATTTCATGTTCCCATTGTTTAGAAAACCTTGTGCCCAAGTGTATGGCCTTGATCAATGCACGATTTGCGAGAAACGATCCTAACGGTTCTCCGAAATCTATATAAACCCAAGCTTTCTTTCATTTATGCACACACTTGATCTGATTAATGCTCTAAGTTGAAGCCTTTGCTTCATACCTGAGTATTTTGGATCGAGATCTTCCTAGCTTGGACCCTTTGTAAGTTTCTTTCATGCTTTTATTGCTTTTCAAGCGTAAAAGTCAAACAGTGTTTGACTTTATGCTTTGACCAGTCTTTGGTCAACACAAAGTTCGTTTGAACTTTGTAATGTGAGTGTAATCACGATGGTTATAGTCTCGTGTGACTATACCTACTGATTACCACATTGATTAGGGTAGTGACGAGTCATAGTTTCGGTCAAAATGCGTATTCATGCGTATTTTGCAACCAAACTATTCTTGGGTATCAAAACACTTTGTTTTTATATCAAAACCTGTTTTCTAACTTAGCTAAACATGTTCTAACATGTTACATGTTTAGCTCGTCACTTTTAGTTTAGTGCTTGTATAGAGTCGTAAGTCAAGCGGTCTAAACCACCGCTTAGGCTTTCGAACTCGACCCTTTTGGTCGATCATTAGGATCCGACCAAGCATATTTGTGACCGTAGCTGTATAGGGAATAACCTTCCGAGGTTATACCTTATGGTCACTTAGTTTAATTAGCTGTATGATAGGTAGTTTATATGCCTTAGGAAAATGACAAAAATGCCCTTTTTATGCATAAATTGATTTTAAGTATATGTAACCTAACTTTTGTCACTTAAATTGATTATGCAACATATTTAAACATGTTAGGTCATATAATACTTGTCATAGGACTAGTTAGGAGTCTCAAACGTGCATTCGCTCGAACGACGCGTTAAAGTAGCTTAAGCTACCTTAATGGGTCGTAACGGGTCGTAAGCGCTTAGGATAGGTTCCGTTTTAGAATGTAGGCTTCATTAAACCATATCATATGAGTTCCAACACTCATTTGGTTTACGAGACCTCATTCTAACCAATCTTCTGATTTAGGTGCCGATTGTTTAACTAGCTATCCGATTACTAGGTACCACTTGATTCCTTGATTTCCGAGCTTCCTTAGGACACTTAATCAAGGATACCTTCAATCTCAAGTGAGTACATAGTCCCCTCTTTTACTGTTTTCAAATGTTTTGGGGTGAAACATGTGTGCTATTCGTTATTTTCATGATTTCAATATATGATTATATATGCTAGTACTTATCTTTTGACGAATTCAATGATTATCTATGGTTTAAACACTAATTTTCAAAGATTATAAAACTAATTGTTGGATTGTACTTATTTTATACATTTATCTAGCCTATTGGTAGTACGATATAGCGCTATAGGACTAGACACCCCATTCCTGTTGTATGGAATGTCAAAAACCAAATGTTAACCAAATAGAAATTGCCTTTGTGGTATTTCTATAGTCTCTAAGGTGTAGTTTGATGCACTAAGGTTTGAATAAAATACCAAATCACATTTTCTTTTGTATATTTCAATATACTACCAAAGTATAGTTTGATGTGCTCCCAAATGTGATATTATTTACCAAAGTATATTTGATATACTATGTACAAAACCAACATATAGTTTAATATACTACTGACCTTGTTATTTACTAAAGCATAGTTGATATGTTATTTTCAAAACCAAAGCATAGTTTGATATGTTATTTACAAAACCAAAGTATAAATTGATATACTACCGATGCTTTCATTCTTAAATCAAAAGTATACTTATGATATACTACCAAAAACTATTATTTTAACAACTAAAGTATATTTGATATACTATTTGTTTAACTATTTTAAACAAAAATATATTTTAATATATATCACTTATCCGACTTTCTCAAAACCAAGGTATACTTTTGTATATACTACAAACCTTTTTATCAAAGCAATGTGATTAGAAACAAAATTATTTACAAGGATTCATGGCTATTTTTGTAAACATAAAACCTTTTTCTTGTGTTAACCAAAGCCATGAACCTATTTTAGCAAAACCTATGTTACTCACAGGTATTTTTATGCTGACGTACCTATTTTACATATGTTTCAGGTGCTGCTATGTGATGATTGTTGATGCATGCTATACATAGGATGAACTCGTGCCTTAGCGACTTTAAAACTTGAAAGACAATATTTGTATTTATCTGATTTGTAATAAAACAATGAGTTCAATAATTCAATAAAACGAAACTATTTAATCCATGGTTGTGAAACAATGATTCTGTTACGACACTCCCCGACGTTTCCGCCACGATTTGTTGTTTTACGCGGTCGGGGTGTGACATACGTCTTTTGTTAATTTCAAGATAAATAATTTTGAAATCTAATAAATATTTCAGAAGACTATATTATCTCCTAAAAAATAATAAGTAGGAGATAGATATGAGAAAACTAAAAAATAGATTAGATTTATTTTAGATTTATTTTATAATTATCTTTTAATTAATATTAATTATAATTAATATTATCTTTTAATTAATATTAATTATAATTAAGTAGGAGATAGATATGAGAAAACTAAAAAATAGATGGCTCTTCTTTTTTTCATAGATTGAAATAGTTCCATCACATCGTCGTCTTTTACTTCACGTAAAAAATCTTTTTCGACCGCACAAACTATAGCATTGTTCAAAAATTCCGAGCCAATCGATTGCGTAAATTCGTCTTGAAAAACTTCAATTTCGAAAAACATCTTTCAACGGTTGCGTGTGCAACCGGTAAAAGCAAAGTTAGCTTCACTACCCGATAAACTGAAGGACAAGAACTATGCGTTCTCGTTTCAACCATAACACGCGCAAGATCCACTTATTACATTCAAGTTTGCAAATTTATCATCACTACTTATAGTGTGACGAAATGGGCAATTGGGATTTAGGCATTTTATAATGGATTTTAATAAAAAAAAGGCACGCTAATCGAATTGGAAACGAACCATTAGGTGTCAAGACTTCAAGATTGATTGGGGAAAGATTAGTGATTAGTTGACTAGGAGTTGTGATTAGTAAGGTGGATACATAGAGATTTTAAGTGAATTATAGATCAAAATGTCAATATTAAGGGTAAATGTGTTTTACTTGCCCATTTTTTTTAGTTATACAAATTACCATGTTGTTTTTGTATGAGTAACATGTGTATCTTGTCAAAAAGGTAGATATTGCATGCTAGTGTTTTATGAATCTTCCGAGTAAATATGGTCATGAAGCAAAAGAGCTTCACGAAAAAAGCCTTTTAAGAACCTTCACTATCACTTATGTGGTTATTTGAGGATTATCATCCTCACAATGTGTTTTTATTAGCCGAAATCGTATAAGGTATATACAACACATATAAAGACACGCTTGATTATTGGATTACAACACTTGTGAACTTGGATGATAAACTAGAAAAGAAAACTATATAAACTCAATAAACGAATACAAGCTATATAAAGTTCAATTTAACTAGAAGATGACTATTGAATTACAAAGAAACGCCAGGTAAACGGGCAACAAGCTGCGCAGCAACCCTATTTTGAATTGCAAAACCGATCATTTTAAAGACGAAGTGACTCTTATGGGTCGAGAAATTAATATTCACAAATATAATCCCAAAAACATTTGTTTAGTGAAATTATTTATTTATTGATAAGAGATTTGATGAATTGAAAGATTTAGGAGCATAAGAATATTAGTTATCTATCGATCATTTCTATAAGGCTTATTAGATTTTAGTAATCCTAAGTTTTATGTGTTGGCCGATAATAATCCCAACTTAAAAAATTTTCTCCAACGATCCCAACTTGTAAGAATTTGGCCCGCATTAATCCTATTCAAACATAGATGCAATTAAATCATTTAAGTAGTCTGCATGTGCACTTGAATCTATTGAGTAGACCAAATTCTTATATGCTAGAAAATGATTAATGGATGTCAAATTCTTACAAGTTGGGATCGTTGGAGTGAATTTTTAAAATTGAGATTATTATCGACCAACAGGTGAAACTTAAGATCATTAAAATTCAATAACCTTTTTATTATTGAGTTTATACTCTACTAGAAGTGTGTTCTTAAAGACATATTATTTATAAGAATAAAACAAATAATGAGATATGAAATTATGTAAAGCATGTATCAGTATGGGTATTTTGTATACACACTTTATTAGTTAGCCAATGGTCGTTCAAAACAAATTAGTTAGCCAATGAGAAAGAGATTTTTATGATTGGGATGAAAAGTTGAGCAATGAGGGGAATGTCATAGTGAGATCGTTGTCTATATAAGACCAAGAGTAAAGTCAAAAATCTGCACGCATACGTTAACCACTCTCATATGGCCCAATACCATCAACCACAACAAGACATTTACAAAACTTTTGTATTTATTATTTTTATTTTATTCAAATTCGAATATAATATACTTTTCTAATAAAAATCACGTTCTTGATAAGAAAGGTATGCCACAAATAAGTATTGTATTTTCATAGTATCAAAATACAATATAAGATCATGTGGAGTGGAGAGCATGAATAATTTTCTTATCCGTAAGTATTGTACGACACGTGTTTAGCAAAGGGACATTATAGGGCATTATATTAAAAGTGGAGTAGTGGGGCTTAAAATCTTGTGAAACATTATATTCTAATAGAATTAAATAAAAAATAAAAAAAAACCATAAAAAATGTTATTGGCCAACGATTGGGAAGTTGTGTGGTCATTGGCCAAAAAAATTGAAGGAAAGCGTGGACTTAAGAACGCCTGGGACCAAAAACTTGAAAGAAAAACGCTCAATGGGGCTGGCAATGGGCGTTTTTTTTTTTTTTTTTGAAAAGCACCAATAAACCCCCCACTACAGGTGGTCTAAGTTAACATGGAGGTATTAATTTTTTTATTTCCACATCCCTCTTCACTCAATCTCTCTCTCTCTCTCTCTCTCTATATATATATATATATATATATATATATACAGAGAGAGAGAGATGGGTGGGGCGTGAGAATATCAACTCCTTTTTTTTATATATATATATATATATGTATATATAGAGAGAGATAGAGAGAAGGGGTGTGAGAATATCAACTCCTTTTTTAACAGTAACCGTCACTCCTACTTAACACTAATAGTTATAAAATAGACAAAATTGCATAAATCAACCTTTATGTTGTACCTAAACTGCACTTCATACTTTTCACTATGAAATCGACAAAGCCCAACCTTTCTGTTCATGTTTTGTAACATTCTATAACTTTTACAACTAACGTCGTCCAAAAAACTTTGTTAAGTTACCTCACATGCTTTGCATGTGAGGGTACTATCGTCTTTTATAACATAAAGGTTGATTTGTGCAAAATGTAATTATATATATAGTAAAAAAAAAATTTTGCAAAAACATTATTATTTGTTAATAATTATTTGTTTATATATATAAACATATATAAAAACTAGTTTTAAATTTATTTTATAAAAATTCTGATTTGAATATTTTTATAAAGTAAATAATAATGACAAGATAAATTTCTTTTTATATAAAGTATAACTAAAACACAAATTCTTTTAAAATACAGTTATTGTAATATCCAGAATATTTTTATAATATATATATATATATATATATATATATATATATATATATTATAACGGACATTTTAAAACTACTCAAACCAAAAGGTATTTTTTATGTATATGTAAGTATGTGTTTATGAAATCAAAATCTTCGAAAAATTTATATCGATAAAAGAAACTAATAAATTAATTTGACATTTAAAAAAATCTTCAATAAACTTTAGTAAACAAATTCTAAATATATAATATGTAAATAATACTAATACAAATGCAATAGGAAATAATAGAATGTCTTAAACTGCATATATATTTTTAATATTGCATTTGTATTAGTATTATTTGCATATTATATATTTAGAATTTGTTTACTAGAGTTTATTAACGATTTTTTTAAACGTCAAATTAATTTAGTAGTTTCTGTTATCGATATAAATTTGTCTAATATTTTTTTTTATCAACACACACTTACATATACATAAAAAATACCTTTTAGTTTGAGTAGTTTTAAAACATCCGTTATAATTATAAAAATATTCCGGATATCACAATAACTTTATTTTAAAAGAATTTTTGTGTTTTATTTATACTTTATATAAAAGGTAATTTATCTTGTCATTATTATTTACTTTATAAAAACATTAAAATCAAAATTTTTATATAATAAATTTAAAACTAATTTTTTTTATATATATAAATATGTAATTATTAACAATTAATAATGTTTTTGCGAGGAAAGTTGACACCGTGACCATGAGAGGGACAGGGAGAGGAAAGGACGCCAGAGGTCGACAACACATTCCGGCGGTTCCACAAGAACTCAGACAAAGGAAAGAAGAGGAACAAAGGCGAATTAGACAAGGACAAAAACAGCCTAACGAAGAATGGAGGAAGTAGATCAGCAAAAAGGAGGCCAGAAGAGATCGAAAGTTCAGGTACATGGAGGAGAGACTGAGGAACGCTACATCCTTTTATACGTCTAATCTGTCGGATGGGTGCACCACAGAGAAAATTTGGGCGGCATTCCAACACTTCAAAAACCTAGATGATTCATTTGTTCCCTTTAAAAGAGATGGAGCTGGAAATAAATTCGGCTTCCTAAGATTCTCCGACATCGAGTGCCCCGATGAGTGTGTAGAGAACTTAAAGGAAATCAGCATCGAGGGAGCGATTCCGGGGGTAAAACTAGCAAAATTTAACAGAGACGGGAACAAAGCATATTTGGGGGCAGTTAGGGGCCATGGGTCGGTCTTTAACAGACTCTCGGAACCAGAGTTACATAGGCAAGAAAAGAGGGTGGATCTTGGTAATGCGACTCAGGTCCAGTTCCAGTTAAAGAAAAAATAATATTGTGGGGCAGTTACCGGAGAATCAGGCAGCAATCTTAGTAGGTTTGATGTCAGGCTCCCCCAAATGAACACTTAAGCAAGGAAAAGCTGGATTTTTAAGTCACTGATTGGTGAAGTTAGAGAACTGGAGGCTCTGGAAAGGCTAGAGGATTTTGTTGATGAGATGGAGGTAGATGAAATGGTGCTGAAATCTTTGGGTGGTTTAAAGATTTTGATGATCTTCCAGCAAGTGAGGAAGCAGAGTGTTTCATTGAGAGCAAGAGAGAGGGAGAGAGAGAAAGAGGTGGGTTAGTTGGATGACAAAGTTGGAAATATGGGATAGCAGTTTCTTCCAGGTGGAAAGGATAGCTTGGATACGTATTACGGGGGTCCCGATCAGTCTCTGGGACAGACATGTTTTTAACCGGATCAAAAAAAGACGCGAAAAGGTTCTGTTAAATTCTGATGTTTCAACCCTCAACTGTAACACCCCAAAAACGGGTTTGGAAATCAAACCACGTTAATAGTGAAAATGAGTAAAATACCGTTAGTGGTAAAAATTAACCCGGTAAAAAAATTAGGATTTAAATAAATAAACTTGATATTAATTAAAAGGGGGATAAATACTTTGAGAAAAACAAAGTATGTAAAAGGCCCGAGTTAACGGGACTTAAAATAAAACGGGTTATGACTTCCCGAACCCATTAAGTTAACTAGGAATAATTAACCTAGTTAATAAAAAATAAGTAGGTTATAGCCTACTTAATAACAAACCAAAACATGAGGGGCTAAAGGTGGTTAAATTGGAAAATGTTTTAACTATAACATTTATAAAAGAAAAATAAAAAAATGAAAACACACACATAGGTGTGTGGTGCGTGTTCTGAATCGACCAGGAAGGGCTCCAAGGAGCCAAAACCCTAACTCAACCAAATCCAACAAATTGAAGGTCGATTCTAGCCCCAAATCGATGCATGAACATGAATTAATGATCACCCAACCTAGGGAATCATAAGGTATGTAAAAATTTGATGATTCGTGAAGTTGCAAAATTTGAGTTAGCATCATAATTCGCGAATTATGTAAGGATTAGAGGAGCTATGGCTAAGTTAGTGATGTACACATGCTTAGGAACTAAACCCTAAGTGAAAATCATACATATGATGCTATGACTTGAATGATTTGGTGATTACCTATATGTGTGTTAAATGGTTGTTGTAGAATGATGAAGAACACTAGAAATTTGATTATAAACTGAGTGTTATTTATTTACATGAGATGAATCTAGATGTTATTATGCATACTAGATATATTAAACTTGCAAGAATTGTTTAATCTTGGCTAAATAGTTAGTCATGAAACTTGATTTTTTATTTAGTGAAATTATGCCCATTAGGTGTTTGTTAAAATGCCTAAACGAAGCTAAAATGTTGAAATTCCATGTGAAGTGTGCACTTGAATATGTTGATAGATCAATTGACTTTTAGGAAGTCAAACTAACCAATGATTTAATTGAGTGATAAAGTCGACATAAGACCCGTTAGATGGAGTAGTCATAATTGATAATGACTAATCTAACCATCTTATGAATTATGATGATAGTTTGACGCCTAACGAGCTAGGTGGAAGCTTGATGAGTGAGCGGGTCAAACAAATCAAGAAGGAAAGGAAAAGCGTAATTCGGATGCAAGGTAAGTATATCTTACACTAGTCATATATTTTAGAATATCCTTTTGTCGTGTTAATTACGAAAAAGACAATGATGACGTAAGCCATAGTAGGCCAAAAAGTGTTAAGAAATAATTTATAAGTAAAAAGACTATACGGTATAAACCGAAGCGAGTCTTGTAGACGAGATGGTACTAAATAACATCTCGCAAAAATAAACGGTCACTTAGACCAAACGGGTCGAATGGTGAAAATATCACCATTTGAAAATATCGACTAATGAATATTGTCGAGTTGTGTGTTCACAGGAGTAAATACGGAAGGATAACTTGTATCGCTATTAAGTAGCGAGTATAAAAGCAAGGTATAAAAAAATGGTCAATATAATGATCCGAGTCAGGTATGTATAATGATTCAGCTCATTGTTTAGAACTTGAGATTCTATAAGTGTTAGACAAGGTCAAAATGAATATTCGGTTATCTTTTAGGTAAACCGAATAATTTGAGTCATAAACATGGTGTTTTAGAAACATAATGGTTTACAAACAAGAATTATAGTTAAAAGGTCAGATTTTGAGTCAAACAAGTATTTAAAGGTCCTTGTAGTAAAAGAAGGATGAAAATTGACCAAATTGCCCTTGTAAGCTAATTTGAACGAACGACCCTTAAAGGTGGTTCGGAAACAAGTTTTATGATTAAATAAATGCTTAGAATGAATATAGGTAGTGAAAGATGTAAATTCTTGGGTCGAAAGACTTTATATGAGTCTTTGCCGTAAAATGATAATCCGAGGGGTAAAAACTCGGAACATATAGATATCCACATTAAATCCAACGCACATATAGATGTGGTGGAAGATTACTTGATAAGAAATGTAGGAATAAGATGCTAGAAATGAATGAAAGCGATTTCAAGCTTTAAAGTGCTTAAATACCCTTAACGGGTCAAAATAAGCATATGAGCGAAAATGGGTTTAAGTTGTGTAATAAACCTGTGATTAGAACCTAAAATGGTATATAACATTAATTTGAAGAAGTGTATGTGATACAAGG
The DNA here is from genome assembly GCA_030545235.1 of Helianthus tuberosus. Lineage (NCBI taxonomy): Eukaryota > Viridiplantae > Streptophyta > Magnoliopsida > Asterales > Asteraceae > Helianthus > Helianthus tuberosus. The sequence goes on along the minus strand of CM060401.1, from coordinate 96,566,205 downwards.
ATCAAACAAATACGTTTGTTTGATAAAATGCATAAACGGGTTAAAATTCGGTAAAAAGGTAATGAGTCGAAGGCTTAGAAGTCCCAAAATTTATTATGTTGGAAGTTGGTTTTTAACTTCATATGATGGAGAATTAAATTACGGACGCGTAGGAAAAAGAAACGCGTAAAACGGATCAATAACGAAGAAGTTATGGCCGTTTCCGTAAAAACTGGTATTGCTGAAAAATGCAGCAGAGCTGCTGGAAAACGGTCTCCCTCGCGCCACGCGAGGGAGCAACCTGGTGCCGGCGCGTGGCGCGAAAGGCACTGTTTTTGGCGAAAAATTTATATTTTAATCAGTTTCGCTTCCCGGACTCGTTTACGCACGTTTTAAACTATGTATGACTAATCCGACTCATGTTTTATGAGTTTCAGGTATAATTTTAGCACCGGAGGATGATCAAGCACAACGAAGAACCGAACACGATCAAGAAATAAGCTTCCGCACTATGTATCGTTGTTTTGTTAAATGACGAACTCACACATGTTATGTTGTATAGTTTTAATTCTGTAAGAAAGTTTAATGAAACCCGTAATTTCAATGTATTTGAAATTCTAATTACCCATTTATCTTCGTAAATTATACGAAAATCGTTAAATAATAATAAGGGTGTTACATCAACTCAGACCTGTCATCGGGGAAGATGGCCATTCTTGTAAACTCGGGAGAAAAAATCTGTGCGGAGATCACGTTAATGTGTGGGGGACAGACGGTCACGATATTCGTAAACGAGTACGATAATTTATGGGCTCCAACAATGCCAGAAACTCGGAAGTCGCCGGATAAATCGGCTTCTCTGGTCATAAAAATCCAAGGTGGTGGTGCCGGAGAATAGGGAGGAGGGAGTTGATCGGTAAAAAGATGAAAGGGTGGAGACCTTTTCTCGTTCGGAGGCTGCATGGAGGTAGGGAGAAGGAAGGTCATGCATGGGGAATAGGCAAGACTTTGAGCACAGTATAACAGCCCTCCTAAAACCTTTAACATACCCTAAAAATGCCTAAAATACACCCCGTATACGAAAAACGGACCTAATATACCTTTATATTTATAAAAATCAAATAAAAACAAATAAATAAGGTTCTCATGGGGCGCGACTCCCTTAAGACAAGTCGTCGCAGGCCGCGACAAGGTGGCACCAGGCGGCACCACATTGCTTCACGTGTCCCATCTCGTGTTAGATCTATGGTGTGAGTCGACCAAGCTAGGCCCTAGCCTAGTGGCCTCATGGGCCGCGAAAGATAAGCAATGGGGCGTCGCGGGGCGCGAGCCGCCTTTCGACCAGCCCTATAAGAGGAGTGTTCGAGCTCAATTTCAGTCGTTCAAAATTTTCTTTCTCTCTCAAATATTAATAGCGAAAACTCTCGGGTATTATACCCCTAAAAAGCGAAGCTCTGCCTCGTTGTAAGTATTATAACCCCCAGTTACGTATTAGTTACTCTGCCCGATTGATCTAGAGCTTGATAACGCATGTTAAGGCTCTGCTTGAATCAGTCGTTGGAGTTCTGTCTCGGGGGTATGGCTAATGTAAATTGTGTTATCTTACTAACACATGTGCATTGTTTAATTTTAATAGATTATAACCAGGAAGTCACCAGAAAGCAGTAGTATTATCTAAAACAGCAAAGTGAGCAAATCTTATTTTTGTAAACTGTTTTTACAGAACCTCAATTGTTTTAAAGTATAATTAACAGTGATTGAGTCTATGTATTCTACAATTACTGTCGGTATGTTGGGGTTTTGTATACATTACTTGTTACTAAACTATGAGTAGTAACATGACCACAAGTCAAGATTGACAGTACCGTGGGTGGTAATTGGGTAGATAAAAACATTGTAATCGCTCTCAATACTGTAAAGTATAAAATCTTGTTTTGATTAAACTGGGATGCACTCGCCAGTATTTCTTGCTAATAAAACTTTTTAAAACGCGTTTCAGGTAACTTAATGTGAAGCTAATAGAAGCCCGCTGGAGAGCACTGAAGGCTTGGAAAAGTGGCTATAAAAGTTACCTAAATAAGAAAAAGTTTTATTTCAATAAATTAGGGTTTATCCCTGTAAACATATTATAATGGAAACTTGGGTTTTTCCCATGTATTTATTATTTTTAAAAGTGTGGTATTTTAACTCTAATAAATTATTTCCTAACTACTATCCTGATGTTAATTTCCGCTGCCCAATTAATAAACACCGATACCACTAATCTGGATCTCGCGACACCCATTCACGGGGTAAGTGTCGGGGGTTGCGACAGAGAGTGGTATCAGAGCTACAGCCACTGGTTTAAGCCATTGAAGTGTTCTGCTGGTAACAAAAATTTTATCAATTATGTTAGGAAATAATCTATGTGATTATGTATATTATTGTTTTATGTTATTTGACAATCTGTTAATTTACAGCATGAGTGAGTAAGGTACGTCTGACGCTTACCGTCATCTAGATAGTTCCCCCAAAAATGAAGGAACTTTATCAAAGCCTACTCCTTCGGGGTATTCTGCTGATACAGAAGAAAGAATCTTCATCTTTAAGGCGCAATCCGAGGAACCATTCCCTTCAAAAAAGAGAGGATCGTTTAGTAGGGGAGCACATAAGAGGAGAAAGCAAATGAGAAAGTTACAACAACAAAAAGCGTTAGCAGCAGCCAATAGGGAAGTAAATGCCCAAACCCAAGAAGCAGTTAATAGACAGTTGGCAAACTTTCATATGCTAGCCACCACTGCAGCAGACCTAGATCAAATAATTGCACCATAACCATTGCCACTATTTCCAACCCAACCAATGGAGATAGAACTTAACCAAGGAAACCAATTTCCCATACTAGCATTTGACCCAAACGAGATACCTTGAATCCCAGCACGTAATCCTCTAGCGTATGATCCATGGGAAGATGACCATAGGGAATATCAAGAACTCTATCCACAGGGAGAACCGATACCAAATCCCATAGCACATTATACCAACCTTAATCCTTTAGATCCGTATTGGAATGCCGACCAGTATATTCAGGATGTGTTAAACAACCCGTACCCATATGGAGAGCCTATACCTCAATACCCTGACCCAATACCTGCACCACTGCCATCCATGAGTGAAGAGAATGTGCAGGAACTCCGCACATTTGGTGAGGAATTAGTGGAAGAAGGAGAGAGGATACGACAAATAGGAGAAAAGCTCGTGTGAAATATGACGAGCGAGAAATGCAGTTTTGGATGAACAACCCCTAGTAATATATATATATATATATATATATATATATATATATATATATATAGGGTTAGGTTAACGTACAAATGCCCTTATCGTACATTACGTACGCTATAATCTCAGCCGTCCGATCATCTTCCCGCATTGAATTCGCATGTTGTTTTTTTACCACATGCGAAATTGTTACAAAAAAACAACATGCTATTTCATCAAAATTATCACATGCGAAATTGGTACAAAAAACAACATGCGAATTCATAAAAAATTATCACATGCGAAATTGTTATAAAAAAACAACATGCTATTTCATCAAAATTATCACATGCGAAATTGGTATAAAAAAACAACATGCGAATTCATCAAAAAATATCACATGCGAAATTGTTATAAAAAAACAACATGCGATTTTAAAAAGCGGGAAGATGATCTGACGGCTGAGATTGAAGCGTACGTAATGTACGATAAGCAATATTGTACAGTACTCTTTACCTATATATATATAGGACAAAGATCCGTTAGGAACCACCCTTTATTGCGAGAACCGTGAGAACCAATGTGAACATAACAAAAAATGCCTAAAAATAGCTAAAAAACATACAATTTTTTTTTTAATATTTTTTATAAAAAAATCGCTACTTTTAGCAGCCAAAAAACAAAAATTTTTAAATTTTTTTTTGCTCCTAAAAGTAGCGATTTTAACATAAAAAATATTAAAAAAAATTTAGATTTTTTTTAGATTTTTTAAGGTTTTTTGAGGGTTTAGTTTTTAGCATTTTAGCTTGGGGGGGGGGGGTGTTTAGGTTTTTGGGGGGTGGGGAAGGGGGGTTTAGGTTTTGGGGGGGGGGGGTAGGTTTTTTTGGGGGTTTTAGTTTTTAGCATTTAGCTTGGGGGGGGGGGGTTAGGTTTTTTTTTTTGGGGGGGGGGGGGGGTGGGGGTTAGGGTTTTTTTAGGTTTTTTAAGCTATTTTAGGTTATGTTCACATTGGTTCTCGCTGTTCTCGCAATAAAGGTGGTTCTCGCATGAACCGTACCATATATATATATATATGTGTGTGTGTGTGTGTGTGTGTTGTTTGAAAAAAAATCAACTAAAATAGATAACCTAATATCTATCAACTATTAATGTGTTTAAGTTCCAGTCGAAGGTTATAATATATATATATATATATATATATATATATATATATATATATATATATATATGTGAACAAAGTAAAAGTCGCAATGTTCGACGATTTTGATCAATTTGTTTGCCTGATTGTTTGCATTAAATCTTATTATGTGATATTAATACCTGATAAATGTGTATAATCCAGATGGACAACAAAGTAAATCAGGAAAACCAGAATAATGATAATAATGGAAACCAAGTAGATAACAGTGACATCCAACATATAGTAGCACAAGGAATTATAGACGTTATGCCATATATTATCAAGACTGTTAAAGAAGTAGAAAATAATAAAACTAACAGTGGAAGTAAACGACCACCTACTGAACCAGTCACAGCGTGAATAATGGACCGCTACTCCAATTGCCTATTCCAAAAAGAAGAAGAACCACGTCATATGGTTGTTCTTACAAAGAATTCTGGTCTTGCAAACCAATAGAATTCTCTGGCAATGAAGGAGCCATTGCAGCTCTACGTTGGATAGAAAAGACAGAAGCAGTCTTAAAAATAAGTAAATGTGCAGAGGAAGATAAAATTTTGTTTGCTTTCAATATTTTTAAGAATGCAGCTCTAGAATGGTGGAATACTATTCTCCAGTCTAGAGGAAGTGATAAAATTTATAATATGGAATGGACTGACTTTAAGGACATAGTTGAAAGGAAATTTTGTCCTCCTCATGAAAAAGAACAAATCACTAATAAGTTCTTATATCTTAAAATGACTGGAATAGACTGCAAGGGTTACACTACCATATTCTTCGAATATGCTAGAATAGTGCCAACCCTAGCTTCACAAGAACCAGTATTAATCTCCCGTTACATCTGGGGATTAATTAGTGAAATCAGACATGTAGTCAAGGCAGCTAGACCACAAACCATAGAAGAAGCGGTAGAATTAGCCAATACCTTTACTGATGAATTGGTACACACACAAGAAGAAAACCAGAGAAAGAACCTAGCCCAAAAGCTTACCCAGGAATTTTTCTACGGTAATGCCAACCGTGGGAAAGGTACAGGTTCTACTTCTGCACCTTATTATAAGTACTGCAAAAAGAAGCATTCAGGAAAATGTTCAATATACTGCAACTTCTGCAAAATGTCTGGACACAAGGAAGAAGACTGCAGAAAGAAACCTAGCAATAAGCTATGCTTCAATTGTGGAGAGACTGGGTATATCAAACCAAACTGTCCGAAACTAGCTCTAGCAACAAACAACAAGACTACCAAGAATGCCGGGGCATTTGTTCTGACAACCGAAGAAGCCAAAATGATTCCGGGCGTGATTGCCGGTACGTTTTTAGTTAATGATATTTTTGCTAAAGTATTATTTGACTCTGGTGCAAAGCAAAGTTTTATCAATACTTCGTTCTGCAAACTTCTCTATCAACCATTAACTAAACTTTAACAAGAATGTTTGGTCGAAACGACGAATAGATAATCCATTAAGATTAATGAAATCTTGCAGGGATCAAGAATAGAAATTTTAAACCATAATTTTATTGCTAACCTTTACCCAATGAATCTGGCTGGATTTGATATAATGTTAGGAATGGATTGGTTGGTAGCCAATCATGCCAACATTCTATGTGATCAAAAGTCAGTACAAATAAGTTCACCAAAGGGTGACAAGATCCCCATTAAAGGAGATAAGCCAACCAGGTCTGCAAAATTCGTCTCTGTGATGAAAACAACAAGCTATGCAAGGAAAGGATCACTAGTGTATATGATTTCCATAATCATTAACACTAAAGGAAAAGAATTAACAGATATTCCCATAGTATCTAAATTCTCAGATGTTTTTTCCAGAAGAGTTACCTGGATTACCACCAGATAGGTAGGTTGAATTTAGAATTCACCTAATACCAGGAACAACATCGATTGCCAAAGCACCTTACCGGTTAGCACCTGCGGAGATGCAAGAACTGAAGAAACAATTGGACAAACTTCTGGGGAAAGGTTTCATTCGGCCTAGTTCATCACCATGGGGAGCACCAATCTTGTTTGTCAAGAAGAAGGACGGATCAATGCGTATGTGCATTGATTACCGAGAATTGAACAAGGTCACGATTAAAAATCGGTACCCACTACCGAGAATCGATGATCTGTTTGATCAACTTCAAGGAGATCGATTCTTTTCTAAGATCGGTTACGCTCAGGATATCATCAATTGAAAGTACAGGAAGAGGACAATCCTAAAACTGCTTAGGACAAGGTACGGTCATTATGAATTTACAGTCATGCCATTTGGTTTAACCAATGCCCCAGCCGCATTTATGGACATGATGAACAGAATATGTAAACCATATCTGGATAAATTCATAATTGTCTTTATAGATGATATTATAATTTAATCTATGAGTAAAGAGGAACATGCAGCGCATCTGCATACACTTCTGAATTTGCTAAGAAAAGAAAAGCTTTACGCTAAATTCTCAAAATGTAAATTTTGGTTACAAGAAATGCAATTTCTTGGACACCTAGTTAATCATGAAGAAATTCATGTGGATCCCACAAAAATCGAGGCAATTACTAAGTGGAAAGTCCCTGAATCACCGACGGAGGTAAGAATTTTTCTTGGACTAGCAGGTTATTATAGACGTTTCATTCAAGATTTTTCTAGAATAGCCATTCCCTTAACGAAACTGACTTGCAAATTAGTAAGTTTGAATGGGGACCAAAACAGGAAGAAGCTTTTAGGATTCTTAAGCACAAGTTAACCAACGCACCCATACTCCTATTACCAGAAGGAACCGAAGACTTTACAGTCTATTGTGATGCGTCTAAGTTAGGTTATGGATGTGTGTTGATGCAACGTCAAAAGGTTATAGCCTATGCCTCTAGACAACTTAAGAATCATGAAGAGAATTTGTCACACCCCCAAAATACCACATGCGGAAACTCCGCTAGGTGTGTGACAAACCAGGATCCAGCCACCAATCACATTGAACTAATATCAAGATATTAAAAAAAGTTTCCATTTATAAAGATAAAACATTCATAAACATAACTCAAGTTTAACATGTTCAGCGGAAGCATAAGATAAGTCAGCATTCAATGTTTCAAAACCAAATATATGAAAACCAAATGTATTATCGTGTGTTCTCAAAAGGCTCGACCCAAGACTACTCCAGCAATCCCAGACAGCAAGTTCCTTGTCCAAAGAACCTAACGACCTGCGAGCATGCAACAAATGTATCAGCATAAGCTGGCGAGTTAATAGTTTTGTGAAAACGTTAAATGCCAAATGTTTAGTCAGTTTAATAATAATGTTGATAATAACTTGAGTACCGCAAGATGGCATCAGATCGTTTGCCCTTCCCCAATGCCCATATCAAAACATTGGTCATGAATTAAGGTCATTAGTTCACGCCCGTCCTCTCAGGTACGGTGTGAGGTTGGCAAGCCTAATAGCGCTATAAACTAATACCCCGTTACCTTTCAGGTAACTATTCGGTAGAAGATGGGACTTAAGGTGATAGGAAATGAGTGTATTATCTAACATCCCAATTTTTACCCAGAAAAGACTTATTCCTCTCAGGAATACCCGTTTGATTGTCCCACCCACCAGGACACATGCTCAAGAGAAATGAACTCACCTTAGGTTTGCTCGATATGTTAAGTTACCCGTTCCAAGTTTGTCAACCAAACCCTACCATGGTTACCAATAGAATCAGTTTCATAATCAATTAAATCACGTATTTTTACAGATTACATTCACCGCAAAGATCACCATATAACACATAGCAAGTACTCAATTCTCATACAAGTCCACATCCCACGTGCATGTCACATAACAACACTTAACAGGTTAGTTTGCTACGCACACGAGCCAAATCAGGTTCCTCATTCCTAATTAATATTTTTAACATGCAACAAATAGAGTTTTATAAACATTCATCACCATATACATCATGAGCTATTTGAAACCTTATGTTATATGGACACATTTGCTGTTTGAATTGTTCTGTTTGTTTGCTCCCTTGCAGCATCTTCACGAAGAACCAGTTCTTCGTGGGATGTTCTCATGGCGAAGAACCTTATTGGCGAAGAACCTTATTGGCGAAGAACCATTCTTCGTCAAGAAATGAGTGTGACGAAGAACCCTAGTGGTTCGTCAAAAGCCAGTCATAGAAGAACCAGGTTCTTCGTCGAGCTATGTTTTTCGTGGGGAGTCTTTCGTCGCTGCATCTCAACAGATGGTTATGATTCCCTTAGTTTCAGCCGTAACAGTTGCTAACAAGTTTGACAGTTTTCCAATCAGATCAAACGACACCTTAAATCATGATCATGCACCCTAATTATGAACAATCATCAACCATTCAACAATTCATTCGAAACATAACAGTTACCCAACTCATTGTCATACATATCACAGTTAACAACTCATCATGTGATCATCATGCTAATCAAACAAATCATCAGTTTGTTAATCCCAAGTTTCTAATCACTAAGACCAACATAATTTAATACCATGTTCAGTCACATGTTCTAGATTTACAATCTTATAATGAAACCCTAGTTTTCACATAAAGCAAAAACATCAAGATTTTAGCAACTAACAATGACAGACACTAACCGTGACACCGAAGTGATTAGTTTGTTCGAGATGAAGGGCTTCGAGACCCAAAACTGCCGTCGCACAGGAAGGAGAGGAAGAGAGAGAGAGAGAGCTTTAGGGTTTGATGTTTATTTTAAGTTTTGCAGGTTATGAAAATTGCACCTCAACCCCTTGAGGTTATGCGAACAAAATAGTAGTCGGGCCCATTTTTGGCTACGAAGGGATTTGGGCCGAGAGCCCTCTCGGTGAAAAACCTAGAAGGCAAAGAACCCTCTTCGTCACGATGTGATTGTGATGAAGGACCCTAGTTCTTCGTCAAAAGATAGTCAACAAAGAATCAGATTCTTCGTCGACTTGAGTTCTTCATGACTCAAGTGTGGTGTGCAGCCCAAAGTTAAGAAGCATGAACACGTTATGTCTAAACATTAAACAACTCCTAAGTTTCATGTAACAACCAAACATAACATTACTTTAATCATTCATATATCGTGCACATGATACAACGTAAAACGAATTGTGAAAACAGGATTGTGAAACAAGTGATGCGTAGAGGAAGGACCTTGAAATCTCGGGTTGTCACATCATCCCCAACTTGAAAGAAATTTCGTCCCGAAATTTGATAAGTAACCCAAAGCAGTAAGGTGTTAGGTCAGGATGACTGTGGATTTTCCTCGGGTGCCACATTATCCCCAACTTGAAAGGGAATTTCGTCCCGAAATTCACCAGTTGCGTCATGATTAGATTGGGCAGTTGGGAATAGTTGAGGATACTTGAGCTTCATCTGATCCTCGCGTTCCCAAGTGAACTCCGGTCCACGTCTTGAGTTCCAACGAACTCTCATGATTGGGATTCGACTATGCTTACGGACCTTGACTTCCCGGTCCATAATTTCGATGGGTTCTTCGACAAACTGCAATTTGTCGTTGATTTTCAGTTCTTGGAGTGGTACCACAAGTGTTTCATCGGACAAACACTTCTTTAGTTGCAAGACTTGGAAGACATCATAAACGTTACCTAACTCAGCAGGTAACTCGATCTTGTAAGCCACTTTACCGATTTGTTCCAGAATTTTGAATGGCCCGACATAACGCGGATTAAGATTGTTGCGTTTCCCAAAGCGTACCACACCCTTCCAGGGTGAGACTTTCAACATAACGTGATCGCCTATAGTGAACTCCAAAGGTTTCCTACGCTTGTCATTGTAGCTTTTCTGACGATCGCTCGCTGTCGCCATACGATTTCTGATCTGCACAATCTTCTCTGAAGTTTCAAGTACAAGTTTCGGACCTGTGATCTAGCTGTCACCCACCTCAGCCCAACAGAGATGAGAATGGCATTTCCGTCCGTACAATGCTTCAAACGGGGCTGCCTGGATGCTTGAATGGTAACTGTTGTTGTAAGAAAACTCTATCAAAGGCAAGTGTTTCTCCCAACCCTTACCAAAATCGTTCACACATGCTCGCAGCATGTCTTCAAGTGTCTGGATGGTTCGTTCACTTTGACCATCCGTCTGTGGGTGATAAGCAGTACTCATGTCGAGACATGAGCCGAATGGTTTATACATCGATTGCCACAAATTGGATATGAAACGCGGGTCATGATCAGATATAATAGAGGTTGGCACCCCGTGCCTAGAAACCACCTCCTTTAGATAAACAGCAGCAAGTTGTGAGAACTTATCAATTTCCTTGATTGCTAGGAAGTGCACTGATTTTGTGAGACGGTTAACGATCACCCAGATGGTATCATTTCCGTTTTGAGTTCTTGGCAAACCAGTGACAAAATCCATAGCAATTTGCTCCTATTTCCACATGGGTATCTCTGGTTGCTGAAGCAGGCCAGAGGGTTTCTGATATTCAACCTTGACTTTCGCACAAGTCAAACATTTACTCACATACGTCACGACGTGGGCTTTCATCTTCGGCCACCAATATAAGACTTTGAGGTCCTGATACATCTTATCCGAACCTGGGTGAACAGAGTATCGAGATTGTGCGCTTTGTCCATCACGAGCTCTCTAAGATTACCATACAAAGGAACCCTTATCCGTTCCACGAAATAGAGAATACCATCGGATCTCTCTACAAGTCGTTTCTCCATGCCCGCAATTATTCAACTTCAAGATTTTCCTCTTTCAACGCTTCAGTTTGAGCAGAACGGATCTGGTCAGGAAGATTAGAATGGATGGTGAGCTGCAGAGCGCGGACACGCTTGGGTTTTATTTCCTTTCGACTGAGGGCATCAGCTACTACGTTAGCTTTACCTGGATGATACTTGATTGTACAATCGTAGTCATTTAAGAGTTCCACCCAGCGACGCTGTCGCATATTCAATTCCTTCTGATCAAAGATATGCAGAAGGCTCCTGTAGTCGGTATAAATAGTGCATTTACTACCGTACAAGTAATGCCTCCAGATTTTTAACGCGAAAACCATGGCCCCCAACTCTAAGTCGTGAGTCGTGTATCTCTTCTCATAAACCTTCAACTGTCGAGAAGCGTACGCTATCACCTTCTTGCGTTGCATTAGCACACAACCGAGACCCTGAATAGAAGCATCACTGTACACCACACAATCCTCGGTACCTTCAGGTAAAGACAAGATTGGTGCACTGCAAAGTTTTTGTTTCAATAGTTGGAAAGCGTCTTATTGCTTCGTTCACCAAGAGTATATAACCCCTTTTTGCGTCAACGAGGTAAGAGGTTGAGCGATCTTTGAGAAGTCTTTAATAAATCTGCGGTAGTATCCAGCGAGACCAAGAAATTGTCGCACCTCCGAAGGATTCTTCGGTGCCGTCCAATTTCTGATAGCATCTATCTTAGCAGGATCCACGTGTATTCCCATTTCATTAACAATGTGGCCAAGGAAGTGTACTTCTCGTATCCAGAAGTCACACTTAGAAAACTTCGCATAGAGTTGCTCTTTTCTGAAGAGCTCCAAGATAAGACGCAAGTGTCGCTCGTGGTCCTCCTTGCTCTGCGAATAGATCAAAATGTCGTCGATAAACACAATGAAGAAGTTGTCAAGATACGGTTTGCATACACGATTCATGAGGTCCATGAAAACCGCTGGTGCATTTGTCAACCCGAATGGCATAACTAGAAACTCATAATGGCCATACCGCATTCGAAAAGCTGTTTTAGGAACATCCTTCTCTTGGACTCTCATCTGATGATAGCCCGATCTTAAGTCGATTTTCGAGTAAAAACTTGACCCTTGCAGATGGTCAAACAGATCGTCGATGCGTGGCAAAGGATAGATGTTCTTAACCGTCACCTTGTTGAGTTCATGATAATCTATACACATACGAAAGGACCCGTCTTTCTTCTTCACAAACAGAATCGGGGCTCCCCAAGGCGAAGAACTGGGTCAGATGAAACCTCTATCCAACAGTTCTTGGAGTTGATTAAACAGTTCTTGCAGCTCTCCTGGTGCAAGACGATAAGGAGCACGAGTAATCGGGGATGCCCCTGGCGTAAGGTCGATCTGAAATTCCACCTGACGGTGAGGAGGTAAACCAGGAAGTTCGTCAGGAAATACATCGGAAAACTCACGAACAACTGGCAGGTCTTTGATTTTCCTTTCTTCAGGTTGAGTGTCAGTAACGAGTGCTAAAATAACAGGATAGCCCTTTCGTAGACACTTCTGGGCTTCATGGCCGAGATAAGGTTAACCTTTGCTCCGCTTTGGTGACCTTGGACCGACAGGGATTCTCCACTGGGGAGAAGGATACGTACAATTTTCTCCTTACAAAGAATTTCTGCTTGGTGCTTAGACAACCAGTCCATACCAACGACTACATCGAAACTTCCAAGAGTAACGGGAAGTAGGTCAATGTCAAACACTTGACCCATAAGATCGAGTTTACACCCAAAAAGAACATGCGTGGCTTCAATTGACTTGCCATTGACTAATTCTACTACGTGTTTGTTTACAAGAGGTGTTGGAGTCAACCCTAGCTGACGACTGAACTCCAAGGACACATAACTCCAATCGGCACCAGATTCGAGTAAAACAGAAGCAAAAAGATCATTTACAGAAAACGTACCAGTCACAACATTGCCATCATTCCTAGCTTCCCCAGCGCCAATAGTAAACACTCTCCCACGCGCACCATTCCCACCATTGTTTCCGTTGTTGTTGTTCCCAGTGTTGTTGTTGTTATTACCAGCATTCTGATTCAGTTGAGGGCAATCCCGCCTAAAATGACCCTAGTCTCCACACTGAAAACATCCCTTACGATTACCCTGGTTCTGTTGAGGCTGCTGCCTTTCCTGTTGCTGTGGTTGTTGTGGCTGCGGAGGTTGATGCTGCTGCTGCTGTTGTTTTGGGAATGGAGCCCTACAATCTCTAGCCATATGGCCCACTTTGTTTCACTTGTGATAGATTCGAGTGCACGGCCCACGATGATGATAGTTGCACTTGCTACACTTTAGTTGTTTCCCTGCGTAAGAACCCGGATTCAAGTTGCTGGTCTGATTCTGATTAACTAAGGACGACTGACTAAAACTGCGGTTGTTACTATTGTCTGGCTTCTTCTGTGACTGATTCGAGTTGGAGACCTTGTCCGTATCATTCCACTTACGCTTGTTATTCATAGCAGGAGTAGTAGCTGTAGCGGTAGTGGCAGTAGTAGAAACACGTGGTGGTAGCGAGCCACGCTCCACCTCCTGGTCAGTGATCTTGCGAGCTAGGCGAATGATTCAAGGCAAATTGTCAAGATTCGCTGCAGTGACCAAACCCTTGACCTGTGGTGCTAGACCATTGATGTACAGCTCAATCCTATGGTGAGGTGGTTGTGATAAGTTAGGACACATATTCGCGAGCTCATGAGACCGTTTCGTGTACGCTTCGATCTAGGACCATGCCATCTTCAAATTGTAGTACTCATTTTCCAATTTTCGGATTTCATCACGAGGGCAATACTCTTCTCGCATCAGTTCCTTGAAATCGTCCCAAGTAGTCGCATTCGCCATTTCGATACCCAACATTTGGACTTGGGAATTCCACCAAGTCAAGGCAGCGTCTTCTAGTGTGCCTGAAGCAAACTTCACTCTCTCCCCAGTAGGACAGTTACACATAGCAAAGACCGACTCTGCTTTCACAAACCAACGAAGTAACCCTACTACTCCTTCAGTCCACTAAACGTATGTGGCTTACAATCCATGAATGTCTTGAACGTGCAAACAGGCGGGTTGTTCTGGTTCTGATTCACATGTGAACCTAAAGACAAAAGAAAATCACAACACACAAGTAAGAGTCGAGTACGCGACTTAAGGATAAAGAGCGTTTGGCACGTAACGTACCAGCTTGCTGAGCTGCTAGAGCTTCAGCCACACGGGTATTGATTAAGTCGGTTAATTCATCCTGGGACATCACAGTGTTGCCACGTCCACCGCCGCAGCCACCACCACGTCCATCGTTTCGTTCGTTCATGGTTCTATATAAGAAGAGTGGAAAAGGTTAAGGGTCGAAAGTGGGTAAGAGTCAAACTTCACTAGTACTACGTCAAACAACGGAACAGAACCCCCTTCACACTCGTTAAGCCTTACTAGGACTCACATGCACCCCACATTGTCATTATGTGTGCACCCATAATAATAATGTGATTTGCATATTTATCCCAGCTCCTCTCAACTTTCGTTAAAAGGTTCCTAAATTTCGAGTAACAAGACATAAAACATCACGAAACATGGATCACGAAGGTCTAAAGAGTAAATGCCACCCTATTAGTTACATAACGTTGGCAAGTAATACGTGTTTTCATATTGTAGTGCTAAGTGTGCAACCACATGCAATGTCATACGTAAGTGTACACTAGTTATGCTATGCAATAAGTGAACGAGAGACAAACCTTGCAATCTGGAGCTGAGTGTCATGGTCGATTTCTGAACTGTTCGGTTATAGTCAGGTTTTATAAAAACGTTTTAAAACCTAGTTCACTATAACCAGTGGCTCTGATACCAAACTGTCACACCCCCAAAATACCACATGCGGAAACTCTGCTAGGCATGTGACAAACCATGATCCAGCCACCAATCACATTGAACTAATATCAAGATATTAAATAAAGTTTCCATTTATTAAGATAAAACATTCATAAACATAACTCAAGTTTAACATGTTCAGCGGAAGCATAAGATAAGTCATCACTCAATGTTTCAAAACCAAATATATGAAAACCAAATATATTATCGTGTGTTCTCAAAAGGCTCGACCCATGACTACTCCAGCAATCCCAGACAGCAAGTTCCTTGTCCAAAGAACCTAACGACCTGCGAGCATGCAACAAATGTATCAGCACAAGCTGGCGAGTTCATAGTTTTGTGAAAACGTTAAATGCCAAATGTTTAGTCAGTTTAATAATAATGTTGATAATAACTTGAGTACCGCAAGATGGCATCAGATCGTTTGCCCTTCCCCAATGCCCATATCAAAACATTGGTCGTGAATTAAGGTCATTAGTTCACGCCCGTCCTCTCAGGTACGGTGTGAGGTTGGCAAGCCTAATAGCGCTATAAACTAATACCCCGTTACCTTTCAGGTAACTATTCGGTAGAAGATGGGACTTAAGGTGACAGGAAATGAGTGTATTATCTAACATCCCAATTTTTACCCAGAAAAGACTTATTCCTCTCAGGAATACCCGTTTGATTGTCCCACCCACCGGGACGCATGCTCTAGAGAAATGAACTCACCTTAGTTTTGCTCGGTATGTTAAGTTACCCATTCCAAGTTGGTCAACCAAACCCTACCGTGGTTACCAATAGAATCAGTTTCATAATGAATTAAATCACGTATTTTAACAGATTGCATTCACCATAAAGATCACCGTATAACACATAGCAAGTACTCAATTCTCATACAAGTCCACATCCCACGTGCATGTCACATAACAACACATAACAGGTGAGTTTGCTACGCACACGAGCCAAATCAGGTTCCTCATTCCTAATTAATATTTTTAACATGCAACAAATAGAGTTTTATAAACATTCATCACCATATACATCATGAGCTATTCGAAACCTTATGTTATATGGACACATTTGTTGTTTGAACTGTTCTGTTTGTTTGCTCCCTTGCAACATCTTCACGAAGAACCAGTTCTTCATGGGATGCTCTCATGGCGAAGAACCTTATTGGAAAAGAACCATTCTTCGTCGAGAAATGAGTGTGACAAAGAACCGTAGTGGCTCGTCAAAATCCAATCAACGAAGAACCAGGTTCTTCGTCGAGCTATGTTCTTCGTGGGGAGTCTTTCGTCGCTGCATCTCAACAGATGGTTATGATTCCCTTATTTTCAGCCGTAACAGTTGCTAACAAGTTTGACAGTTTTCCAATCAGATCAAACGACACCTTAAATCATGATCATGCACCCTAATTCTGAACAATCATCAACCATTCAACAATTCATTCGGAATATAACAGTTACACCACTCATTGTCGTACATATCACAGTTAACAACTCATCATATGATCATCATGCTAATCAAACAAATCATCAGTTTGTTAATCCCAAGTTTCTAATCACTAAGACCAACATAATTTAATACCATGTTTAGTCACATGTTCTAGATTTACAATCTTATAATGAAACCCTAGTTTTCACATAAAGTCACAACATCAAGATTTTAGCAACTAACAATGATAGACCCTAACCGTGATACCGAAGTGATTAGTTTGTTCGAGATGAAGGGCTTCGAGACCCAAAACTGCCATTGCACAGGAAGGAGAGGAAGAGAAAGAGAGCTTTAGGCTTTGATGTTTATTTTAAGTTTTGCAGGTTATGAAAATTGCACCCCAACCCCTTGAGGTTATGCGAACAAAATAGCAGTCGGGCCCATTTTGGGCTACGAAGGGATTTGGGCCGAGAGCCCTCTCGGCGAAAAACCCAAAAGGCGAAGAACCCTCTTCGTCACGATGTGATTTTGACGAAGAACCCTAGTTCTTCGTCAAAAGACAGTCAACGAAGAATCAGATTCTTCGTTTACTTGAGTTCTTCGTGACTCAAGTGTGGTGTGCGGCCCAAAGTTAAGAAGCATGAACACGTTATGTCTAAACATTAAACAACTCCTAAGTTTCATGTAACAACCAAACATAACATTACTTTAATCATTCATATATCACGCACATGATACAACGTAAAACGAATTGTGAAAACAGGATAGTGAAATAAATGATGCGTAGAGGAAGGACCTTGAGATCTCGGGTTGTCCAAGAATATACAACCCATGATCTAGAGTTAGGAGCCATAATTTTAGCCCTTAAAATTTGGAGTCACTATTTTTATGGTAGCAAGTTCACTGTTTTCACCGACCATAAGAGCCTAAGATATGTTTTTGGGCAAAAGGAGTTAAATATGAGATAGAGACGCTGGATGGAAATTCTCAGTGATTATGATTGTAATATCCAGTATTATGCAGGAAAGGCTAATGTAGTAGCTGATGCTTTAAGTCGAAAGTATCATGAAAAGCTAAGAAGGATACGCTCTCTCAAGTTAAATATGCAGATAGACTTAAATGAACAAATGAGAGAAATGCAAGAAACAGTAATCAAGGACGATACTGAAAAATTAAAAGGAATGATTAAGGAATTAGAACAAGGAACATATGGAATTTGGAGATTCCATAAGAAAAGAATCTGGATACCCAAACAACGAAACCTACGCCTGAATTTTAGAAGAAGCCTACAAGTCTAAGTATATGATACATCCTGGTAATGATAAAATGTATCAAGACTTAAGAAAGAATTTCCGATGGATAGGAATGAAAAAGGATATAGCAACCTATGTTGCCAAGTGTCTAACCTGTTCACAGGTTAAAGCCGAACACCAGAAACCCTCAGGTTTATTGCAGCAACTAGAAATGCCAATATGGAAATGGGAATTGATAACAATGGACTTTGTTACTAAATTACCCAAGACACGAAAAAGTAATGATACAATCTGGGTGATTGTAGATGGATGAACCAAATCTGCTTATTTCTTACAAATGAAGGAAGCATTCAGTATGGAACAATTAGCCAAGTTATATGTAAATGAAATAGTTTCATTACATGGAATTCCTTTATCTATTGTTTCTGATAGAGATAGCCGTTTTACTTCTCATTTTCGGACTAGTTTCCAAAAAGCAATGGGAACTAATTTAAAACTAAGCACAGCTTATCATCCTCAAACGGACGGACAAAGCGAGAGGACAATTCAAACAATAGAGGATATGCTTAGAGCTTGTGTAATTGATTTTGGAGGAAATTGGGACGATCATTTACCATTAATAGAATTTTCTTACAATAACAGCTATCATACCAGTATCAATGCTGCACCATTTGAAGCACTTTATGGACAAAAGTGCCGAACTCCAGTCTGTTGGGCAGAAATTGGAGAAAAACAACTGTCTGGACCAGAGATAG
Organism: Helianthus tuberosus; assembly: GCA_030545235.1. NCBI lineage: Eukaryota > Viridiplantae > Streptophyta > Magnoliopsida > Asterales > Asteraceae > Helianthus > Helianthus tuberosus. Next base: position 96,547,825 of record CM060401.1, on the reverse strand, counting down.
TACAAGAAACAACGGACAAGATTATTCAAGTCAAGGAAAGACTAAAAGCAACACGAGATCGTCAAAAGAGTTATGCTGATAACAGACACAAACCGTTGGAATTTCAAGTAGGAGATAAGGTACTATTAAAAGTTTCTCCATGGAAAGGAGTAGTTAGATTCATAAAAAGGGGAAAGCTAAGCCCCAGGTATGTTGGATGTCGCATCCCCCATCCCCTAACAACCCGGGAACGGGCAACCGCAACCAGTTTGGGTGGTATCTTATGTTTTATCCATTTTAGCAGCGGAAATTACATCAGGACCGTAGTTAGGAAATTATTTATCAGAGTAGAATACCACGCTTTTAGTATATTAAATACATGGGAAAAACCGAAGTTTCAAGTACAAAAATTTCTATAGGGATAAACCCTATTTTATTTAATAAAACATCTCTTTATTTTTAGGTAACATTATTGCCACTTTTCCAAGCCTTCAGTGCTGTCCAGCTGGCTTCTATTTGGCTTTCACATTTTGTTACCTGAAACGCGTTTCAAAACATTTTGTTAGTGGGAAATACTGGTAAGTATATCCCAGTTTAATCAAGTTTAAATGAAAACCATTGTACAGTATTGAGGGCGGTCGCGCAATTACATTTGTTTCCAAGTCATACTAATTACCACCCACGGTACTGTCAACCCGACTTGTGGAAATGTTACTCCTCGCAAGGTAGTAACAAATTTTGTATACAAAACCCCAACATACCGACGATAATTGTATCCTTACAAATACTCAATAACTGTTTAATCTATAATTAATCGTGTGAGGTTTTGTAAAAACAATTTGCAAAAAAGGAGATTACTCACATTGTTGTCTTAGGTTTTCTGTAAGGGTTTCCTGGTGATTATCTATAAATTACACAAATTCCCACGCGTTAGTATAATAACTCATTTTAACATTAGTAATACCCTCCCTCCCCGAGACGGCATTCCAACGACTACGTCGGGCAGAACCACGACAACCGTTACGGAACCCTAGATAAATCGGGAAGCGTATCTAATACGTATCCAGGGGTTATGATACTTACAACGGAGTAGAATTTCGTTATTTAGGGGGGTATTATACCCGAGAATTATGCCTACTATGTGAATTTTGAGAGAAAGAAAAGATCGTGAGCGAGTTTCGACTGAAGGCCCGAGCTCCAAATTTATAGGACCAGATTTCGAGTTTCACGCGGCTCGCGTAAGACGTAGCAAGGGGCTACGAGGCCCGCGAGGCTCCCTAGGGTAGGCCTAGCTTGTCCGACTCAGCCCTAGCTTGGACACGCTGCACGACACGTGGCAGCACCGGGTGCCGCCCTGATGCCTTGCTGTCGCGGCCCACGTAGGCAGTAGCCAAAGGCTACGCGCCCCGCGAGAGCCTCCTTTTTCTTGTTTTTAATTAATTTTAATAATATTAAAGGTATTCGGGCCCTGTTTTCGCGTATGGGGTATATTTTAGGACATATTGGGGTATTTTAATATATATTTAGGGTGTCAGAAAAATTTCAGGAGGGTTGTTATATCCTCCCCACCTTATTTTAGAGCTCGTCCTTGAGATCTACTGGAATAGTTGTGGATATTTCCTTTGTATTTCTGATTCAAGCTCCCATGTATATTCTGGTCCTCTTTTGGAGTCCCATTGAACTTTGACCAGAAGTAATCTCTTGTGCTTGAGGTTCTTAACTTTCCTATCTTCAATTTGTAGAGGCCTCTCTATAAACTTTAACTGTTCATTTACCTCTATGTCCTTAAGAGGTACTACCAGTGATTCATCAGCTAAGCATTTCTTGAGATTAGATACCTGAAATACATCATGTATTCCTACCATTTCCTCTGGCAGTTGTAGCTGATAGGCTACAAGTCCTATTCTTCTAATAATCTCAAAAGGTCAACATATCTGGGACTTAGCTTTCCCCTTTTGATGAATCTTACCACTCCTTTCCAATGAGAGACTTTCAATAACACTTTGTCTCCTACCTGAAACTCCAATGGCTTGCGTCTATTATCAGCATAGCTCTTCTGTCGGTCATGTGCTGTTTTCAATCTTTCCTTGACTTGAATGATTTTGTCGGTCGTTTCTTGCACTATCTCAGGTCCAGATAATTGCTTTTCCCCAGTTTCTGTCCAACAGACTGGGGTTCAACACTTTCATCCAAAAAGTGCTTCGAATGGTGCAACATTGATACTTGTGTGATAACTCTTATTATAAGAAAATTCTATTAAGGGTAAGTGATCGTTCTAATTACCTCCGAAATCAATTACACAAGCCCTAAGCATGTCCTCCATCATCTGAATTGTCCTTTCGCTTTGACGGTCCATTTGAGGATGGTAAGCTGTGCTTAGATTTAACTTGGTTCCCATTGCTTTTTGGAAACTTGCCCAAAAATGAGAGGTAAAACGGCTATCCCTATCAGAAACAATTGATAAAGGAATTCCATGTAATGAAACTATTTCATTTACATATAACTTAGCTAATTGTTCCATACTGAAAGTTTCCTTCATTGGTAGGAAATGAGCTGACTTAGTTAGCCTGTCTACAATCACCCAGATTGTATCATTACCTTTTCTTGTTTTGGGTAATTTGGTAACAAAATCCATTGTTATCAATTCCCATTTCCACACTGGCATTTCTAACTGCTGCAACAAACCTGAGGGTTTCTTATGTTCAGCTTTGACTTGTGAACTGGTTAAACACTTAGAAACATAAGTTGCTATATCCTTCTTCATTCCTATCCACCAAAAATTCGTTCTTAAGTCCTAATACATCTTATCACTTCCAGGATGCATCGTATACTTAGACTTATGGGCTTCTTCTAATATACGGTGATGTAGGTTTCCTAATTTAGGTATCCACATTCTTTTCTTATGGAATCTCCAAATTCCATCAGTTCCTTGTTCTAATTCCTTAATCATTCCTTTTAACTTTTCAGTATCATCCTTGATTACTGATTCTTGTGCTTTTCTAATCTGCTCATTTAAATCTACTTGTAGATTTAATTTAAGAGAACGTACCCTTTTTGGCTTTTCATGATACTTTCGACTTAAAGCATCAGCCACTACGTTGGCTTTTCCTGCATGATACTGGATATTACAATTATAATCACTAAGTATTTCCATCCAGCGTCTTTGTCTCATATTCAATTCTTTTTGCCCAAAAACATACATTAAACTCTTATGATCAGTGAAAATAGTAAACTTACTACCATAAAGGTAATGTCTCCAAATTTTCAGGGCAAAAATTATGGCTCCTAACTCCAAATCATGGGTTGAATAATTCTCTTCATTATTCTTAAGTTGTCTAGATGCATAAGCTATAACCTTTTGACGTTGCATCAATACACATCCAAAACCTAACTTAGAAGCGTCACAATAGACTACAAAGTCTTCAGTTCCTTCTGGTAACGCTAGTATGGGTGTGTGGGTTAATCTTTGCTTAAGAATTCTAAATGCTTCTTCTTGTTTTGGTCCCCATTCAAACTTAATGGATTTACAGGTTAACTTGGTTAAAGGAATGGCTATTCTAGAGAAATCTCGAATAAATCTTCTATAATAACCGGCCAATCCTAAGAAACTTCTAACCTCGGTTGGTGACTCAGGGGTTTTCCATTTAGTAATTTCTTCGATCTTGGTAGGGTCCACATGAATTCCTTCATGATTGACTAAGTGTCCAAGAAACTGTACCTGTTCTAACCAAAACTCGCACTTTGAAAACTTAGCATAAAGCTTTTCCTTTCTTAATAAACTTAAAAGTGTGTGCAAATGATTTGCATGTTCCTCTTTACTCTTAAAGTAAATAAGAATATCATCGATAAAAACAATTATGAATTTATCCAAATATGGCTTACATATTCGGTTCATCATGTCCATAAATGTAGCTGGGGCATTGGTTAAACCAAACGGCATGACGGTAAATTCATAATGGCCATACCTTGTTCTAAAAGCGGTCTTAGGAATGTCCTCTTCCTGTACCTTTAATTGATGATATCCTGACCTTAAATCGATTTTAGAGAAAAATCGAGCTCCTTCCAATTGATCGAACAGATCATCGATCCTTGGTAATGGGTACCGGTTCTTAATTGTGACCTTGTTCAATTCACGGTAGTTAATGCACATACGCATCGATCTGTCCTTCTTTTTGACGAATAGAATTGGCGCTCCCCATGGCGATGAACTTGGCTGTATGAATCCTTTCTTCAACAATTCGTCTAACTGTTTCTTCAGTTCCTGCATTTCTGCGGGTGCCAAACAGTAAGGTGCTTTAGCAATTGGTGCTGTCCCTGGTAGCAGATGGATTCTAAACTCAACTTCTCTGTCTGGTGGTAGTCCTAGTAATTCTTCTGGAAATACATCTGAAAATTGAGACACTACTGGAATGTCTTTTAGTTCTTTTCCTTTAGTGTTAGTGATTATAGAAATCAAATACACTATAGATCATTTTCTTATACAACTTGCTGTTTTCATCACAGAGATGAATTTTGTGGATCTAGACGGTTTATCTCCTTTAATTGTGATCTTTTCACCCTTTGGTGAATTTACTTGAATTGACTTTTGATCACATAAAATAGTGGCTTTATTGGCTATTAACCAATCCATTCCTAAAACGGCATCGAATCCTTCCAGATTCATTGGATAAAGGTTTGCAATAAACTTTTGATTTAAAAATTCTATTCTTGCTCCCTGCAAGATTTCAGAAATTCTAACGGTTTCCCCATTTGCTGTCTCTACTAGACATTCTTGTGAGAGTTTAGTTAATGGTTGATTGAGAAGTTTGCAAAATGAAGTATTAATAAAACTTTGGTTCGCACCAGAGTCAAATAATACTTTAGTAAAAACATCATTAACTAAAAATGTACCGGCTATCACGTCCGGAATCATCTTGGCTTCATCTTCCGTCAGAACAAATGCTCTAGCATTTTTAGTGTTCTTGTTGCCCATGGCTGGAACTAGTTTCGGGCAGTTTGGCTTGATGTGACCTTTTACTCCGCAGTTGAAGCACATCCCATTATTAGGTTTCCTCCTACAATTTTCTTCCTTGTGTCCTGGTATCATGCAGAAATTGCAGTAAGTGGAGCATTTTCCCGAATGCTTCTTCTTGCAAGCCTTGCAGTAGGGTGCAGAGGTAGAACCTACGTTCCTACGATTGGAATTACCGTAGCGGAATTCCTGGGTAAGCCTTTGAGCTAGGTTTCTTCTCTGGTCTTCTTCTCTAGTACGAACTAACTCAGCTGTCAAGGTGTTTGCTAGTTCTACAGCTTCTTCTATGGTTTGAGGTCTAGCTGCCTTGACTACATGTCTAATCTCTGTGATTAATCCCCAGATGTAACAGGAGATTAATATTGGTTCAGGTGATGCAAGGGTTGGCACTATTCTAGCATATTCAAAGAATGTAGTAGTATAACCCTTACTATCTACTCCAGTCATCCTAAGCTTTAAGAACTTATTTGCTATCTGTTCTTTTTCATTGGGAGGGCAGAATTTCCTTTCTACCGTATTTTTAAATTCCTCCCATTCCATGTTGTAAACCTTGTCACTTCCCCTAGACTGGAAGATAGTGTTCCACCATTCTAAGGCTGAGTTCTTAAATAGATTGGAAGCAAACATTATCTTATCCTCTTCCGCACACTTGCTTATTTTTAAGACTGCCTCAGTCTTTTCTATCCAGCGTAGAGTTGCAATGGCTCCTTCATTGCCCGAGAATTCTATTGGTTTGCAGGACCAGAATTCCTTGTAAGAACAACCATAAGGCATGGTTCTTCTTCTTTTGGGAATGGGCACTTGAAGTAAGGGTCCATTGTTTACGCTGTGCTCTGGTTCAGTTGGTCGCTTACTGCTATGTTTACTTTTATTATCAGCTTCCTTAACAGTTTGAATGATAAATGACATTGCATCTATAATTCCTTGTGCCACTATGTGTTGGATGGCACTATTATCCACTTGGTTTCCATTATTATTGTTGTTCGGATTCTCATTATTCAGGTTATTGTCATTCAGGTTATTGTCATTCAGGTTTTCATTGTTCAGGTTTTTCTGATTCACTTCGTTGTCCATCTGAATTTTAAACATTTACCACGTATTAATATCACAAAATAACATTTAATATAGTCAATCACATGACACGCAGTTTGGTCAAAAGCGTCAATCATTGCGACTTACTCTATTTTTATATAATATGCATCTAGTACAAGCCAGAACTTAAAATTAAAATTACAATACAACTGAAATAAAAATTACACTACTAGTAGTAGGCACCCGCAGTTTTTTTCCCACATATACACGCATATTATATATTATTATATTATTATTATTATTATTACATCTCCACCATCACCTTTACGGATATGGATTCATCCAGAAATCCATATTGCGCTCGTCGTACTTCCAGACGAGACGCTCTCCTACCTGCCTCATTCTCTCATTGTTTTCTAAAACCTCTTCTCCGAAAGTTCGGAGCTCTTGCACATTTTCTGCACTCATTGGGGGTGCAGGTGTGGGTACCGGGTTTGGGAACTGAGGTGCGGGTTCCTGATACGGGTAAGGATTCTCTAAAATCTCCCTAATGAATACATCATTATCGTAATAGGGATCTAGAGGGTCCAAACCTAGGTAAGCTCCTAGATTCGGCATGGGCATGTCTTCTTGTATGGGATAACGTTGCACATAGTCCCTATTATCATCCCACCACGGGTCATAATCTGGGTCTAAGGGATTGGGTGCTGGTACCCTAGGTATCTCCTCCGGGTTAAAATCATGCATTTCTACTTGATTTTCACGGTTTTTTTCTATTTCCTTGGGCTGTAATGGTTGGGGTGCTATCAGTTGTTCCAGGTTAGGGTCAGCTGCTGTGGTTGCTAGGATATGGATATTTGCTATACCCCTATTGAGCATCTCTTGGGTATGGGCATCAGTTTCTCTTTTAGCTCCTGCTGCTAGCACTCGTTATTCTTGCAACTTTTTCATTCGTTTCCTACGCTCAAGTGCTCCCCTACTAAACCATCCTCTCTTTTTCTGAGGGAATGGCTCTTCAGACTGAGCCTTAAACACGAATATTCCTTCTTCATTATCAGCAGAATACCCTGAGAGGGCAGGCTGAGAAGAGGCGCCTTCGCTTCTAGGCGAACCGGACAACTGACGGTACGCGTCGGATGGTCCTTGGTCGCTCATACGGTAAACTAACAAATAGTCAAATAACACACAACAATAATATACAATTATGCACGTAGTTCCGTAATAAATTTCCTAACATACGATATTTTGGTGTCAACAGAACACTTATGTGGCTGAATTAGTGGCTTCGCTCTGATACCACCTTCTGTCGCAACCCCCGTCCCCTAACAACCCGGGAACGGGCGGCCGCGGCCAGTTTGGGTAGTATCTTGTGTTTAATCCATTTTGGCAGCGGAAATAACATCAGGACCGTAGTTAGGAAATTATTTATCAGAGGAGAATACCACGCTTTTAGTATATTAAATACATGGGAAAAACCCAAGTTTCAAGTACACACATTTCTATAGGGATAAACCCTGTTTTATTTAATAAAACATCTCTTTATTTTTAGGTAACTTTATTGCCACTTTTCCAAGCCTTCAGTGCTGTCCAGCTGGCTTCTATTTGGCTTTCACATTTTATTACCTAAAAAGCATTTAAAAACATTTTGTCAGTGGGAAATACTGGTGAGTGAATCCCAGTTTAATCAAGTTTAAATGAAAACCATTGTACAGTATTGAGGGCGGTCGCGCAACTACATTTGTTTCCAAGTCATACTAATTACCACCCACAGTACTGTCAACCCGACTTGTGGAAATGTTACTCCTCGCAAGGCAGTAACAAATTTTGTATACAAAACCCCAACATACCGATGATAATTGTATCCTTACAAATAATCAATAACTGTTTAATCTATAATTAATCGTGTGAGGTTTTGTAAAAACAATTTGCAAAAAGGAGATTACTCACATTGCTGTCTTAGGTTTTCTGTAAGGGTTTCCTGGTGATTATCTAAAAATTACACAAATGCACACGCGTTAGTATAATAACCCATTTTAACATTAGTAATACCCTCCCCGAGACGGCATTCCAATGACTACGTCGGGGAGAACCACGACAGCCGTTTCGGAACCCTAGATCAATCGGGTAGCGTATCTAATACGTATCCAGGGGTTATGATACTTACAACGGAGTAGAACTTCGTTATTTAGGGGGAGTATTATACCCGAGAATTATGCCTACTATGTGAATTTTGAAAGAAAGAAAAGATCGTGAGCGAGTTTCGACTGAAGGCCCGAGCTCCAAATTTATAGGACCAGATTTCGAGTTTCACATGGCCCGCGTAAGACATTGCAAGGGGCTACGCGGCCGGCGAGGCTCCCTAGGGTAGGCCCTAGCTTGTCCGACTCAGCCCTAGCTTCGACACGCTGCACGACACGTGGCAGCACCGGGTGTCGCCCTGATCTCTTGCTGTCGCGACCCGCGTAGGCAGTCGCCAAAGGCTACACTCCCCGCGAGAGCCTCATTTTTCTTGTTTTTAATTAATTTTAATAATATTAAAGGTATTCGGGCCCTGTTTTCGCGTATGGGGTATATTTTAGGACATATTGGGGTATTTTAATATATATTTAGGGTGTCAGAAAAATTTCAGGAGGGTTGTTATATTGGACCTTTTGAGATTATTAGAAAAATAGGACCAGTAGCTTACCAACTACTACTGCCAGAGGAAATGGCAGGAATACATTATGTATTTCATGTATGTAATCTCAAGAAATGTTTAGCTGATTAATCATTAATGGTACCTCTTAAGGACATAGAGGTAAATGAGAAACTTAAGTTTGGGGAGAAATCCTTGCAGATGAAGATAGGAAGATCAAGAATCTCAAACACAAGAGATTAGTTCTAGTCAAAGTAAAATGGGATTCCAAAAGAGGACCAGAATACACTTGGGAGCTCGAGTCAGAGATGCAAAGGATATATCCACACCTGTTCCAGTAGACCTCGAGGACGAGATCTAAAACAAGGTGGGGAGGATATAAAAACCCTCCTAAAACCTTTAACATACCCTAAAAATGCCTAAAATACACCCCGTATACGAAAAACGGACCTAATATACCTTTATATTTTTAAAAATCAAATAAATAAGGTTCTCGCAGGGCGCGACTCCCTTAAGACAAGTCATCGCGGGCCGTGACAAGGTGGCACCAAGCGGCACCACATTGCGCCACGTGTCCCCTCTCGTGTTAGATCTACGGTGTGAGTCGACCAAGCTAGGCCCTAGCCTAGTGGCCTCACGGGCCGCGAAAGATAAGCAATGGGGCGTCGCTGGGGCGCGAGCCGCCCTTCGACCAGCCCTATAAGAGGAGTGTTCAAGCTCAGTTTCAGTCGTTCAAATTTTTCTTTCTCTCTCAAATATTAATAGCTAAAACTCTCGGGTATTATACCCCCAAAAAAGCGAAGCTCTGCCTCGTTGTAAGTATTATAACCCCCGGTTACGTATTAGTTACTCTGCCCGATTGATTAATCTGGAGCTTCATAACGCATGTCAAGGCTCTGCCTGACTCAGTCGTTAGAGTTCTGTCTCGGGGGTATGGCTAATGTAAATTGGGTTATCTTACTAACACGTGTGCATTGTTTAATTTTAATAGATTATAACCAGGAAGTCACCAGAAAGCAATAGTATTATCTAAAACAGCAAAGTGAGTACATCTTATTTTTGTAAACTGTTTTTACAAAACCTCAATTGTTTTAAAGTATAACTAACAGTGATTGAGTCTATGTATTCTACAATTACTGTCGGTATGTTGGGGTTTTGTATACATTACTTGGTACTACACTGTGAGTAGTAACATGACCACAAGTCAGGATTGACAGTACCGTGGGTGGTAATTGGGTAGATAAAAACATTGTAATCGCTCTCAATACTGTAAAGTATAAAAGCTTGTTTTGATTAAACTAGGATGCACTCGCCAGTATTTCTTGCTGATAAAACTTTTTAAAACGCATTTCAGGTAACTTAATGTGAAGCTAATAGAAGCCAGCTGGAGAGCACTGAAGGCTTGGAAAAGTGGCTATAAAAGTTACCTAAATAAGAAAGAAGTTTTATTTCAATAAATTAGGGTTTATCCCTATAAACATATTATAATGGAAACTTGGGTTTTTCCCATGTATTTATTATTTATAAAAGTGTGGTGTTTTAACTTTGATAAACTATTTCCTAACTACGGTCTTGATGTTAATTTCTGCTGCCCAATTAATAAACACCGATACCACTAAACTGGATCTCGCGACACCCGCTCCTAGGGTAGGGGTCGGGGGTTGCGACACACAGTGCCCAAGGTGGAAAAAGCGGCGAAACTTTTACTGGGGATAGTGGGAATAGGGACCCACAAGATAGATTTAGGAATGATTATGGTGGGCCTGAAAGTGTCACTGAAACCCTTGAGGCCCAACAAGATCAAAGCCCAATATTGAGAAATAAAACTACATGGCCTATACCCAAAATTAAATCCAAATCTGTGTTCAAGAACCTATTAACCCTAATGGGTCTGTAGAGTCTGATCCATTTAACCTTGAGGAAGTTATCTGCTAGAATGTTGAGGAAAAGTGACGGGAAAAGAACAGAAAGATGTCTAGAGACGTGGGTGATAGATTCAATGGGAATGGAAGGGTGGATGGAATGGATGATGGAGAAGATGATGATGATGATGATGATGATGATGATCTGGCTTTCGATCTAGAAGTGGATGAGACTATGGGTTATGGAGAATGCCTAGGAATTGAGATGGGAGGTTTTGATAACCAGGTGAAAAAACTGGTTCATGGGGAAAGGGGGCTCGACTATTCTCAATGAATCTGGTAACCTTGAACATAAGGGGGGTTATTGGTGCGGAGAAATCCGTCTGGCTTAAGAAGTTAAAGAGGGAGGTTAAGTTTGGATTTTTGGCTTTGCAAGAAACACATCAGGCAGGTGTTCCAGATTCGTATTAGGACTTATTCTGGGATAGAACTCCGTTGATGGTAGCTTCTGTCGATTCGGAGGTTAGATCTAGGGGTTTAGCTTCTATGTGGGATCCTACGATTTTTAATGCAGATTACGTTCTCAAAGGACAAAGATTCCTAGTGGTGTCGGGGTACTTGGTGGGGGAGGATGACAGACTCGGCATTGCCAATATTTATGCTCCTAACGGCAGCTCGGATCAGATGGGATTTTGGGATTTACTCGGGGACGTTAGAGAACAGCTGGAAGGTATGTGCATGATAGTGGGTGACTGTAACGAAGTCCGTTGTGAGGATGAAAGACTTAACTCTCAATTTGATGGCAATGCGGTTGCAAAGTTCAATAGTGCAATCACTTGAATGGGTTTGTTCAAGTACGAAATGATCGGTGGCAAATTCACTTATATTTCCAGCATCGAGGAATTAAAGATGAGTAAGCTTGATCGTATTCTTGTTTGTCCTAGAGTTATGAGCCGCTGGCCCGCCGCAAAGCTTGAAGTTCTGAAAAAAGGTCATTCTGATCACTGTCCAGTGGATTTTGGCCCGATCCCTTTTAAATTTTTAATAGTTGGATTGAGCAGAAAGAAGTGGAAAGCATTGTGATATCTAGTATGGGGGTGGGCATGGGCATGGAGCAAAGTAAAGCAGACATTAGGCTAGCGACGATTCTGAAATGTATCAAAAGAAAGTTAAAGAAATGGAGGGAAGGGCTAAGAATTAAAGAGGAGGCTCATGTCCAAAGGCTTACTAAGGTGGTTGAAGAAATTGAATTGAAGGCTACAACGTGTGTGTTGAGTCGGGAAGAGAAAAGAGTTAGGGCCAAGACAAGGAAGAAACTAGTGCAAGTCGACAAAGAAAAGTGTCAGGACTTGCATCAAAAAGCTAGAGTCAATTGGATCAAGGCTGGGGATGAGAATTCCTCCTTCTTTCACGGGATTATTAATTTAAATAAGTTAAGAAATATAATAAACGGTCTATCCTTTAGAGGGGAGTGGATTAAGGAGCCGGATATGTTAAAGGAGGAAATAAGAAAATGGTTTAAAAAGCAGTTCTCTGAGCCGATGCGTAGAAAGCCGGAATTTGATGGGTCCGAGCTACCGAAAATCAACAATTTAAAAGCGACCGAGCTGATTGGTGCGTTCTCGGAAGAGGAGGTGAAAAATGCTATTTGGGGGTGCAATGGGGGGAAAGCACCGGGCCCCGACGGGTTTACTTTAAGGTTCTTCAAGAAATATTGGGTGCATTTCAAACCAGCAGTTATGAAGTTGATGCTGGAATTCCATGCGACTGGTATTATTAGTTTAGGATGCAATGCTTCATTTGTCTCTTTAATCCAAAAAGTGTCGGAGTGCCAATACCTAAACGATTTTAGGCCTATATCTCTCGTTGGGTCTTTATATAAAATCATTGCAAAAGTTCTCGCCATTAGACTGAAAAGTTGTTTGCATGAGATTATTGCGCCCACGCAGTCAGCCTTTGTCAGAGGAAGAATGTTGGGATTGAACCCTACCAGAGGAACAGATAATGTAAAGCCAAAACCAGGTCACAACAGTGGATTCATAATAAGCAGCAGTTTACATTAAGCTTTCCCCTTAAAAGTGACTTATAACAACTGATGGTCTTTATCCGCTGTTCAGATACAACTACTGCTGGTCCTTCAACTGCTGATCAAAACCCTGAAGTATCCAACACTGCTGGTCCTATCTACTGATGATAAAACGCTGCCCAGTCAAGGACTGATCAACCTTGAGTAAAGCACTGACATAAAGGGAGAGCAGCTGTTTAGTGAATTGTTTTATTTATGTATAGTCAGTGGTTAGGTTAGCAGTGTTTGTGTAAGGACAGTAGATACAGGTTGTTAGGCTGTTAGACGTCGCTTTCATGGTGACGTCAGCTGAGATACCTCAGTGGTTTGGTTTGCCTATAAATGTAACAGTACCCTGTACTGTTACATTTGATTGACTGAGCGGGTTTTTCTCCTCATGTCTAATCCTTTCATCTCGTGTGCAACCAACCTTGGGGCATCAGGCTGAGGGGGAGTTTAGTTTGTAAGAATATCTGTAATCTTTTGCTTTGATTTGTAAATCCTTTGACTCTATGTGAAGCAATTGTTTATCAAACTATTTTCTCCTTTGATTGTGTTTACAAAGTTTGTTTTCATTTCCGCTGCACTTTACATGTTTTCATATTCACAAATTGTTCAAAACATACAAACAAACATAATCATGAGAGCCTTCGATCCTAACAATTGGTATCAGAGCCTGGACAGTCAAATTCGATCTAATAATCAATTTGACATAACAGTTCGGCTCAAAATTCATTGATACTAAGGTTGGTTGTATTTAGTTAAAAAACAGAGTACCGAGTAAATCATGTTCAAAGTGGTTAATAAAAAACTCTGTAAATCAACCAAGATGTCATATGACACACAAATTTCACACAACAAGTGAATTCATGCACAAGTCACTCATAGTTTTCAGATCTGAAAACATATCTGTTAAACTATGGGATTATTTCATGTTTTCAAAATTGATTTCAATTGCTGTTATGAGAATTGTGATGTCACCTTATTAAAATGCTAAAGTATGAACCTCAGATTAACAAAAACCTATGTACATAAAACATTAGCGTTCTTGTTAACTTAAAAAGAGGGGAATTAAAACTTTAGTCATTCAAATCTTATGTGTTGAAAACAGGTTGAGTTCCTCAAAAGGACAAAATCAACTATGTTAAAATACATTGAGGAAATTCACAAAAACTCGGAAGTGTTTCTATCTCAAAACTTTTGAAGTCAAAAGAAAAGAGTATAAACATAAAACACTTATGAGTCAAAGTTTAGGGTAATAATGGTCATTAAGCAACTATGTGCATTCATCTGTTCAGGAAAAGGTTTTGATACCAGTGAATGAACTCCAAAGAGGACTAGGCAAATGTTCAAAAATTTATCCATGTGTCCTCATGTTTGCAATCAACTGATAAAGAAAATGGTACCAAACAGTGGTCAAAATGTATCCAAAAGTTTCCTATCACTGTTGTCAAACCACTGACCATTTTCAAAAACTTGTGAATGATGTGATTGTATACTCTATTGAAATCATACCAGATCCTTTTTGATACTGTTCTCAGAAAATCCTTTAACCATTTTTTTTCCAAAGGATTTTCTCGAATAACCAGGATATATCATCCATTTTTTTAAAAGATATATTTGGAACTTTTGCTTTTTTTTGTTGGCAATAGTTTCAGCTCCTGACAGGATGTAATACCTTATTTTTGGTGGTATTATTGTCCTCATAAATGGGTCAAAAGGAAATGGTATATGTGTTAAGATCATGTCATACTCAGGTTTGCTCCTAAATTTTTATCAAAAGTTGATTGCTAACTTGCTTGAATTACTAGGGTACTCATGTTTTAATTGAATATTAAACGAAAATGAGTTGCCTTAGCAAAAAGTTTTCATCATCTGGGGTACTAAACCACTGTCTTTCAAAATTGACATGTGGCAAAACCTTGAATGAAAATCTTTAAAACTGTTGCTGAAACACCTGTCCTTCAGATCTGTACCATTTACCCTAACCACTGTTTTGTTCCAACGTCTGATCTCTAAACATTGTCCACTGCTGAAAGTTAACCACTGATCCCTCATTTTTTTTTGAAAAGCACTGATGTTCAGTGTCTTATCCGCTGATATGCTATCCACTGATAGTAAAAATCATCCACTGCCCACAATTTTTACCGTTGTAACCACTGATACTTGATACGTCAGTGGCTCTTAAAACAATTGTTCTCCCTACTTCATCCGTTTCATCAGTGTTTGACACGTGGTCAGTTTTTAGCCCTCAGATCGTAATAACCGCTGCCACATCAGCGATCATTTTTTTCCCTAAATAAAACCCTGCCCTAAACCCCAAACAGGGTTTTACACTGTCGAATTGAATTCCGAAAATTCTCTTCTCATAGCAGTTTCCAACCTTTCTTCTCAAAAACTTCAAAATCATTCTTCATTTTTTTTCTCTCTGCAAGAATGACGAAATCAAAGTCAAAATTTAAACCAGAATCACCACCATCTTCAAAAAAGGTCGCTCAAACGGCCGAAGAATCCATCGAAATACCATACAAACAATCTCACAACTATTTGGGTTTACTCACAAAACCCAAAGACAATCATACGTTCGACTCCATCATTGATACAATATCTGCATCAAAGTACAAAACTTTGTTGACAGCAAATGCTCTCATCTACCTGCAAACCCAGAAAGAGTTTTGGAAAAAGGCGACGCTTGAAAAACAAGACGATAAAGTCATAGCCATTAACTCCTCGATACAGGGTAAAGTGATTCAAATCACACCACAATCAATCTCCGAAGTCTTTAATCTTGACGATCAGGAAGGTAAAATCTCTTTTGATAAAGCCGAGATGAAAACTGATTTCGTAAAAAGGGGATATGAAGAAGAATCAAAGGTAGATACCTTATAAAAAGGCTATTTTCCATCTACACCCAGATTTTTATTTCACACACTTCTGATGTGTGCTTCGAATAAAACAACATCTTTTAACGAAATACCATTGAATATTCAATGCCTGGGTTACGCTATTTTGAATAATAAGGACTACAACTACTCCCAGGAGATTTTCAATGACATGGTGAAAAACGTTGAAAGTAAAGCATTTTTACTTTTTCCAAGATTTTTGAGTTACTATTTTGAACAAAAATTTGAAAAGGAAAATGTAAATTTGCTCAAACAAGGTGTTCATTGTCATATAAAAGGCTTAACAAAAGAAACATTTTCCAGAATGATGGCACCAATAAAAACAAAAGCAGGGGTACCTGAGCAGATTTTAGCGGTTACAACTGCTCCTCAGGTATCAGCTGCTGAGCCCACTGCTCTAGGTAGGGCTGTAAACTAACCGAACGTTCAGCGAACAGTTCGTGAACCGTTCGGCGGGAAGTTCGTTTATGTTCGTTCGTTTATTAAACGAACGAACATGAACAAGAAATTTCGTTCGATTAGTTAAATGAACGAACATGAACAGAGGTCTCGTTCGTTCGATTGTGTTCGTGAACGTTCGGTAAGGTGTTCGTGAACATTCGTTGATTTGCGTTCGTTTATGTTCGTATGTTTGTGTTTTAACTGAAGATATCTGTACTTTCTTATATTTTATTTGTACTTTTTATATTATTAAACTTTTATTTATTTTATTTTCCTAACAATTAAACTAGGAAACCCACTTTCACCTTGTTTATGCATTATTTCTCATTATTTACATCCACGAATACAATCGACCTCCGTCCACAATAAGAGATTCAAGTTCGAGTGCTACTCTATGGGCCATCTATCTTTATCCTTCGTCGAGTTCACCAAATTTATTTGTGTTCGTGAACCGTTCGCGAACACGCTCATTTCCTTGACGAACGAACACGAACATAAAATCTCGTTCGGTAAATGTTCATGAACCGTTCGTGAACACATTTATTTCCTTAACGAATGAACACGAACAAGGCCTTGTTCGTGTTCGTTCGGTTCGTTTACAGCCCTAGCTCCAGGTGATCATAGCAGCACAACCACTGCTTTGAAACCCACACCTGACATAACCAAAAAGACCAAAAGAAAACCATCCAGAAAACCCACCAAACCCAAAACAAAGGCAACTCTGGAAGATGAGATCCCAGAGGAAATGCCTGTGACATCACAAAAGTCACCACAAACCACTACTGCCACTTCCTCAGAGCAGTTGGAAGAAAGATCTCAACCCGTGCCTAAAACTCCTCCTGCATCCTCACAAAAGGATCAGGTTGTAAGCACAGGGACACCACAATATGAAGCTCTGAATCCACTCGGATCCATCTTCCTCAGTCCTGATCCCAAGGACATGTCTCTTTCAACTCCCATCCCCTCACCAATAATAATGCCACAATCCATGCTACCTTTGTTGCATGCAGCTGCTATAGCTCAGACACAAACCAGTTCCTCTCTATCACCTGTCACTGAGAGTATACCCCCACAGGTGACTGGGTCTGATGCTACTACTCCTGCTATCCCAGCAACAATTGAGGAGGTTACACCCCCTGAATTACAAGTAACTCTCGGTGGTAGTTCAAGTGGAGCAGCAACTATAACTGGTGGATCAACAGATCCTCAGTTGGACAGTTGTTTCATAAGTAAGACTCCCTTGAAGGCAATTTCTTCCATGGCAACTTCGGTAACCACCAGTGAGTTGGATCTAACCACTGGTACCATCAAAGGTTTATCGAATGCTGAAGAAAGAAGTCCCCAGTACCAAGAACAAGGGGCATCAATGGGTGATTTTTGGGACTCTGTTCCTAAGTCACACATTGATATAACCACTGCTGGTGGGGATTCAGATGATCCCAGTAAAATGGGTGATGATTCAAGATATCAGGAATTGACGGGCAGAGTGGAAAAACTTGAAGAATCAGTTTCTGAAATAAAGGAGATGGTGCAAGAGATTTTAAAAGCTCAGAAAGCACAATCCAATGCTGTTCCTGCTCAAGCACCTGCTCCACAACAAGCACCTGCTGCAAATGAGCTTTGGAATATTTTCCAACCCATGCTTGAAAAACAGCAACAAATGGCTGATCAAAAGCATGCTATTCAAGTACAAATGCTATCCAACGTGATGGAATCAAGGTTCAAGGACACTCAAGCAGATATCAAGGCTATTAAGACCATTATCCAAACTGCCACTGGCAAGGCTCCTTCAACTTTACTATTCTTTGATGACCCCCTTGCAGATAATGCCAAAAAGGGGGAGATAATGAAGCAAATGAAGAAGAAGGGAATAGAACATGGCCTTCATATTGAGCCAGAAAAAGAAAAGCAGGTCTCAAAACCTGTTAGCCAAACAGCTGATACAGCAGTAGTTACAAAAACTGCTGACAGTAGCCAAACAGCTGCTATGTCATCAACACACACCACTCTACCACACACTACTACAACTACTGCTCCACCACCATCATCTACACCACCATCATCTACAATCCAACCATCACCACTGCCTCCTGTCATAAAACAGAAGACAACAAATGTTACAACATCTGTTGTAATGACAGCAGCGGTTGAAGCACAAGTTGTTTCAACAGTTGTTTGTCAGACACTCCCCATCATTCAAACCACTGATTCACACAAAACATCATCTGCCCTTTCTTCATTAAAAAGGAGAAGGAATCTCATATCAGATGATGATTCACCACCACCATCACCACCATCAAAAATTACCTCACCTCTTCCATCTCCTGCTCAAAATCAGAAGACATCTGCTGACATATCAGCAGTTGTAATGACAACAGATGTTGAGACACCAGTTGTCTCAACAGCTGTTAGTCAGTCATCTTCCACTGTTCCCATCAATCTTACATCACAACCTCCTAAGCTTCACAAACGAAAAAGAGAAACAACTCAGGATACTGATGAAAAATATGATCCTGTTGCTGGTAAGTATCCACTGGAATTAGAAGCTGTGAAAAATGAGATGAAACAATTTTATACTGAAGATGATCCTTCAAAAAGGAAATTTCCTTCTCTCATAGGTTTCATAATTCCAGAAGACATGGATGAATATCTTGAAACGAAAGTAAGACAAGCAAGGATAAGAGCCAAAATTGAATGCAAGAATCAAGGCGATGAAGCCATTTTGAAAAGAAGAGAATTCCTGCTCAACAAGGTTAAACAAATAAAAGAATATGCAAGTGATCTGAACATAGAAATGTCAAGTCTATCTCCTAAAGCAGATCAACGAAATGAATTGAGGAAGGAATATCTTGCATACATAATGAAAGAAAAGTTCTATCCTGCTGAAGAAACAGAATTCAAAGATTGGCCAATAATTGCATTAAAGCATGAGGCAAAAAGAATTGAAAAGGTTAAAAATGATCCAAGAAAGAAGAAGACAGCTCCAAATTGGAATAAATACAGGAAGCTCATAGCTGATCTTATTTCTGAATACAAGAGAAAGAAGCAGGAGTTGGTAGATGCAAGAGTGGATTCTGCAAGTGCCATAGCAAAATGGACCAAGCAGCAAACAGACGAAGCTTATGAAAGACTTAAGAAAAGGAGGGACACTCCTAAAAAGTCTGACTACAAAAAGCTAAAGGAACAGGTCAAGACTTTTGAAACATAGATCAGCAAAGCAGAAGCCTTTGTTACAAGGTTGAGAAAAGAAAGGAAGGAAATGCTGACTGTTGGAGAAGAAAGGCATAAAGAAGATGATCTGATTGAAGAAGCTACCAAGAAATTGGCTTCAGATAAAGAAAACTTAGCAAAACTACAAGACCTTACCAAAAGGGTCAAAGTAGTAAGCAAACCATCATCAGCAGATATCACAGACAGTGAGCTTGATCAACAACAGAAACAAGAGCTGCTTGACAAAGAAGTTGCAGAAGATATAGCTGCAGCAAACAAAGTCATAGAAGAAGCTTTTAAAAGAATGTCTGAAGTTCAAGATACTGCTTTACAGTTTTTCTCAAGGCCAAATGCATCCAGCTCATCAGGAAATAAATCTCTCCCAAGAAACCCATTTGGTTTAAAAATACTAAAGTGGCTCTCTGATCAAAAGACCCATGTATTGACTCTGGTCAGAACCAATGGAGAAGTAAGGCATATAGCAAGGAATCAAGCACTAGGCCTGGGTGTTGAAGATCAACTAGATCTCCTTGAGCTTACACTATGCAGGGATGAAGATGACACAAGTTCCAAGGAATTTGAAGAAGAATTTAAAAGACATGCAAGGGAACTTCTGATGAGGAATAAAGATCCAGAATAATGACAGGTTTTGGCATTATCTGTTCCAGGGGGAGATTGTTGGGATTGAACCCTACCAGAGGAACAGATAATGTAAAGCCAAAACCAGGTCACAACAGTGGATTCATAATAAGCAGCAGTTTACATTAAGCTTTCCCCTTAAAAGTGACTTATAACAACTGATGGTCTTTATCCGCTGTTCAGATACAACTACTGCTGGTCCTTCAACTGCTGATCAAAACCCTGAAGTATCCAACACTGCTGGTCCTATCTACTGATGATAAAACACTGCCCAGTCAAGGACTGATCAACCTTGAGTAAAGCACTGACATAAAGGGAGAGCAGCTGTTTAGTGAATTGTTTTATTTATGTATAGTCAGTTGTTAGGTTAGCAGTGTTTGTGTAAGGACAGTAGATACAGGTTGTTAGGCTGTTAGACGTCGCTTTCATGGTGATGTCAGCTGAGATACCTCAGTGGTTTGGTTTGCCTATAAATGTAACAGTACCCTGTACTGTTACATTTGATTGACTGAGCGGGTTTTTCTCCTCATGTCTAATCCTTTCATCTTGTGTGCAACCAACCTTGGGGCATCAGGCTGAGGGGGAGTTTAGTTTGTAAGCATATCTGTAATCTTTTGCTTTGATTTGTAAATCCTTTGACTCTATGTGAAGCAATTGTTTATCAAACTATTTTCTCCTTTGATTGTGTTTACAAAGTTTGTTTTCATTTCCGCTGCACTTTACATGTTTTCATATTCACAAATTGTTCAAAACATACAAACAAACATAATCATGAGAGCCTTCGATCCTAACAAAGAAACATCTGGATAGTGCTTTAATCGTGAGTGAGGTAGTGGCTTGGGCCAAGAAATGTAAACGAAAAGTGATGATATTCAAAGTCGACTTCCAAAGGGCCTATGACTCCATTAACTGGAAGTGTCTTCTAAAATTTCTAAAGTGTATGAATTTTCCGTCGAAGTGGATAAACTGGATTAGCGGGTGTCTAAAATCGGGTCGTGGACCGATCTTAGTAAACGGTGCGCCGATGGGTGAGTTCTCCTTTAAGCGGGGCCTTAGACAAGGTGACCCGCTATCTCCGTCCCTCTTTATTATTGTGATGGAAGTAGTGAATCTTTTTATGAAAAAGGCGGCTAGCATCGGTCTTTTCCATGGAGTAAAACTCCTGAATGATGGTCCGTTGATCACCCACCTTTGTTACGCAGATGATATTCTATTCATCGGTGATTGGTCGAAACATAATGTTGAAAGCATCAATTGTTTTCTCCGGTGCCTCTATCTAGTCACTGGGCTAAATGTCAACATTAAAAAATGTAGGTTGTTTGGTATAGGGGTGGACGAGGCGGAGGTTACAAGGCTGGCCAATCGGTTGCATTGTGAAGCCGGTAAATTCCCTTTCAATTATTTAGGAATTTCGATTGGTGCAAATATGAAAGTGGCAAAAAATTGGCAAGCAGTGGAGGAAAGGATTCAACATAAGCTCTCGTTGTGGAAGGCTAAAACGTTGTCCTTCGCGAGACGGATTAGTTTGGCAAAATCAGTTTTGGGAAACATGCGTTCTTACTACCTTTCTATATTCTCTGCTCCAACAATTTTTATCAAGAAAATTGAAAGCTTGAGGAGGGATTTTGTATGGGGAATGAAAGGGAACAATCAAAAGATGAGATGGGTGCGATGGGATTTATTGACGAAGCCAAAAACTCGTGGAGGCCTCAGGATCGGTAAGATTTCAGACTTTAATGTTGCTATGATCTCCAAGTGGTGGTAACGATACAAAGATGACCTGTCGCAATTGTGGGCTTCGGTGGTTTACTTGATTCATAAAAACAGACTGGATAAAAAACTTATTTAGGTTAAAAAATTGATCCCTGGTGTGTGGAAAGATATAGGTGTTGTGGAGGGGGTTTTAAAAAGGTATGGTATAGATATTAACCGGAAACTAAAAGTTAATATTGGCAATGGCTTTAAAGTCCGATTCTGGAAGGAAACATGGTGTACTGAAGAGCCATTGTACAAAGAATAAGGATGCACTGGTTGCGGATAACGTCGAAAGGGTGGGCTCAGGTATGAATTGGAAATGGGAATGGACTAGAGGCCTAATCTCGAATCTGAAATGGACCTTTCTTGGCCAGCTCTCGGGCCTGCTGCAGACTATAATATTAGATGAAAATAAAGGTGATGTGTGGACTTGGTATAACAAAGAAGGGGTTAACTTCTCTACAAAAAGCGTGAGACTAGATCTTATGGAGACGGAAGATGTAACTCCGATGGATAACGTTTTTAAGTGGAATTCGTGGGCCCCTATTAAGTGTAACTACCTACTGTGGAGGGTTGTTATGGGCAAAGTGGCAGCAAAAACCTATCTTTTTTAGAGGGGCATAAATCTGCAAAATACCATTTGTGGTAGATGCGGCTTTGGGATGGAGGATCTAGATCGTGTTTTTGTAAAGTGTATATGGGCTTGAAGTATTTGGTGGCAGGTTGCGACCTGGATGCGTATCCCCCATATTACAGATATGGGTAATCTGAGAGATAGTGTGAAAACGATGATTGATAACCCAGGTTCAGCAAAGTGGAAGGAATGCTAGAAACCTGAAATTGTTCGAAGGGGTTTTCGTGCCGACCCGGAGAACATTAAAGCTTATTAAAGAATATACATTCCTGTGGAAAACACATCGATCGAAGCTTCCGAAGCCGGACTGGGAAAGATGGAGCGATTTTAACGTCGTGGATCTTTTATAATGTTCTTCTGCTTGTTTTCTTTCGCTTCTTGTTAGTTTCCTTTTTCTTTTCCGTTGTCTGTTTTGTTTCAGCCCCTTGCTGGCTTTATTTATATATATAAATAGTGAGTTGTCGTTCAAAAAAATAATGACGTTTTTGCAAAAAAAAAAAAAAATTACTACATATATAATAACATTTTTTGCAAAAATCAACCTTTATGTTATAAATAATCTTTTTGCACAAATCAACCTTTATGTAATCAAAGACCATAGTAGCCTCACATGCAAAACATGTGATGTAACTTAACTGAGTTTTTGGGCGACGTTAGTTGTAAAGATTATAGAACGTCACAAAACATGAACATAAAGGTTGGGTTTTGCCGATTTTATAGTGAAAGGTATGAAGTGCAATTTAGGTATAACATAAAGGTTGATTTATGCAATTTAGTCTATAAAATACGTTCATTGCCAAATTTGAACCCTAGACCTCTTCTCTAATAGTCATATCTCTGACTCTACCAATTGGCTAGCCCCATATTGATAAAATTTCTTTATAAAACAAAGTTGGATAGACTTTTAAAACGACTAGGGGTGTGCATGGGTCGTTTTGATTCGGTTTTTACCATTAACCATAATCATTAACTTCGTTATGGAATTTCTTAACCATAACCGAACTGCGGTTATGGTTAATCGGTTATGAAGTTGATTATGGTTCGGTTTTGGTTATTTCAGTTATCTAACCAATCAAGGTTTGAAATAAATAGGGGTGTGCATGGTTTGGGTTTAGCTTTGTCTTTTTTTATTCGATAACTGAGACTAGACTTTTTAGTTAAGCTACCGATGTGAAATTCTTTTTAATAAGGTAATTCTCAACAAAACAAGACTACACCATAACACCTCAAATTCTCATTAATATATAGGGCATATACATCAAAATTATTTTGTTACTAACATATTTTTATCTTAGTAAAAGACTTCTATATGGTTAATGTAAAACAAAAAATCATTCACTACAACAAAAATGGCTTTTTGGGACCTTTTTTGTGGGACGCTTGTAAAAGAGGGTCCTAAAAAACTATTTAATAGGACTAATGAACTTTTGGGGTCCTTTTATAATATACTCTACTAAACCGGTGTCCTAAAAAACTATTTAATAGGATGGATGATTTTTTTGGGTCCTATTATCATATAATTTAATAGGAAAGTTAAAATGTAGATACTAATAAAGTACTTTCAAAGTCATTTAATTGTTAGTGTCCCATTATGTAGTACTCTATTAGGACACTTGATCATCTGGGGTCCTATTATAACATAACTTAATAGGACACGTTGTAGTTAAGTCATAAATGTTCAGTGTTATAGGACCCTTTCTAGTCGAAGTCATATTAGAACTTAACTTAATAGGACACCTGACACTTGTGTCTTATAACTTTAAACTTTATAGGACGCTTAATAATTGTGGTGTTATTATAATACACCGTAATAGGACACTTGATATTTGAGTCATAAAACATTAGTTTTATAGGATGCTTATTCGGTAGAGTTTTATTATAATATAACTTAAAATGACACTTGACACTTGGGTCTTATAAATTTAACCTTTATAGGACGCTTAATCTTTGTGGTGTTATTACAATATATTGTAATAGGACACCTGATATTTGAGTCATAAAACATCAGTTTTATAGGACGCTTATTCGCTAGAGTTCTATTATAACATAACTTAATAGGACACTTGACATTAGGGTCTTATAGCTTTAACCTTTGTAGGACGCTTAATCATTATGGTGTTATTATAATACACCGTATTAGGACACTTGATATTTGAATCGTAATACATAAGTTTTATAGGACGTTTATGTAAACTATCGTATTTTGGTACAAAATGTCCTAAATTTGGATCACAGTGGAATTTTTATTCCCTCCTAATTTCTAATAAAAAAATTAGAAACCCCCTCCCATTTTCATTCTTTGAATTCCCGTCATAATAGGATCTCAAACTATTCAATCCTTTATTCAATCGATGACCACTACGTGAAAAAAGGGCTATGGCCACACTTTTGGCAAAACCGTCCTGCCACACATTTGAAAAAAAATGTGTGGCTAAAGGTCATTCATCACATTTTAAAACACCTTTAGCCAAACATTTTATTATTAATGTGACCATTTATACCAGTTCAGAACCTTTAGCCACACTTTTAGAAAATTATTAGCCACAACTCGAAATGTGTGGCCAAATGTGATTTATGGCCACATATTTTTGTTTCATGTATCCAAAAACATATTTATTTGACACCTTTAGCCACACTTTAAAAAAATGTGCCATATATTAGCCACACCAGCAAAGTGTGGCCAATTGTTATCTATGATCACAGTATTTGTATTCATGTAACCACTAACATATGAATTCAAAACCTTTAGCCAAATGTGTGACATTTATTAGCCACACTAAAAAAGTGTGTCAAATGTGAGCTACGGCCACAATATATTGTTTCATGTGACTAAAAACATAAGTATTTGAAATCTTTAGCCATGCGTTAAGAGAAAATAGCCACACTATAAAAGTATTGCCAAACATGATCTACGATCAGATTATATATTTACTAATGTGGCGAAAATTTAATACATATGGTTATGTATATTATTTTCTGTGACAAAAGGTTATACAATATCTACACTTAAAATAAAATAAAAAAATCATGGGCCTTTACATAACATTCATCACATCATTGTCACTTCGTTTATTTTCATGTGACGAAATATTATCAAGTGTTATGAAAAAATGTGTGACTAAATGTTAAACTCACAATATACTAAAAAATTTCCCAAAATTATTTCATTATAAAACTTCCCACCAAAATATTTATCCTATAATTTAAATTTTTCCTCAAAATATTTAATCCTAAAATTTCCCACCAATATATTTCATCCTAAAACTTTCCACCAAAATATTTCATCCAAAAAGTTAAACTTATCTCCAAAATAACTTCCCCCCAAAATATTTCATTCTAAAACTTACCTCCAAAATATTTCATTCAAAACTTCCCTCTCAATTAAAATTCTCATTTGAAAAATTATATTAGTTAATATTATAAAAAAAAACTCTTACTACATATTTAAAAATTTATCCTATTATTATTGTTATATATTCTAACCATATGTGTTTTCTTCTAAATAATATGTAAGAGTATGCATATTAGTTATATTTATATACGTTTTTAATGTATGCAAAATTAGTACTAGTGCCAAATTTCCCATACCGAATTATTTTCGGTACCCACTTTTTGGCGTTTTCAGTACGGTACCAATATTATACCGAGTTTAATTTTCAAATACTGATAACGTAGAGTATCGTACCGAACATTTTCAGTACCGGTACCTGTACCCATAGTTGACGATTTTCAGTAGCCGTATTTTCGCACCGATACTTAGCTCATCCTTAATCATATATATGTATTAATAGACCATATTGGGCCTTAATGGATCACAAGGGCCAATAATGGGTCATATATGTGTGTTAATGGACCATATTGGGTCTTAATGGATTATAATGGATAATAGTAGTCAAACATGTCTTAATGGACCATGTTGGGCCTAAATGGATTACAATGGCCAATAGTAGATCATACATGTTTTAGTGGACCATATTGGGCCTTAGTGGATCACAAGGACCAATATTGGATCATACATGTCTTAATGGACCATATTGGGCCTAAATGGATCACAAAGACAAATAATGGATCATATATGTGTTAATCGACCACAATGCACAATAGTAGATCATACAAGTCTTAATGGATAATATTGGGCCTTAATGGATCATGATAAACAGTAGTAGATCATATATGTGTTAATGGACCATATTGGGCCTAAAAAATTCATAACGGCCAAATAGTAGATCGTACAAGTCTTAATGGACAATATTGGGCCTTAATGGATCACGATAAACAGTAGTAGATCATATATGTGTTAATGGGCCATATTGGGCCTAAATAATTCACAACGCTCAAATAGTGGATCGTATATGTCTTAATACCATATGTCGCTTAATGGATCAAAGTGGACAATAGTTGATCATACATGTTTTAATGGAATATATTAGGCCTTAATGGAGCATGATGGATAATTGTAGATCATACATGTTTTAATGGACCATATTGGGCCTTAATAAATCACAATAGACAATATTAGATCATACATGTCTTAATGGACAATGTTGGGCCTGAATGGATCATAGTGCACAATAGTAGATCATACTTGTTTTAATGGACCATATTGGCTCTTAATGGGTCACAATGGACAACAGTAGATCATACATGTCTTAATGGACCATATTGGTACTTAATGGATCAATCGTAAATGATTTCCTTTCTTTTACCGGCCAACAGAATCAATCATTGCACTAACTGAAAAAACGAAAACAAACCCAGCCAAACAGCTGACCTAGGGTTTTAGAATCAATAATGGCAACAGGAGGACTAAGATTTTCACCAAGAGATCAGATGCCGACGAACCTCTTCTCGACGCCGACAACGGCGAGGAGCTTATGCATGTCCAACCGGCCGTCACTATTGTTCACGCCCGTCACCCTCTAGAGTCTCCCGGCACTCTCTATATCTCCACCAAGTAAAACCCTAACTCTATTGTTTTCTTCATTTGTTTATAAGTTAATTCATAGTGTAATTATATGGTTGAGCGATACTGCGAGGACCAAAGGTTAATACAAATTGAACCTTACATATCTGATACAATTGTGTGTACAATTCAGTTAATACTTTAAACATTGGCTATACGACAATTATTTTGTTTATTCTACACGTATTAGTTCCTATTATTTTATTGTTGTCTTAGATTGACACAGGAGATGAAGATGCTGATTAACCCTGGCAATTCCAACCCAAACAACATAAAATGGGTTCATCTGGGCTTTAAATATTACACCATGAGTTATTTTGGGTAATAGATTATTTCCGAGGGGGTTTAAATGAGTATAGTTGAAAATTAGAAAAAGAAGGTTACAGGTCAAGATGGGCTGAAAGTAAAAGGGTTGTGGGTCAGGATGGGTTCTCTCTTTGTTTACCTACTGACCTGGGTAAATCGACGCTAACATCATTGGATCCATCAATTAGGAACGACAGCAATACATTCAATCAATAAATTCGACCAATACAGTATCAATACATTCGAACCTATCAATACATCAATACGTTCATCTTCTGCAGTTCATTGAGTTCTTTTGCATTTCATCGACTTCTTCTTCTGCAGTTCATTAGTTATGTAGTCGATTAGGGTTTGAAGGTATTTTGAGTTTTTTTTTTTTACTATTTCTGAATAATTTTTACGTTATTCTTATCGATTAATATGTGATGTGTATAGATATAAGCATGTAGTAGTTGATGTGAAGTTGAATCTTTGTGATTTATCGGGTCATTAGAGACACGCTCTAGCTGTTCGATAAAATGTCTGTAGAATTTGTTTTGCGATCCAATAGGTTTACCGTTATTTTGTATATGTTAATGGGTGTATACGATGATTTTTACGATTAAAATACGTTGTTCATATTTTATGCTATACTAAACTTTGATGTATTACACGAGATACTCGTCTGTCACCTGCAAATTGCTCTCTTTTCCATGTAGGAAAGTCCCAAACAGTCCCTTTTTAAGTTTTAAGTTATGGTTACTTATTTACTAGTCATTATCATTACATAAAGTTAATGGCATTGATTGGGTCAAAAGATTTTCTTTATTTTGTATGTATTCTAGGGTATATACGATGATCCTTAAGATCAAAAGGTGTGGTTCATTTTTTATTCTATACAATACATTACTTATTTACCCGAAATCATCATGACATTGACAATGATCCTTGAGATCAAAATGAGTAGTTTGTCTTTTATGTTATACTATACCTTAGTGTTAAGAAGATACCAACACTTGCACATTGTGTTGTTTTCCATCTAGGGTTACTTCATTGCAACTTGTAAACATTGTAGATGACGATGCGGTTGTAGGTAAAACTAGAGATGCAAGATATACTATCTTGATCATATTTTTGTTAATGTTCAATAACTTTAATTGGATTCTTTATGTCAAAAACAAGGCTCCATTTGACACATATTTCTTTTCATCTTCAATTTCTTATTCTTGCAAGGTGGCCCCTAGATAAGTTTATGTTCTTAATTTAAGGCGTTTGACTAACTATTCTTTTTATTTGCATCTTTTTTAGTTTTCTTAGTTTTTATTTTTTATTTTATTTATTTTTATATTTTCTAGATTTTTAATTTTATTTTTTTAGTTTTTTTAATTTTTTAAATATTATTGTTTTTAAAATATTTATTTATTTTTTTGTTTTGTATTATTATTCTTTTTACTTTTTTCTATTTTTTATTAATGATTATTATTAATTTATTTTTTATTGTTTTTTTAGCCCATTCTAACCCAAACCCATCCTGACCCAAACTCATCCTGACCCAAACCCATTATAATATTTTTTTTAACATACCCATCCTGACCCAAACCCATCCTTACCCAAACCCATTATGACCCAACAACCAACCCAACTCAACCCACCCATTTTGTCACCTCTAATGCTGATGAATCGGAAAGCTCTGATTCTGAATCTAATGAGTCGTTGGATTTATCAAAGATTACCGAGATGAGGCTAGTGCCTTCAGATCCTAATCAATGTATAATTCTCACTACATTACATAATTGCAATGCGTTTATTCCATATTAGTATGTTTCTTATTAAATCGTAACTGGTGGATTTACTAGTTAGTGTGCAGAGCTAAACCCTGAACCTGTTGAACATGGAGTTCCAATAGCCCCTTTAATGTAGTTTTCAAGACATTTTGAACTTTTTGTCGTTTGTTAACTCATTTTTAGTTCTTTTTCAGAGGAAGAAGAGGAGCACAATTGGGTTTTCAGTGCCGATCAGACAGGACTTGAAATGGGTTTAGGTATGAACACACTTTGGGATATGGCTATTCGTTAATTCATCCTGGAGGTGGCAAGTTAGACATGTTACCAATAAAAATGGCTATTCATTTTTTTTAGAATTTATTTATCTCTGATGGGTCAAACGTAGGGGTTCAGCTCATCTAATTAAGAGAGCTCGAGCCTGGTGTGTGAGTAATTTTTCAAGCTCGAGCTTGGCTGATTTATTATTTACTAGTTATTTATTTATATGTGTGTATATTCATTTATTTATTTATATATTTACAGTTATATGTTTATGTATATATATATATATATATATATATATATATTATTGCTATTTTTGTCATTTTTATATACATTACTATCTATTATGCAATTTTATAGTTACATAGTAAATAACAGTTATTATATTTTTATAAATAGTTAGCTTGTTTAGGCTCATGAGCCTAGTCAAGTTTGATATATGAGGCTTAGGCTTGTTTATTAAACGAGCTCCAATCTAGGATCGAGCTCGTTTTTTAAGCTTGGCTTGGTTCGAGCTTTTAGCAAACTGATCTCGAGTAGCACACCGGTGTATCGGATCGTTGACACCCCTAGTCAAACAGGTTGAAAGTCATCTAAAGTTTTATTAACGTATAAAACCTCCTAAATGGTTTCAATTAACTATTACTGAAATAATACAATATTATTTTTATAATCATTTTGACATGTTAAGTTTCAAAATTAATGGACAAAAAGTGACGGGTCAACTCAACCTCGAGACTTCTTTCAACCTGTACAAAAGGATTGGGTTGACCCGAACATGTTACCCGACCCGGCCTGACCACGTTGCCACCTCTACTTTATCTCTTCTAGTGTTGAATCTTATCTTATGCAACTTGCATGCTTGTTTCAGATGAAGTTGATCCGAAATGGGATTCATCACAAACCACAATTGGTCATGTGGATGGAAATAGTGACCTAGCTCACAGTGTGCTTAAGGTATTTTTTTTATTTTATTATTCTCAATCTGCGCACATTATTTAACATGATGATGAGATCAAGCAATTAATCTTTTATGTTAGTATTTCATTATACTTATTCAACAATCTGAATTTCTGAATAGAACTGATTTAGAATGCATTGGTGCATCCATCGCATGGCCCTATCCATTCATCTCGGTATGTATTTGTTAAACTTGTGATACAAATAATTTTAATATCATGGAACTTAATGCTTATACATTTTTTTTAATGGCTAACGTTGCACACCATGGGGATTGAACCCCAGACCTCTCCTATCCTAAGCTCTATCTAAACTCACCAACACCACTGGGCTATTCCCAAGTGGATGATTAATGCTTATACATGGATGGTTTATTTGTAGGTAGTCCATGAGGATTGAGGACGCATGATGACTCAAGATTTTATGCTTCTTATTTCTTTAATTGCTTTTAATTTCTTTGTTAAATGTTAATACTTTATGTTAGATAATGTTATAACTTATTTATGGTTATTGTTTTTGTTATGAGCATGCTTATTTGAAATATAATGAAGTTTTATTCCTTTCATTAGTTGATGTTATACAATAACTATTAGGATGTTATATGTTGATAGTCTCTTTATAAAATTGGTTTTATAATCTTATTTGCGATATTAGGACCATTTTCTTGATATTAAAGTAGATATAACGTTACATCATAAGGGTCCTATAAATTAATTTTTAAGAACGCTTGTATGTGTATCAAAAGATTAAAAGTAGGTAATCACATTTTAGAACATTGTAAAATTGTCCTAATATGTTCTTTTAAGGATGCTATTTAAGTTGTCTATAGACATATTATGTGTCACACCCCGATATTTTCACATATTACCTGTGGGCCCGGCGTGGAGTATCATGACGTAGTTGATATCATCATTGTCAATACACACAATATAATAGCACAGCGGACGGCTTGGTGAATAAACTATTACAAACCATAATGTCTGAGTGTCCGAATGAAAGAATATACACACTTGGTTGTAATAAGATCCACAGGCGGATCATAAATAAAATACAAGAAAACAAAAATAACAGACTTCAGGTATCTAGGGATTTGCAAGATCCTCTTATATAACACCTAGTAGCTCTAGCCTATTTAAGAGAGGTACCTGTCAATCAGTCTTTAGAAAATACTTCAGTTTACACTGGTAAATAAAATTAACTGACTCTTTCGAAAACATTTATGAAAATTGATTTAAGTACACAAGGCACAAATCATATATAACTTGGGACAATTATTAAAAGATAATCTTGTATACAGATTTACATGTTTGTCATACAAATGGGGTCGGTTGGAAGCCGGTCATGATTAACCGACTCACCACTTATAGAACCCACAAAGGAGTTATCCCCAACATGTGGGTTTATATTTTAGCATTTGCATCTGTCAGGTGTATGCCTACAATCCGTGTATAGGTCATGGCCATTTTCAAATGAAATGAGCCGAGGATATCCAGGACACGGTCGAATTAACCCCCAATGTTTATGTTATCAAACAAGACAGATTAAAACGGGTTATGTAAATTTATTAATCACAATCCGATTAAATGATTTCATACCCGACCAAGTGGTATTACTATAATACCATATCCCAAGCCCTTATAAGGGAAAATAAGTTAAAAGTATTTACCTGAGCTAAATGTGAAAAGTAACTCAGCCGTATAATCCTAAAGCTTTATGATGATACCTTCTACTGGATGCTACTTAATCTATATAGAAGGTTTAATAACCTATTAGGATGTTAACGGGTCTTTAGTTAAGTCAAAGACTTAGACAGGCTAGCTAGAAAGAAACTTTACGGTTCTAAACGCTAGATTAAGCGGAGACTGGAATAGAATGTGGTTTAGACCCGACAAACTTGGATACTTGTATAATATGGGTAAACTAAACACATTCTGTAATTTGAGGATTTAATGATAAGGTTAAACCCGTTTTGGCTATTTTACGTAAACTAGTCACATAAACTGATCCGAACGCATAAACACGTAAAGGGTAACCAAATGAATTATATAGAGGTCTCAAATGTTATTATGCTTAAAATATGTTAATACATCTGAAGGATGTTAACATATATGCCCAAAAAGTATTTAAAATCAATTTAAGTCCCGTAAGGGCATTTTGGTCATTTTAATAATTATAAAAGAGATTTTATAACAAACTGAAGTTCTGGCCTTTGGTAATCAGTAAAAATATTTATTTTATCTCATTACATAAGTAAGATATCATACATATGTGAGGTTTATCATTTGTGGCCAAACTATGCCCCGAAAGGGCATTTTGGTCATTTCACATATGCTTTTTAAAGACATTTTTGGAAGTCTGAGTTCATGACTTATACCTACTGTAATAATATTGAAATTTGTTTAAAAATTAGTAGGTAACAAGTCTTAGGTTTTAAATATGGTTTTAAACCATACTATGCACCTAATTAGTGTAAAACTTGCAAATTGACGATAATCAAGATGTTTATGTAAACATGGGATTTTGATCAGTTTTAAATGCTCAAAATAATTTATTTAATGTATGAAATCAGTAGGAAAAGGTTTGACATTCAAATCATTTGTTAATCTCATTTTATGCATGAAAAGGGTATTATCGTCATTTACCGAATTACACAAGAACTCTATGATTTAATCAGATTATAATCTGACCAATAATCTTAAAAATCCTTAAAAATAATATCTTAACAGTAGGTAATGAGTTTTTGTTCAAAATCCAAGTTTAAACATGTCTTATGCAAGATATCACAATTTAATTAACAAAAAGCTTCTAATTACGATATCGAGCATAACTTCTATTTGAGACCATGAACTGATGTCAAATTTTCAGGACAAGCTTATATATCAGTAGCAAAGCTTTTTGTCCTCTCACATTTCTAAAAATCTCAATTATATGTCAAAAGGGCATTTACGGCATTTATAAGCATATTAACAAACAAGAGCGTATAATTCAAACCACCAAGGACCACGCAATATAACTCCAGGGGGTTACACTACTATATAATATGGTCCTAATGGAAGCTTAAAACATGGAAGAATTAAGCTTAAACGGGTCAGAACTGAAAGTCAAAGCAAAAGTCAAGCTTTTGCGACTTTCGGTTATAAACTGACCTTAGACTAATAATTGTCGGGTTAGACCTGATTAAACATGTTCTAATTCTAATTACCAAGTCATTAGAATGTTAAAATATAATTTAGAACCTTTGCTTTATTAGTTTAAATCATTTTTAAAGTTTCTGTCCAGTTTGACTTTTTGACTAACTAGTTTGACCCTACAATTAACTAGTCAAACGAAATAATTAGGAGGTGCCCCTTTTAAGGGTTAATCACCTACCTTAATATTGTTCCATAACCACTTTCATTTCGGTCAGTGGCTAGACCATTTATGATTAAACCGAAAGTCAAAGCTTAATTATGATATGTTTGACTTTTCGGTTTTTAAGCTAATAAAATGGACTAAGCAGGGATTAAAACTCTTACATAAGGTCCTTGCTATCTTTTCAACACTTCTTAATCTTCTCCTAGTGCTTGCTATCTCCAGAATTGGGTTTGAATGTTGTTGCAAGTGAAAGTGCATATGAACAAAGAACTAAAGCTCCTTATATAGCAAAATGCCAAGTTCTAAGATGTTTGCATCTGTTTTGGAGGTACCTAGGATCACCCCAGGTGTCCTTGTGGTAATATAAGACCGACATACAGCCCCTAGTATTGATTGGAATAATGTTAAGGCGGTTCTAAACTAAAACTCGCAGCTGTCCACATTTTTCTGCGCTGGGCGCTTTTAGGCGGGCCGCGTAAGACTCAGTAAGAGTCTACGCGGGCCGCGATGACTGTCTGATCAGGTTAAAACATTTTAAACTTTGGAAGATTCAGTCCCTGGCCATTTAAAACCTTATACAACCTTATTTTTGGCATAAAAGGCCCTTGTAGTTAATTTGTAGAGGCTCAAGGAAGTATAATCAAACTCCGTTAGGCTCGGTTTCGTTAAATATCACTATAAACACAAGTTTCATCATATTGACACTTTTCACCCAAAGTCTTGAAAACTTGCTTAATGGTCTCGAAACCACGTGAAATTGATACCACTTATTCTTGAGAGTATATTCAAAGCCTCGGGTTTCTTAAAAGGTCACTCAGATGTAAGAATTAACATGTTGACACGTTTAACCCCTGTAGTTTTATAATCTTCCGATTATTTTCACAAACGGCTTCTTATATCCAATTAATCACTCGTTTAAGAATATATTCTCCGAGTATCGTCATTCAGAGGCACAAGTTTGGCATTTTGGCACTTTTAGTCCCTTCGCATACATATTTTCACCATTTGTCAACTTTAGTCCTTCAAACTCAATTTTTCACATATTTAGAGTTTAGGACACGTGTCTTTACATAATTGGACACGTTTTTACGTGGTGTTACATCCTCACCCCCTTAAAAGAAATCTCGACCCCGAGATTTACTAGAATAAGTGAGAGTACTTCTGTGGCATAGTGGACTCAACTTCCCACGTATATTCGGGGCCTCTACGGGCACCCCTTTTAACCTTTACTATAGGCACTTGCTTCCTTCGAAGCTTTTTAACCTGACGATCCTCGATCGATATAGGTCTTTCAACAAACCTTAGGATTTCATCAATCTGTACGTCTTTATGAGACATAGCTAGCGATTCATCAGCTAGACATTTCTTGAGATTACAGATGTGGAACACATTATGAATTCCACTCAGCTATTCAGGAAAGTTTAGCTTATAAGCTACACTGCCGACACATTCGATGATCTCGAATGGTCCAATATATCTAGGGCTTAACTTTCCCTTCTTACCAAAATGCATCACACCCTTCCAAGGTGATACTTTTAGTAAGACTTTGTCGCCTACTTCAAACTTTAGAGGTTTTCGCCTCTTATCAGCATAACTTTTCTGCCTATCCCTGGCAGCTTTCAGGCGATCACGAATTTGGACAATCTTGTCCGTCATTTCAAGGACTATATCAGGTCCTGATAACTGAGCTTCTCCTACTTTCGCCCAACAAACAGGCGTTCTGCATTTCCAAAGGGCGCAGCCTGAATGCTAGTATGGTAGCTATTGTTATAAGAGAACTCGATCAAGGGTAGGTGGTCATCCCAACTACCTCCCAAATCAATAACACATGCTCGAAGCATGTCTTCTAAAGTTTGAATTGTACGCTCACTCTGTCCATCTGTCTGAGGATGGTAAGCAGTACTAAAATTCAAACGAGTGCCCAAAGATTGTTGGAAACTTTTCCAAAAGTGAGAGGTGTATCTAGTATCTCTATCGGATATAATTGATACCGGCACTCCGTGGAGAGATACAATATTATCCACGTACAATTGAGCTAGCTTGTCGGAGCTATGAGTCTCCTTGATGGGTAAGAAATGTGCTGACTTAGTCAGTCTGTCAACTATGACCCATATAGTATCATTTCCATGCCTTGTTTTAGGTAAGTTGGTTAAAAAATCCATGGTTACCATCTCCCACTTCCTTGTGGGAAGTTCTGGTTGTTGTAGCAGACCCGATGGCTTTTGATGTTCAGCTTTAATCTGAGCACAAGTCAGGCATTTAGCTACATGTGTGGCAATAGATTTCTTCAAACCTATCCACCAATAATTAGCTTTCAAATCTTGATACATCTTGTCACTTCCAGGGTGAACTGAGTATTTGGAGTTGTGAGCTTCCTGGAGGATTACATCTCGAAGTCCTCCATGAATAGGAACCCAAATTCTTCCATTCATTCTAAGGATTCCATCCTTTTCAGGTGCTAACTGTTCAGCAGTTACACCTAACTTTTCATTCGGAAGGTTAGCTTCCAAAACAGCTTCCTTCTATGCAGCTAATAGCCTTTCATTCAGGCTATTCTTCAGTCCAATGCTCTTGGCATTGATCCTGATAGGTTTGATTCTTTCCTTTCGGCTTAGAGCATCGGCGACTACATTTTCTTTACCTGGATGGTAGCGAATTTCGCAATCATAGTCATTTAAAGTTTCCATCCAGCGGCGCTGTCTCATGTTGAGATCCTTTTGATTGAATAGGTGTTGGAGACTTTTGTGATCTGAATAGATCACACATTTAGTTCCATATAAATAATGTCTCCATAACTTAAGTGCGAATACAACGGCACCCAACTCCAAATCGTGGGTGGTGTAATTCTTTTCATGCACTTTAAGTTGTCGTGATGCATAGGCAATCACCTTGCCTCGCTGCATAAGTACACAACCCATACCGGTGTGTGAAGTATCACAATATACGAAAAACTCTTTAATTCCTTCTGGTAAAGATAATACCGGAGCATTGCTCAATTTTTGCTTAAGAATCTCAAAAGATTCTTGTTGTTTTGGACCCCAATCAAATTTCACATTCTTACGGGTCAAAGAAGTTAATGGTGCAGCTATCCTCGAGAAGTTCTCAATGAATCTTCTATAATATGCAGCTAAACCCAGAAAGTTGCGAATTTCTGTTGGTGTCTTTGGTGCTTCCCAATTCATAATGGCCTCTATCTTGGCGGGATCTACTTGGATGCCATGCTCACTAACAACATGTCCAAGAAATTGGACTTCACGAAGCCAGAACTCGCACTTGGAGAACTTACCATACAACTTCTCCTATCGAAGCAATCCTAAAATACATCAAAGGTGCTTCTTGTGATCAACTTGGCTACGAGAATATATAAGTATGTCATCTATGAAGACGATGAAAAACTTATCTAAGTATGGTTTGCAGACTCTATTCATGAGGTCCATGAATGCTGCTGGTGCATTAGTGAGCCCGAAAGGCATCACTAAAAACTCATAATGTCCATATCTTGTCCTAAACGCTGTCTTAGGTACATCTTCGGTTCTAACCTTGAGTTGAATGATACCCAGATCTTAAATCAATCTTCGAGAAATAGCTTGCCCCTTGGAGTTGATCGAATAAGTCGTCGATCCTGGGCAAAGGATAACAATTCTTGATCGTTACCTTATTTAATTCACGATAATCAATGCATAAGCGCATTGATCCATCCTTCTTCTTTACAAACAATATTGGAGCTCCCCAAGGCGAAGATCTGGGTTGTATGAAACCTTTTTCCAGTAAGTCGTCCAATTGAATCCTGAGCTCTTTCATTTCAGTAGGCGCTAGCCGATAAGGAGCTCGTGCAATAGGTGCAGATCCTGGTAGAATGTCTATCCTGAATTCAACTTGCCTCTCAGGAGGTAATCCAGGTAACTCATCAGGAAAGACATCAGGATACTCAGAAATGATTGGAATATCTTCGATCTTAGGCTTCAGGTTGTTCACTGTCACTTGTGCCATGTAGATGACACATCCGCTCTTCAGACACTGCGATACCTTGAGAATAGACACATTGTTGGGCAACCCATATTGTGTATCTCCTTGAATAGTGACGGATTCACCAGAAGGGGTTTTGATAATAACTAGCTTTTTATCACAGGCAATTTGGGCTTGGTTATGCGACAACCAATCCATGCCCAAAACTATATCAAACCCAGCTAATTTCATTGGAAAGAGGGATAGCGGGATAGAATGATTCTTAATGGATATGAAACATCCATCAAGAAGAGTTGAGGTTGTTTCTAAGGTACCATCGGCAAGCTCTACCTCATATTTTATGTCTAGAGTCTTCATAGGCAATTTCAGTAACTTACAAAACTTATGGTCTACAAAGGACTTATCAGCACCTGAATCAAATAAAACTCAAGCATAGATATTATTAATGAGGAAGGTACCTGTTATGACGTTCTCATCATTCACCGCTTCCCTAGCATTCATCTAAAAAACTCTCGCATTCATTTTCTTCGCCTCCTCGGGCTTCTTAGCATTCTTGGGGCAATTTGTCTTGATGTGCCCCTTTTCATTGCAACTGTAACAGGTTGCATCCTTGATGTTTCGGCACTCCACAGACTTGTGCCCTTTCTTCTTGCAAATCCCACATGGTTTAGCTTGTGGGTCTTGGTTGCACTTCCCAAAGTGCCTTTTGTTGCAAGTTTTGCACCTGGGCTTGTCACTTGACTGATCTTTCTTGGAACTAAAGTTCCCTTTACTCTTCTTGTTAGATTGAGGAGACTTGTCTTCCTCCCTCTTCCTCTTCCCATCATCGGTAGCTTTCTTTGCCCTACTCCTCACAACATCAAGAGTAAGGGACAAAGATAGATCCACAGCAGATCTATATGTAGCAGGCTTAGAAGCCTTGACATTTCCTTTCACTTCAGGGGCTAAACCACCGATGAAACGCGCAATGCGTTTGGGTTCAGGGGTGACCAAGTATGGTACAAGTCTCGACATCGAGTTGAAACTGGTCACATAGGACCTACAATCCAAGTCCTTCATCACCAAAGTGAGGAAGTCCATCTCTATTCTCTCGACTTCATGTTGAGGACAGTATGTGTCCTTTACCAGATCAACAAACTTGTTCCATGAAAGGTTAAACAAAGGAACCTTTCCAGTGGATTGTACCAATGCTTTCCACCAAGTGAGGGCATCGCCCTTGAAAGATTGAGACACAAACTTCACTATGTCTTCCTTAGCACATCCACTGATGTCTATCACAGTCTCCATTCCTTCTAACCACTTCATGCAGTCGATTGCTCCCTTTTCTCCTGTGAAATCCCTCGGTTTACAAGAGACGAAGTATTTATAGGTACAACCCTTGGTGTACCTGGGAGTCGGTTCAAGGACAGCCTACCTATGTGGTTCACTTCTCTGATTAGACGAGTGTTGAGACTCGTCCTTCTTCAGTGTATGCGAATGAGATAGGGACTTTGAATGAGTTTTAGACCAAACAATACTCGGTTCCTTGAACTTATTATCCACAGCTTGAGCAACTGTTGCGGTTATCATTGCTTGCAATTCAGCACCAGTGTTATTAATCCTGGTATTGTTGTTTTCTTCCACGGGATGACTGTTTGCTTCGTCAGAGCCAGACATGATTCAAGTACTATATCAAACAATAATGATATATTTAAATTATATAATGAATCATCGCAGTGATGATTAGATGGTCATGGTATTATTAAACCATATAGACCATTTTAAATAAAAATCAATTTAATTCATGATTTGCCTAAGCTACAACTGAACCATTATAAGCAATCAATAGGATATAATCCTTTATATTTATTGGACAGAGGATATAAATCACAACTGTCAATGTCATGAAAGACATTTTCATATAGCATAAGGCTCGTCTCGAATGACATTTAGATGGCACAAAAGGCCTTGTCACAAGGACGATTAAAACATAACCAATGATCTCTTGGATCATTGATCTTTTAAGGGTCGAACATATTTCATCGCCTCATTGACAAGAAGTTTATAAAATAAAACTATCATTGTCATTATCACACCTTTGCTTATAAGCATACATCTCTAATGGATGTTTTGGTGTATACATCATATTGATGTTTATTAGCCATGATTCACATTGATCATAAAGGCTATAATAGTGACTTGGAAAATCCAAGTACATTTGGAAGCTTGTGTGGTTTCTCGTACCGCACAGTCAGGAATGTTAACATGTTTTCAGATGTTAACAGGGATTTATTGTCTTAAAAAAGGTTGTACCATCATAGCCATTTTTAATTTTGGCTAGGTTATACCTCTAAGAACTTCTTTGGCAGATCAATTTAAAAAAAATGAAATGATATAGCATAATGATGTAATAAAGTACATATTTAAAATCCAAAAAGAAGTTCCATTAAACATGAAACTATTACAAAGATGCCCTAAACGGGTCTTGAAATGAACATACTGCCCACGCTGGGGCTACATAAACAGAAATAAGTCCTCGCAGGGACTAGGTACTGAAAATAAAATGTCCTCACAGGGACTTGATTGAAAAATACAATAAAAAATAAAGTAAACAACTTTCTATTTCTTTTTGCCTTTGATGAGACTTGCAAGGCCCTTGAGAAAGCTGTTATGCTTCTTGTTGGTTTCATCTGCTTTACGCTCAACCATGTCCAACCTCTGTAGAATCTCCTGAGTTTGCTCCTGTTGGGGAGGAGGAGGTTGCTGATATGGTGGGTAATGATACCCCTGCACTGGATATCCAGTTGGGTAAACTAGAAGGTAAGAAGAAGGATAAAGTGCATTATACTGTGCTGCCGTAAGATACGGATCTTGGGCCCATAACCCGTAGAGGTTTGATATCCATAATCCACATTGGTTAGATATCCAGATGGGTTTTACCCAGACGAACCTGGGTAAGTCGGTATCGGGTTGTCAAAACCCACTGGCGGTGGCGGTGGTGCATAAGAAACCGGCGGAGGATCGTCTTCCGGCACCGCGTGCGAGGGTCCACCCATTTGTGGGTCCTCGGGTATAGGAGGGTAAGAGCTTGAACCTTGAGGGGAACTGAACCGTGGTCCCCCTCGCATGGATATTCATGCATTCGTCCTTCGCCTCAGCGGCTCGGGAGGTGGTTGAGGTGGTTGTTGAGGCGGTTCCTCAACAGGAAGAGGTGGAGGAGTGACAGCTTGAAGATATGGCTCATTCAAAGGAGGTTGGGTCGGGGAGTTATGATATGAAGGGGTGAATTCCCATTCATACTTGGCCCACCTTTCATTAAATGAATCGGGCCCTTGGTACGGCGATCCTTGATATGGAGAACCGCTAGAGATGTTGATAGGGTGGCCCGGTGTTCCGGTTTGCAGTTCTGGATCTGGATCGTCATCCATCTCCATGTCATGGGGAAAATGATCCTCGGGTCCCAAAGGATTGTAACCCAGAAAGTCGTTGACATAGTCGTTGGGGTTGAACTGGGCTGGAGAGTAAGTGGAATCCGAGTGATGGAAAGAATGAGAATGTAAGGAATGATAGGATTGGTGGGAATGGTGGGAATGCTGGGGCTCATCTGGAATAGGCGGCCCAAATGATGGATGAAATGAGTGTGATGAACTCAATGAGACCGAGTGCCTCGCAGGTTTATAAGAATGACCCCAATGGTCATGGGAATCTGAACTAGAAAATGACGCAGACGGGGTGCGCCTATGGGAAGGTCCTACATGTCCGGATGGTCCACCTCTCATTCGACCCTTTCCTTTGCCTCGTACTCATGGCGGCATTATTGATGATTAACCTGTCAAAACAAGTAAAATAAAATAAAATAAAAACAGACAAAGGAAAGTTAAGAATACATCCTAGGTCATTGGCCTAGACTCGAAAGTCTAAGGAACGTGTTTATTGTGTCATTGAGATTAAACGCAAAAGGTTAGTGTTTAATTCACTCAAACGTTGGCTCTGATACCAACCTGTCACACCCCGATATATCCCCCGGTGGGCCCGGCGAGGAGTATCGTGACGTAGTTGATATCATCATTGTCAATACACACAATATAATAGCACAGCGGAAGGCTTGGTGAATAAACTATTATAAACCATAATGTCTGAGTGTCTGAATGAGAATATACAGACTTGGTTGTAATAAGATCCATAGGCGGATCATAAATAAAATACAAGAAAACAAAAATAACAGACTTCAGGTATCTAGGGATTTGCAAGATCCTCTTATATAACACCTAGTAGCTCCAGCCTATTTACGAGAGGTACCTGTCAATCAGTCTTTAGAAAATACGTCAGTTTACACTGGTAAATAAAATTAACTGACTCTTTCAAAAACATTTATGAAATTTGATTTAAGTACACAAGGCACAAATCATTTATCACTTGGGACAATTATTTAAAGATAATCTTGTATACAGATTTACATGTTTGTCATACAATTGAGGCCGGTTGGAAGCCGGTCATGATTAACCGACTCACCACTTATAGAACCCACAAAGGAGTTATCCCCAACATGTGGGTTTATATTTTAGCATTTGCATCTGTCAGGTGTATGCCTACACCCCGTGCATAGGTCATGGCCATTTTCAAATGAAATGAGCCGAGGATATCCAGGACACGGTCGAATTAACCCCCAATGTTTATGTTATCAAACAAGACAGATTAAAACGGGTTATGTAAATTTATTAATCACAATCCGATTAAATGATTTCATACCCGACCAAG
The DNA here is from genome assembly GCA_030545235.1 of Helianthus tuberosus. Classification (NCBI taxonomy): domain Eukaryota; kingdom Viridiplantae; phylum Streptophyta; class Magnoliopsida; order Asterales; family Asteraceae; genus Helianthus; species Helianthus tuberosus. The sequence continues at coordinate 96,505,349 of CM060401.1, read as the reverse complement.
TGGTATTACTATAATACCATATCCCAAGCCCGTATAAGGGAAAATAAGTTAAAAGTATTTACTTGAGCTAAATGTGAAAAGTAACTCAGCCGTATAATCCTAAAGATTTATGATGATACCAACTACTGGATGCTACTTAATCTGTATAGAAGGTTTAATAACCTATTAGGATGCTAACGGGTCTTTAGTTAAGTCAAAGACTTAGACCGGCTAGCTAGAAAGAAACTTTACGGTTCTAAACGCTAGATTAAGCGGAGACCGAAATAGAACGTGGTTTAGACCCGACAAACTTGGATACTTGTATAATATGGGTAAACTAAACACATTCTGGAATTTGAGGATTTAATGATAAGGTTAAACCCGTTTTGGCTATTTTACGTAAACTAGTCACATAAACTGATCCGAACGCATAAACGCGTAACGGGTAACCAAATGAATTATATACAGGTCTCAAATGTTATTATGCTTAAAATATATTAATACATCAGTAGGATGTTAACATATATGCCCAAAAAGCATTTAAAACCAATTTAAGTCCCGTAAGGGCATTTTGGTCATTTTAATAATTATAAAAGAGATTTTATAACAAACTGAAGTTCTGGTCTTTGGTAATCAGTAAAAATATTTATTTTATCTCATTACATCAGTAAGATATCATACATATGTGAGGTTTATCATTTTTGGCCAAATTATGCCCCGAAAGGGCATTTTGGTCATTTCACATATGTTTTTAAGGACATTTTTGGAAGTCTGAGTTCATGACTTATACCTACTGTAATAATATTGAAATTTGTTTAAAAATTCAGTAGGTAACAAGTCTTAGGTGTTAAATATGGTTTTAAACCATACTATGCACCTAATTAGTGTAAAACTCAAAAATTGACGATAATCAAGATGTTTATGTAAATATGGGATTTTGATTAGTTTTAAATGCTCAAAATAATTTATTTAATGTATGAAATCAGTAGGAAAAGGTTTGGCATTCAAATCATTTGTTAATCTCATTTTATGCATGAAAATGGTATTATCGTCATTTACCGAATTACACAAGAACTCTATGATTTAATCAGATTATAATCTGACCAAAAATCTTAAAAATCCTTAAAAATAATATCTTAACAGTAGGTAATGAGTTTTGGTTCAAAATCCAAGTTTAAACATGTCTTATGCAAGATATCGCAATTTAATTAACAAAAAGCTTCTAATTACGATATCGAGCATAACTTCTATTTGATACCAATAACTGATGTCAAATTTTCGGGACAAGCTTATATATCAGTAACAAAGGTTTTTGACTAACTAGTTTGACCTGACAATTAACTAGTCAAACGAAATAATTAGGAGGTGCCCTTTTTCAGGGTTAATCACCTATCTTAATATTGTTCCATAACCACTTTCATTTCGGTCAGTGGCTGGAGCATTTATGATTAAACCGAAAATCAAAGCTTAATTACTATATGTTTGATTTTTCGGTTTTTAAGCTAATAAAATGGACTAAGCAAGGATTAAAACTCTTACATAAGGTCCTTGATATCTTTTCTACACTTCTTAATCTTCTCCTAGTGCTTGCTATCTCCAGAATTGGGTTTGAATGTTGTTGCAAGTGAAAGTGCACATGAACAAAGAACTAAAGCTCCTTATATAGCAAAATGCCAAGTTCTAAGATGTTTGCATCTGTTTTGGAGGTACCCAGGATCACCCCAGGTGTCCTAGTGGTAATATAAGACCGACATACAGCCCCTAATATTGATTGGAATAAGGTTAAGGCAGTTCTGAACTGAAACTTGCAGCTGTCCACATTTTTCCAGCGCTGGGCATTTTTAGGCGGGCCGCGTAAGACTCAGGAAGAGTCTACGCGGGCCGCGATGACTGTCTGATCAGGTTAAAACATTTTAAACTTTGGCAGATTCAGTCCCTGGCTATTTAAAACCTTATTTTTGGCATAAAAGGCCCTTGTAGTTATTTTGTAGAGGCTCAAGGAAGTATAATCAAACTCCGTTTGGCTCGGTTTCGTTAAATATCACTATAAACACAAGTTTCATCATATTGACACTTTTCACCTAAAGTCTTGAAAACTTGCTTAACGGTCTCGAAACCACGTGAAATTGGTACCACTTATTCTTAAGAGTATATTCAAAGCCTCGGGTTCATTAAAAGGTCACTCAGAGGTAAGAATTAACATGTTGACACGTTTAACCCCTGTAGTTTTATAATCTTCCGATTATTTTCACAAACGGCTTCTTATATCCAATTAATCACTCGTTTAAGAATATATTCTCCGAGTATGGTCATTCAGAGGCACAAGTTTGGAATGTTAACACTTTTAGTCCCTTCGCATACATATTTTCACCGTTTGTCAACTTTAGTCCTTCAAACTCAATTTTTCACATATTTAGAGTTTATGACACGTGTCTTTACATAATTGGACACGTTTTTACGTGGTGTTACATTATGCGACCATAAAATTGGTTTCATAATCTTATTTGGTATATTAGGACCCTTTTCTTGGTACTACATTAGCTATAATGTTACCTCATAAGGGTCCTATCAATTAATTTCTAAGGACGCTTGTAAGTGTACCAAAAGACTAAAAGAATGTAAGCACATGTTAGAACATTGTAAAAGTGTCCTAATATGTTTTTATTAGGACACTATTTTGGTTGTTCAAAGACATATTACGCGACCATAAAATTGGTTTCATAATCTTATTTGAGATGTTAGGACGCTTTTTAGTTCCGGGACTTATTACGACCCCTTTACATGAAACGCTTTTACCGTTGGTCCTATTAAATTAAAGGTCCTATAAAATAGCATTTTAGGACGCTTTTGCGCGTACTAAAAACCCAGTTTTCTTGTAGTGATTATATAAACTTAACATCCCAAGTTCGGTTTGGTTTTGGTTAGATCGGTTAACCAAAGCTTCAAAACCATAACCATAACCGATTGGTCGGTTAAACAAAGTTTCATACCCATAACCATCGGTTATGTCGGTTATCGGTTAATAGTGGTTCAGTTATGTCGGTTATCGGTTAATAGTGGTTCGGCGATTATCGGTTATGACGGTTATTTGCTCACCTCTAAAAACGACTAGCTATGATTTTGATGCATCTCCTTTATTTTTAATATCTGGTTTAATAAAATAGAAAAAATATATATGTTTAAGTTCGGTTTTTATAAAAGTTGGAGTTAATTGCCAAAATCGTCCCTGAGGTTTGGGCAGGTTTGCCATTTTCGTCCAAAATGACACTTTTGTACCAAATTGCCCCCAACGTTTGTAACTTTTTGCCATTTTCATCCAAACCACTAACTTAGTTTATTTTTTCTGTTAAGTTGAGGATATTTGGATGAAACTGGCAAATATAAAACCACAAGGACGATTTTGGCAATTTACTCAAACTCTTTTAAATTTCTTTTATTTAATTAATTTTGTTACATATATAATGAAAAAGAATATACATGCAATTTTTATATGAAAAAATAATAGCTTTGTCACATAATTTTTATAAATTTTCATCCAATCACTAACTAAGTTAATTTTTCTATTAAGGCGAATGATGTTTATAAACTAAGACATAAATTAATTTCTAATTTTTTTATATAGATCGGTTTTATAAAAATAAAATCTACCTAAACTTCTAAATTTTATAAAACTAAAATGTTGGTGACCTATAAAAAAAGGTCAAATAAAAAAAATCTTATCATATATACCAAGTTTGTAATTCATCTTCTACTCTTTTAAATTTGCTCCTAAGGAAAAACAGAAGCCAGTGCCCCCCCCCCCCCCCCCCATCAAACAACGTATCGTTACCAAACCTTAAAATTACCCACCAAATTGTAATTATAATGCTATGAACCAAAAGTTTCTTTACTCAAGCCACTCAGAATAAGTATTAGTTAGTTACCCTCATAATCTTAGTTAAATAAATATTTTATTTCTACCAACATATTTCCTAGGTGCTCAACACATTTAAAAAATATGTAACGTTTTACAATTTTTTTCTATCTCTACAACTGATAAATACTAAAAGTTGTAATCGATTGTTATGTGTTGCACACCAATGACGTTTTCTCTTTATAAAACTGATTTATATAAAGAAACTTAAATTAATTTCTGTCTTGATTTATAAAATTTAAAACATCCTTCACCTAAACAGAAAAAATAAAACGAGTTAGTGATTTGGATGAAAATTTTTAAAACTTATGTGACAAAACTATTATTTTTTTTTCTAAAAACTCCATGTCTTTTTTATTATATATGTCACAAAAATAATTAAATAAAAGAAATTAAAAAGGGTTTGAGTAAATTGCCAAAATCGTCCCTGTGGTTTTATATTTGCCAGTTTTATCCAAATATCCTCAACTTAACAGAAAAAATAAACTAAGTTAGTGGTTTTGGATGAAAATGACAAAAGGTTACAAACGTTGGGGGCAATTTGATACAAAAGTGTCATTTTAGACGAAAATGGCAAACGTGCCCAAACGTCAGGGACGATTTTAGCAATTTAACTCTAAAAGTTGTATAAATGTAAATTGTTAAAATAATAGTTGTTGTACCAGCAGATTCTGCATACTGCACCATAATAATTGTGTAACCAAACACCATGATTAAATGTTTAAAATTATATAATAATGGTATATTTTATCCATTGTCAAAGTATAAACTCTAAACGTATAAAATCACAAAAAAAAAAAAAAAAAAAAAAAAAAAAAAAAAAAGTTTTATAGGTTTAAGTAGGCATCAATAAATATATCAAATCAAATTATATATTCTGATCTATAAAAACATGAACAAGTTACCTTTTTTAACCACGCATGAACAAATTACCTGTTTTTTAACCGAACAAGAACAAATTACCTATTATCATACATGTCTTGAAATCTACCAACAGACCCATTTTAAAAATAAAACAAAGTAGATATGTAATATTAAAGTTGATATTCAAATACAAGTGAAAACACACTGTATAAAACTTCAGGTATAAATAAGTAAAAGCAAGAAAAATTAGATTTTATGCATTTCAAGATAGTCTAAAAATAATACGTATACATATATTAATACGTAAAATAATAACATATATTTTATTTCATAACAAAAACAAAAACTTTTTTGACATAAATTATAACATACATATTGTAAGGTTTTTTTTATTAATAAATTAGAAAAGTTACTTTAATTTTTAATTGAAGTGTAGACGTGATGAAAAGAATATGTTGTTGATAGGTGTATCAGAGTTATATGCAATAGGGTAGGGGCATGCATGGTATTTACTAATTAGTGGAAAACATGATGGTGATGATTTGGAGAAAACAAGCGTGAGCGTGCTTCGTTACTCCGGTTCTCGAAATATTCTCTCACGTTATTGTCTAATTTATTTTGAAAAACTCATGAGTATTTGATATATGTAAATCACCATAATCCGGGTTTTGTTAACCCGATTATAATACCTGAGAGTCAGGTTCACGGTTGAGTTTTCTTTGAAGTGTTGTTACGTGTACATGTTTATAATCTTATAAAATTAGTAGTTTACCCGTCTGCTGGGACGGGTATCTAAGATTAAGAACATCCAAATTTTGTATATATTTAAGATCATTATAACTTTATATTCAATTGTGATTAGTAGTTATAGCAGTTGTTCAGTTATGATACATGTTAACTTAAATTTTGTTATTTAGTTGGAACAATTTAGTATCTTTAGTTAATTATTTTAAATTGATTAATGTAGGAGTTGTTACTACCATAAAAGAGAAAAATGCCCGGATAGTCCCTATGGTTTCACATTTTTTCACCTATAGTCCCTATCTTTCTAAAACTACTTGAATAGTCCCTGTGGTTTTCCGTTTTGTTCTCGGATAGTCCCTGGGTCTAACTTCAGTTACTTTTCTCAGTTAAGTGGGTGTTGAAATGACCAAAATACCCTTTCCTTAAAAGTTCAAACCATAGGGACTATCCGAGCATCTTCTACATTTTTAGAGAAAAACCCCACCACCACACTTTCCGGCGAACTTTTCCGGCGAAATTAATTTCCGGCGACTTTAAATCTTGAACGCGAGTTATTCCGGCACCGCCGCCTTTCCGGTGAACTTTTACGGCGGTGCCACATTTGTCCATGGGTCCTACTGAAGTATAATTGCTTCTAAAAAATTCACAGGTATCTTTTGTTCAAATCTACAAACTAAAACGAATAGATCAATTAGTCAAAACAAATTCGTTGCTCATATATAATTGGTCGCATCACAACCTACAAACTATTGAAACCCAGATTTCTTTGAACAACTGTTAAAACCCACCGCCACAAGCTAAATCGTTGGAAAGCCAGATCTGTTACTGCTAAAACCCACTGTTGACACCCATGTTATGGTTGTGGTTGTGTGCGGCTATGGTGGTGGTGGTACCGGAGTTTTGGTGGTGGTGGGCGATGGAGACGAAGGTTGAAATTGGTGGTGGTGGTCGGCGAAGAAAGGGGTTGGGGAAGAAAGGGGTGGTCGGCGACGGAGGTTGGATTTGGTGGCGGTGGTTGTTACTTGGGTTAGACAGAATATTGGATTTGGTAGCGGTGGTTGTTACTTGGGTAGTTGGTGGTCACGAGTGGGTTGAGGGAGGTGGCAGAGAGTGGTGCAAACGACTGGGTGGGTTGAAGGTCACCTCCGACGAACTGGCAGACAAACCCCCATCTCCGGGGAATCGACAATGGTGGAGGGTTTGAATTTTAGGAAGAAGATTTTGGGGATTTAGAGATTAGGGTTTGAATTTGGGGATGGGTGGTTGATGGTGGAGGCGGGTATGGGTTTAGAAGGCGGAGGTGTGGTGGTGGAAGGGGATGGCGGTGGTGGGGAGTGGTGATGGCAGCAGTGAAGGTGACGGTGGTGGTGGTATAAATAAAAATGAAGAAGATGCTCGGATAGTCCCTATGGTTTGGCCTTTTAAGGAAAGGGTATTTTGGTCATTTCAACACCCACTTAACAGAGAAAAGTAACTGAAGTTAGACCCAGGGACTATCCGAGAACAAAACGGAAAACCACGGGGACTATTCAAGTAGTTTTAGAAAGATAGGGACTATAGGTGAAAAAAGGTGAAACCACAGGGACTATCCGGGCATTTTTCTCACCATAAAATTAACAAAAGAAGATTTATACATATTACATGTCCATGAAAATATAAGAATAATAAAAACTAGAGTTAATTACACCGTTAGTACTTGTGGTTTATGGAAAGTAACAAAAGTCAAATATTAATTGTTTAAAATCACATTATAAGGTTTTAACTTTTTATTTTATAACAACGTAAGGTATTAAATCTTTTTGTGTTAGGTTTAATGGCATCTCAGTCATTTTACATTTAAATGAGTAATATGTACCTTTATGGTTTATGAGGGAATGGTTTTGTAATTTACTTAAAAAAATATAAATATATAATGTTATATTATATATATATATAGGGTTAAGATTTTGTGAGAAACACTAGTCTAATTGAGAAACCTGGGAAGTATTCTGTACTACACATTTTTCCTATGCTTATATGTATATAGTCAATTTTAAACTATACATATGTGTATATTACGAAAAGCTTAACGAAATGTGTAGTTCTGAATGCTTCTCAAGTTTCTCAAATATGATGAACTTCTCTTAGGATCTCTACCAATATATATAGGGGAAGGTTCATTGGGGAACACTAAAAAAGTGAGGAACAGCGAGGAACCGATTCAAACGAACTCCGATTGGACTCATTCCAGCGGCGTTGGAACCGCCTCGTCGAACCCTAACTAGGATTTTTAACCCTAAATCCTAACTCCTAAACTCTAAACCCTAAAGCTAAAAAATAAGGCTAAAATCTAAGCTAAACCGTAAATTTAAACTATAAACCCTAAAGGCTAAACCTAAAGCTAAACCCTAAAAGCCAAACCCTAATATATTTAGGGTTTAGGGGTTATGATTTACGGTTTAGGTTTAAGAGATCCTAGTTAGGGTTCGACGAGCCGGTTCAACGCCGCTGGAATGAGTCCAATCGGAGTTCGTATGAGCCGGTTCCCCACTGTTCACCACTTTTTTAGGGTTCCCCAATGAACCTCACACTATATATATATCTGTGTGTGTATGTATATAGTGTAAGGTTCATTTGAGAACCACTCTTATTACGAGAACCATGAGAATCAATATGAGCAAAACAAAATAAACTCACTCCACCACCACCCAAAACCTAACCCCACCAAAAAAAAAAAAAAAAAAACCCCTCCCCTCACTCCACCCAATCTAAATGCTGAAAACTAAACACTAAAGCTAATACCTGATTTTGCAACAAAAAATATTAATAACTGACATTAAAACTTGACAGAAACCACAGGTACCAACGGTGTAGTATTTTAATAAAAATTAAACCAAAATGCATAACATTGTTCAAATAAGTAGAAGCTGGATTTGATTGCATGGGTCCCATGTTTGCACATCATTCTAAACAGAATTTGTGTTAAATCACAGGGTATAATTTTGACCAGCTACTGTTTTGTTAGGTTAAGTTGGGGTCCGTTTTATAATATTTTAACCTCCAAATTGCAAACTTTAACTTAAGGCTTCTAATTTTAATTATTACTTATTGATCATCCTTTTTAATTAGTTGTGTGCTTTTCTCAGGTTCGAAGAATGTAGTGCCCTAATTTACCTATATATTAAAAATTTACACCTATATATATATATATATATATATATTAAAAATTCAACATAATGAACAGTAACAAACAACCTATATTATATTGTATATATCTATAAATTTAAATTTAAGTTATCCTATATATTAATAATACAACCTTAAGAATAGTATTTTTATATTAAGTTGGATAAGTCTGGTGTTAACCGGCGCTGGTATTGAAGATACTGGTACGCTCCGGTTCGGTATCATTAGTGCATTTTATATTATAAGAATTTTTAAATTTGGGTCACGGGTCGGGATAACTTGGTGTCAACCGGTACTGGTATCGAAAATGCCGGTACGCTCCGGTTTGGTATCGGTACATGAAGGTAAAAACCGTCACCAGCCTGGTACAAAAAACGTCGAAAGTTGGTACCGAATTTATATTGAAAATCTTTTAGTTTGGAAAATTCGGTACAGCTACCCGGTAACATTTGCTCATTCCTGATCACGGGCACCGTACGAACAACAACGGTATCGTACAACTTTTTTTGTTGATTTTCTTCGACTTTTAATGATTTTTTTAGTTTCAAGGGTAGGGATGAGCTCGGTGGCAACCGATACTGAATTGGCACTAGTATTGAAAATAACGGTTATGGTACATGTATATGAAGGTAAAAACCGGTAGCGAACTGGTATCTAGAACGCCAAAAGTCAGTACTGAATTGGTACTTAAGATACATGGATTCGGGAAATTCGGTACTGGTACCCAATACCATTTGCTCATCTCTTACTACAAGTTTCATACGAACATCATTACCATACAGATTTTTTGGTTGATTTTCTTTCGTTTATCTTTTTGTGTATTTTTCTACATTTTATTTTTATTCTTGTCAACGGTTCCGTGCGCAACGCGCTTGTAGTGATTTCAAAACATAAGTCAACACAGACTAAATAATATAAGAAGTTAGCCGCAACGCGGTGGGACGAAAAAACTAGTATATTATAATTTTCGAAAATAAACCCAAGGGGCTACAAAATCGCAATAAGGCTTTTTTTTTTCAAAATTGAAGGGCCTATTTTATAATACTTTAAATCTTAACGTTTACTTCCGATGTTAGTTTTTATTGAAAACTGGTAACGCTCAACGTGAGGTGAAAAGAAAAGGTTGAAGGAATAAGGTAGTGTTTGGTATGCAGGAATGAGAGGTGGAATAGAATGGATGATTACGAAGGAATGAAGAAAATGGTGTTTGGTTGGTCAATGGAATGGAATCACCCATTCTAAAAGGCATTCCATTCCCTCAAAATCATTCCTTCCACCCCCCATGTTTTTTTTCCATTCCATCCCCTCTTGCACCATTCATAAACACCACAACCCACCACCTTCGCCACAACCCGCCACCACCACACACCACCGATGCCATCACCGCCACCCGCCACCACCTCACCCCGACAACCACCGTCGCCGCCGCCACCCACTCACCACCGTTATCACCCACAGCCGCGACCAACCGCCAACGCCATTCGCCGCCGCCGCCCACCACCATCGTCGACGCCACCACCATCGCCACCACCAGCCGCCACCCACCGCCACCTCTGCTGCCACCCACCACCAACGGCCACCTTGCCGCCGCCACCACCACTCGTCGTCACCGCCGCATCGCCACTCGCCTCCACCACCACCACCCATCGTCGTCGCCGACACCCACCACCGCCACCTACAACCACCCACAATCACTACCACTGACCACCACCACCACCACCACCACTCACCGCTGATTTTATTACTCCGTTTTTCTTGCCTACCGAACAATACACAATAATAATTCATTCCATTCACACATGGTAACCAAACAAGACATGGAATGATAATGATCTATTGCATTCCCCCGTCCATTCCATTACCTCGTCCATTCCATTACTTCGTCTATTCCATTACGCCATACTTCGGATAATGTAAGAAGGTTCATTCTTTTTATCAAAATGTATGGCAATTGTTATAAAAAGCTAATATATTGTTTTTTTTTATAACAATCCCTTCATTTTTTTCATATAAAAAACTAGCATACACTCTTTTTTGTCTCATAAAGTCCCTTAACAACTTTTTACACATAAAAGTCACTCTAAATGTTAAATTTGAACAAAATTATGAATATTTTTTTACTTATTAATATCACGTGTGAAAATAATTGAGATAAACAGAGTAGGGCCAAATATATATGTTATATATCACGTGAGCGTGCTTCCGTTGCTCCGGTTCTCGAACAAAATTATTAATATCACGTGTGCCTAAGTTTCGTTATATCACGTGGTCCACTCCAAGAAGCGAACACCACTATGGTGATAGCCGACATAACCTCAAAGCTACCATGTGGGTTAGTCACGGATGTAATAGCAAAAGTCGAGGATTTTTACTAATCGATAGACTCTCTTGTGTTGGACTATGTCTCTTTGGACTGGACCAAACAACCTACGGTTATTTTAGGTTGACCGTTTTTGGCAACTTCGAATGCTCAAATAAATTGTAAAACGGGTACCGTTGACATGGCTTTTGTAACCGTAGGTTGATACTTAATGTTTTTTCGAGATTGATGAATCCTCTTGTTAACGATGAATGGTATATGGCGGACATTGTTGACGCGTGTATACCTCTATCCGACACGATTGTCAATGAGGATAACACAATAAAGGAGTGTCTTATGTTTGACATGTCACAGGTTTAGATGAGTTAGAGCATAGATGAGGAGGTGAAGAAGCTAGAGAAGCTAGAGGTAAAGCAGGGAGGACCTTCGTGGACTCATCAAGTGGAGAGTCTACCAAAAAAGATTGACACCAAACTGAAGGTGTCATTGATGGAACCTCCTACGGTGGAGTTGAAGGTGTTGTCCAAGCATCTCCTGGTCAACATTGCGTCTAACTTGACCGGGGAGCAAGACGAGAAGTTGATGGAACTGTTGGTCACCAATAGGACGGATATTGGGTGGACCATTGTTGATTAGAAGGGCATAAGTCCTTCGTTGGTGATGCACAAGATCATCACGGACGAGAAGGTGACTCCCGCACCCGATGCACAAAGATGGTTAAATCCGAACATGAGGGAAGTGCTGAAGAAAGAAGTGTTGAAATGGCTAGATGCGGATAGCCAATGGGTGAGCCTGACGCAAATAGCCCACAAGAAGGCAGGTATTCAAGTCGTGAAAAACGACTAAGGTGAGGAGGTAGCCACTCGGCTGGTAACCGGGTGGTGGATTTGTATTGATTAAAGGAAACTGAATTCCAAAACTTCCAAATATCATTTCCCTTACCTTTTATTGACCAAATAGTTGAAAAATTAGTCGGACAAAAATTTTATTGTTTCTTGGATGGATATTCGGGGTACAATCATATTGCTATTCATCATGAGGATCAACAAAAGACTAGTTTTACTTATCCCTATGGCACATTCGTGCTTAGGCGAATGCCATTTGTATTATGTAATGCCCCTGCCACCTTTCAAAGGTGTATGATGAGTATCTTTTCAGATATGGTGGGGGAGTATTTGTCACACCCCGAAATATCAGAGCTGGCGTGACCGGACTGGTATCTTCATTGCACAGCGAAATCGGTTAATGCTAAGACTTCTAGAAACGAACGTCCACTAAGTACTCGAATCCACATGGTTCTCCTATTCCAATCGTGACATAACTGTGAAATGCAACCTGAGAAAGAACATGTGAAAAATCAACAGAAAGTTGAGCGAGTTCATAGTTTGTTTGTAAAAGATTTGAAATAAGTTTTTTTGACTAATTGGTTTAAAAGTTGTTGAGAAAACGTAATAAAATTATTTTTCTCAGCATGTCATATGAAAACTCTTGTATTTATAAAACTTGTTTAACCATCAATGTCCGCGTACGACAAAGACAACATGCCCGCATGAGTCTATAATCTACCCCATGCTAGAAAGTTTCTCGTCAAACCTTTCTCAAGACGACCGACTAGCAGGTGGTTATAGTTCCATTGTGTAGCGAGGACTTCACTGTACAGTTTTAAGGGCCCTACGACCCTTATAGTTGAGTAGAGGACTACCTAGTCCTTGTGTTTGAATGTAGGACAACCCGGTCCCATTAGTTGTATGTTGGACAATAGAGTCCTATGTTTAGATACAGGGCAACCCGATCCCTATGCTTAGATGTAGGACAACCCAGTCCTTAATTGTAACTAGGACAATCCCGTCACTAGTCATGAAACTCATGCACATTGTGAAAATACCCGAGTGTTTTGTAAAACCGGTATGTTTAGCATAAACCTTTCATAAACCATTTGAGTTTGTCGAAATCCATTTGCCACATGGTTTAGAAATCCATTTGAGTGTTTTGTAAAAACCGGTATGTTTAGCAATGTCAGCAACTCTCTCCCTATATGCATTAAAAGGATACCTTGAAGCACATTTCATGTGCTCCAGTGAGTATCAGTTTGGTGGTATTCCTCTATTCCTTCTTATAGGTAGAACGTGAGATTTTGGTTCTTCTGGCTCCATTTCCAAAGTTGAACTATCATCTTGACTAACGTATTAATTAATTCAGACAAGAAAATTTCAGGTTGAGACTCGTTTACTTCTTGTTGGACATCATTAGAAGTAGATTCATTGTTTGTGTATACTGGTGTGTCAGCCTAGTTGATGTTTGAAGAGAAGGACTCGGTAGCACCATCCACTAGCTCTGTTAGAACGGCTTCAGGACAACTTAGATTACTCAACTAATCTAGTAGTTCCCTAATTCTCTCCCTAAACACTAAGCTGGTTATCAAATAGAATTTAGACTACATGAAGTCATAATCCATAGTGACATGGATGCAACAAGAAACCGGATTGTAATAATGAAGTTTCCTTTGATGGGTAGCATATCCTACAGACATACACTTAATAGCGTATGGGTCAAGTGTGTTTCTATTGATTTTAGGAATGTGAATATACTGAAAGCACCTATATACGTATATGTGGAGGGGTAAGGTTAGAATAGAAGGAATAATAACCTGATTTGCTAGAGTTTGTAAAGGGGTAATATATTCTATAATTTAAGTAAGCAGACAATTAAGTAGATACACTGATGTAGCTACCTCTTCAGTCGAATAAGATTGAGGAATTTGAAATTCAATCATCATAGCACTACTTTTCTCAAGTAAAATCAATTTTCCGTTTAACAACACCATTTTGTTGAGGTGTGTTAGGACACGTAATTTGATGAACAAGGCGTTTTCCTTAAATAAATTATGCATAGGCTGATTTACAAATTCTCCACCGCTATTAGAGCGAAGATTTTTTTTTACTGAACTAGGTTTGATCATTCGATAAAACATATTGAATTTTTTAGGGACTCTTGATTTTTGTGTCATAAAATATATCCATGTCATTCTAGAGATAATATCAACAAATATCATCAAATATTGAAATCAAGTTTTATTAGAATTTGGAGATGGGCAACAATCATCGAAATGTAATAATGAGAGAGCATAATTAACCCTAATGTTACTTAGGTCAAAGGATACTCTATAGTTTTTAGCAAGAACACAAGTTTCACACTTCATATAAGAGAATTTAAAAAAAAATAGTTGGAAATAACAACTAAAGATACCCAAATCACTAACGACCAAAACGACGATGCCATAACCAAAGTTGTCAATCAGCCATTCAATGAGCAAGCATGGCATGTACCTAGTGAGTTACTTCATCAACATAGGAAAGGCCTCCTCGCTCATTACAACATTATCTCTGTAAGAATGTCCTGCATAATGCAAAATGTTGGAAACATTAGTACCACACAATTTAATTCTTTTGTCAAATGACTAACAAACAACAACTTTGAGGATAATGTTAGAAACTAAAGACATTTTTTAGCTTCATTTTCTTAGAGAACTTAATTAAAACCCCTTCTTTAACCTCAACCTGTTCTGTGACAACTGGCCCAAACCGGTAATTTCCGTACACTTTAATTAGTGCTTAATGACCGCAATTATGTGCTTAATTGTCAGCAATGTCTGAACACATGATTAAACAAGTGAATTCATGCACGTTGTATACTACAAAATATTGCTTTATGCATAAACGAGAGCGTTGCGTCAAAAATACTAGTAAACTCACCGGTAAGACACACTGTGTCAACAGAACTGCAGAAAGCAGTCAGACAATAGAATTGGAGCCTAGGTGTAGGTCCGACAACAAGAATGCATTAAAACCCAAGAGTACATACAAGGGTTTAATATATATGCAATTCGAAAGCAAAATTTAGCACTAAAAAGCACCCGAAACGCACTTTAAGTGCAGAATTTATAAAATACAGCAATAAATCAGCATTTAGACATATAAATATTATGCAGAAATGTCATTTTATTATCCAGAATATTTCCCTAAGTGTTGGGAATCGTTAGTGTTACAAAAAGATACTTATTAAACACTAAAAGGTGCAATTTAGCACTTTAACGAATCGGTATGTAACCGAACGACCGGACTTTACCCGGAACATAAAAATATTGTTAATAACATTACTTATCTTTTTCTGAGCCAGTTAGGGTCCCTGAATACCCTAACACCCGTCATAACACACTATGCACTACTAACCAAGTTAAGCACTTAACTAACTTACTTAACCTAACTATATGCCTAACTATCTAGTTGGAATCGGACCAAGACCCCCCCCCCCTCTCTAACCGTCCCCAACTAGAGGGGACACCCTTGTCCTACATTTGATTAAAATAATCAACCTTGTCTAATATCATCTAGACACATGATCCATTGGACAATTAGCCTAATCTTTGTCTATAAGTATAAGCCTAAACCCACATGATCATTCACACAACACAACTCAACACACTCACTCTCCCTCTCTCTCTAAGAAGCTACGGCCAAACACCCCTTGAACACACAACCATTGCCAAGCTTTGATCATGCCATTTCAAGTTCATACAAGTGTTAAGGGTCGCATATAAGGAACCTTGGTGCAAACGGAAGGCGAAGGACCTCACTCTCTTGCTTTTATCCACCCTATTTGTGTTTAGATTCTTCCCTAGCCTCGAGCTAGTGGTATGTTGCTTAAATCACTCTCTTGAACTATATTGAAGTGGTTAAAATGATTCGTAACGGTTAAAACTCGTTAACATACAAGATGACACACAAAAGTCTACTAAAAACACTAAAAATGTTGGTTAAAAGCTCATATGTTGTGTAAATCTTGTAGTATTTGATTTGTGTGATTATTTGGACCCGATCTATGTTGTGGTAGCTCGGATCATCATTTAACCCGGTTTAGTCATAATCTTGGATTATGACATAAAGCTTGTTTAAGAGTAACAAAGGTTAAAGGATGAAACTCTACCACACACGAATCATGAACTTGTGTAAAAGCGATTTAACTTGTGAAATAGTGTTTAAAACTAGTAGATCTACGTATCTACAAGCGGTATTTTCAAAGGACCAAGTGTCCAAGAAATCATATTTTCTAAAGCCGAGTCTTACATGAAAAAGAATGATTTTAGCAAACACACGAGTATGTAAACACTTGTGTAACACAAAGTTTCGACAAAATAACTATTTTTGTAAATGTTGACCGGAAGTTGTAAAGATGTAACTTCTTTAAAAGCGAGACTTTCAAGAAACAAAGTTGATCTATACAAAGATCCACTAAAAATAATGGAAGGATACTACCTATTTTGGAAAAACCACAAGTTCATGTATTTCTGCGATTATATCTATTTTAAACTAGTTGCATATTGTTTATTGTTGAATGAGGAAATTGTTGACGATTTAAAAGAAAATAAACACATGTTTTGAAAACATGGGAAACCTCCATTTTTAGGGGAAACTCTGTCAAAATTTTTATAAAATTTGACACTTAGAAAAATATGAGTTTTTGAGAAACTTATTCCCTAAAAATGTGTTTAAAAGTATTACCAAGGTTTCCCTAATTTTTGGTGATAAGAAATGAGGATTTCTTCAAGAATAAAAATGGACATAAGAATGTATATTTTTGAGGGAAAAATATATATTATTTTATCACCAACTTATGTGCTAAGTGTATATAGTATGTGTTATACGTACTAGTGTATTAAGACTTAAAAATACACTAAATACTCGTGAAGAGTATAAACATAAAAATACACATACAAAATGCAAGATACATAATTCGGGTGCGAAGTGCAAAACACAAAAGACTTATATGTATTTTAGAGGAAATAATATAAGTAAGATACGTAGTTAAAAATATGAAATATTTTTAACACAACAATACAAATACAAAAGAGAGTGACTGTACTTGTGCGATACAAGTCTAGTGACTAACATTAAGAAAGGCGTATAGGTTACGACGTTAATTAAGCAAATCCGGTGAAGTTTACGACGCACAGGAACGCAAAGTTGTGAGTTCATGCTCCCCCTTTTCTTTTAACTGTTTTCAGTTTTATAACTTCGGGGGTGAAATACATGTCACAAATATTACAATGTTTACAAATGGTATGATGGATACAAGAATGATACGAGAAATCGTGTCACGAATAGGGTACCATAAGCACCATTAATCGTGTACATACTTAGACCGCAGAACAAAAGGTTAGATCTAATGGGTTCCGGGCAGCCCCACTCTTGGCCACTCTTTTACCAGGTAGTGTTTTTGTGTCTCAGTCGTGAATCGACTACAGAAAAATGCCTATGGTTTGGTGACTTCCTATGTCGTGTCACATGTTAATGGCTTTGCAACCCATTAACACTTGATACATACAGAAATATACATGAGTACGTGGTGTACACAAAAGACTTGATTTATACAAAATACAAATTAAGTTTTCATACAAAGTATACAAACGTGAAATACAAAAATTGCATGAATTCACACCAACTTTATGTTGACGTTTTTCCAAAACTCACATGTATTTCAGGTAACTAGGATGGATGTGCGCGTGGTCTTACTCATGCTCGTGGATGTCGCTTTGTCTATCTTTAAATAAAGTTGTGACTTTTAAGACAATATGTTATCTCGTGTTGTAAACACTTGACATATGTTTTCAGTAATGTAATATTTGAAGATATTTTTGAGCATGTAGTATGTTTACTCTTCGTATGCAATGAGAACCTTTCATGATCACACCTCGTGCTTCCGCCGTAGAAAGGGGTGTGACAGATTGGTATCAGAGCTGCGATTGTTGTGAACCAGGATTCCTTCTCGAGTCTAGTCTACAATCTCTAGGATCCTTTCACGAAAACAATTTTCAAAGAGTTTTCATTGCATAAAACGTCCCGCGACATCCACTGCCTGAAACTATCTACATGAGTCTAGAAAAGACACTACGAGACTTAGAGTGCACTTGAGTAGCACTTGTCGTTGACTAGAAATTACTTGCAATTATGTGTGATAATTAGCATGTACTAGAAGTAGAATGTCACAAGTATATGTGACTTTACCTGAAAGCAATGGCCCATCTGAAGGAAGAAATACGAGGATGAAACGAACTGTGCGGACTGTGCAAGGAGTTACGTAATTATGGATGCATACATAATTATGGAATTCAGTGCACAAAAATCACAGCAAGTCTTGTCACGTGTAGATTCCCTCAGTGCAAGCCTACTAAGTACTCTGTTAGAGTAATAATTGTTTGATGTCACATATGTGGTATATACCTGTGAATATATATATATACTACTACTGCCTAGTAGGACGATATCAAACAAATGCCTAACCCTGTTGTGTTATGTTCTGTCAGAACATGGCACCCAGGAAAGCTGTGAATACTCGCAATGACGATCAACCTCCTCCTCCCCCACTGCCAAGAACTGCTGATGAGCTGAACGCTCTACTGGAAGAAAGGATCTCCGCTGCTATCGCCCACTACGAGGCAAACCGAACTCAAGACAGTGGAGGACCAAGCAACGCTAGGCGTAATGGGAATGGAGATTCGTCTGGAGGCAATGCAGCCCAAGGCTGCACTTTCAAGCAGTTTCTCGACTGCAAGCCGATGATCTATGATGGCACAGGAGGTGCAGTAGCGTTTGTGCGCTGGACGGAGAAGACTGAAGCTACCTTCCGCATGAGTAAGTGTACCGCGGATCAACAAGTCACCTTTGCTACTGGGTTGTTTGTCGATGAAGCTCTGACTTGGTGGAACCTGCAAGTCCAAACCTTGGGCGATGATGTCGCTTATGGCTTAACTTGGGAGGAACTGAAGGAAAGAATGAGAGAGAAGTACTGCTCTCGTGCTGAACTCCAAAGGTTGGAGACGGAGTTCTGGCACTTGACCATGGAAGGTGCTGACATCAATGGATATACTCGAAGGTTCCACGATCTGTCTAGAGTGCTTCCCTACATGGTGACTCCTGAATTTAAGCGTGTGGAACGCTACATTTGGGGACTGGCCTCAGAGTTTCGTGGCATGGTGACGTCAGCCAAACCACAAACAATCACCGAGGCTGTAACTCTGGCTGTCAGCCTTACTGAAGATTGTGTTCGAATGAAGAAGCTATCACTAAACCCCACAGAAAACACCGAGACGCATGCTGAGTCGTCCGGTGACAAGAAAAGGAAATATGCAAACTTGAATCAAGCAACTCGTAACAACAAAGGTTCCAACAAGAAGCGTGACCCTAACCCGCCTCAAGGGGCGAAACCTCTTGCAGCCATGAACGACGCACCAGCAAGGGGATACCGGGGCATCTTGCCCAAATGCCATCGGTGTAAACACCATCATGAAGGAGCTTGTCGCATTCCAAGATGTGACAAATGTGGAAAGTTGGGTCACCGCACTGAAGACTGCTGGAGTAAGAAGAACGGGAATGGAAATCGTAATGGGGCTGATGATAGGAACAATGGTGGAAATGGAAATGGAAATGGTGCTGGTAACGGGAATGGGCGAAACCAAGGATGCTTCAGATGTGGAAGCAAAGATCATTTCATGAAGGACTGCCCAGAGAGAAACAATGCTCAGGCCCGAGCATTTGTGATTGGAGCAAGGGACGCACGCGAGGACCCTAATGTGGTCAACGGTACGTTCCTCATTAACAATCACTTTGCATCCATATTATTCGACACTGGCGCCGATTATAGCTTCATGTCTGTGGAATTTAAACGCGTACTCGGAATAGAATCTAGTAGATTAGAAATCCCTTATTCCATAGAACTTGCCAATGGTAAACTGGTTGAATCAAGCGAAGTTGTTAGAGGCTGCACGCTAGAACTTGGTGAACGAAGATTTAGCATCGACCTCCTACCTATTCAATTGGGTAGCTTCGATGTAGTAGTCGGAATGGACTGGTTGTCCAAGAACAAAGCTGAAGTTATTTTCCATGAGAAAATCATTCGCATCCCTATAGCGAATGATGAAACTCTCATTGTGCATGGAGAAAGACGAAACACGCCTCTACGAATCATCAGTTGTATGAAGGCACAGAAGTGCTTAAGGAAAGGATGTGTTGCTTTCCTAGCACACGTTATAGATAAGAAGGCTGTGGAGCCAAAACTCGAAGACATTCCTGTGGTGAAGGAATTTCCTGATGTGTTCCCTGAAGATCTTCCAGGACTACCTCCGCAACGACAAGTCAAATTCCACATAGACTTGGTTCCAGGAGCCGCTCCTGTAGCCAAGGCTCCATATCGACTTGCACCATCCGAAATGCAAGAATTATCTACACAACTTCAGGAGTTGTTGGATAAAGGATTCATAAGGCCAAGCTTCTCACCCTGGGGAGCTCCGGTATTATTCGTGAAGAAGAAGGATGGAACACTGCGGATGTGTATCGATTACAGGGAACTGAACAAGCTCACAATCAAGAATCGGTATCCGCTACCGAGGATTGATGACTTGTTTGATCAACTGCAAGGATCAAGCTACTATTCCAAGATCGACCTTCGATCTGGATACCATCAGCTGAGAATCCAAGAAGAAAGCGTGCCAAAGACTGCATTCAGAACGCGATATGGGCATTACGAATTTCTTGTGATGCCATTCGGGCTGACGAATGCACCAGCGGTCTTTATGGATCTGATGAACCGCGTATGCAAACCATATCTCGATAAATTCGTGATTGTATTTATCGATGATATCCTGATTTACTCGCGAACGAAAGAAGAGCATGAGCAACATCTCAGAACTATTCTGGAACTACTGAAGAAAGAGAAACTTTATGCAAAGTTCTCGAAATGCGAATTCTGGATTCGCGAAGTACAATTTCTTGGTCACGTGGTGAATGAGAAGGGCATTCATGTAGACCCATCCAAGATTGAAGCAATAAAGAATTGGGAAGCTCCCAAGACCCCAACTGAAGTTTGACAATTTTTGGGCTTAGCGGGCTATTATCGGCGATTCATCGAGAATTTCTCAAAGATAGCTCAACCGCTAACGACCCTTACCCAGAAAGACAAGAAGTACGACTGGGGTCACAAACAAGAAGAAGCCTTTCAGCTACTTAAGAACAAGCTCTGCGATGCACCGATACTATCGTTACCCGAAGGCACTGAAGACTTCGTGGTATACTGCGACGCCTCACGACAAGGCTTGGGTTGCGTGCTCATGCAACGCCAAAAAGTCATCGCTTATGCTTCAAGACAACTGAAGGTTCACGAGAGAAATTATACCACTCACGACCTGGAGCTGGGTGCAGTGGTATTCGCCTTGAAGATTTGGCGACATTATTTATATGGTACTCGATGTACAATCTTCACAGATCACAAAAGCTTACAACACATATTTGATCAGAAGGAATTGAATATGCGCCAACGACGTTGGTCGAGCTGCTGAACGATTATGACTGTGAGATTAAGTACCATCCTGGAAAGGCGAACGTTGTAGCGGACGCGTTGAGCCGAAAAGAAAGGGTTAAGACCCTAAGGGTTCGAGCGTTAGAAATGACGATTCAAACGAACCTCACTGCACGCATTCGGGATGCACAACAAGAAGCTCTTAAAGGAGAGAACCGTAAAGCTGAATACCTTCGGGGTATGCTGAAATACATGGCGCCAAATGAAGAGGGAGCCTTATACTTTAAAAAGCGCATTTGGGTTCCACTCTATGGTGGCCTACGAGAAGTCATCCTTGATGAAGCGCACAAGTCAAGATACTCGATCCACCCAGGGTCAGACAAGATGTATCAAGACTTGAAAGAATACTATTGGTGGCCGAGACTCAAGAGCGACGTTGCTGTCTATGTTGGAAAATGCCTAACCTATGCCAAGGTTAAGGCAGAATATCAGAAACCGTCCGGCCTACTACAACAACCAGAGATTCCCGTGTGGAAGTGGGAACAAATCTCGATGGACTTCATAACGAAATTACCCAGGACCCCGAGAGGGCACGATATGATATGGGTAATAGTTGATCGATTGACGAAGTCTGCGCATTTCCTACCAATCCGAGAGAAGGATAGCACTGGAAAGCTTGCTGAAATATACTTAAGAGAAATTGTGGCACGTCATGGAGTGCCAATCTCAATCATTTCAGACAGAGATGGACGCTTTGTCTCGAGAATCTGGCAATCATTTCAGGAAGCCTTTGGATCTCAGTTAGATCTGAGCACGGCATTCCATCCGCAAACAGACGGCCAGAGCGAACGGACTATACAAACGTTAGAAGATATGCTTCGCGCATGCGTCATGGATCTAGGCGGCAGCTGGGATACTCATCTACCTTTAGTTGAGTTTTCCTACAATAACAGTTATCATACGAGCATAAAAGCCGCGCCGTTCGAAGCTCTGTATGGCCGCAAATGCCGATCGCCCTTATGTTGGGCAGATGCCGGAGATAAACGTATGGTTGGTCCTGAACTTGTACAAGAGACAACCGACAAGATTGCGCAGATCCGAGAGCGCATTAAGGCGGCTCGAGAGCGACAAAAGAACTATGCTGATCCGAATAGAAAATCGGTAGAATTCAAGGTGGGAGACAAAGTGTTGTTAAAAGTCTCACCATGGAAGGGCGTAGTCAGATTTGGAAAGCGTGGAAAGCTGAATCCACGATACATCGGACCATTCAGAATATTGAAAAGAATTGGTACCGTGGCATACAAGTTGGAGTTACCGGAAGAACTTAACGGAGTACATGATACGTTTCATGTATCCAACCTGAAGAAGAGTCCAACACAAGAAAGCGTGACCATCCCGATGGATGAAGTGCATATTGATGAAGCCCTCCGATTTACAGAAAAACCCGTGGAGGTTACTGACTGGAAAGTCAACAAGACCAGGAGGAGCAGCGTAAAACTTGTCAAAGTACGTTGGAGCTCTAAGCACGGACCCGAGTACACATGGGAACGTGAAGACCAGTTCAAGAAAAAGTATCCCCACCTATTCAAGAAGACTCCAGCGAGAGTGAGTTTAGCCTGAATTTCGGGACGAAATTCTTTTAACGGGGGGAGACTGTGACAACTGGCCCAAACCGGTAATTTCCGTACACTTTAATTAGTGCTTAATGACCGCAATTATGTGCTTAATTGTCAGCAATGTCTGAACACATGATTAAACAAGTGAATTCATGCACGTTGTATACTACAAAATATTGCTTTATGCATAAACGAGAGCGTTGCGTCAAAATTACCAGTAAACTCACCGGTAAGACACACTGTGTCAACAGAACTGCAGAAAGCAGTCAGACAATAGAATTGGAGCCTAGGTGCAGGTCCGACAACAAGAATGCATTAAAACCCAAGAGTACATACAAGGGTTTAATATATATGCAATTCGAAAGCAAAATTTAGCACTAAAAAGCACCCGAAACGCACTTTAAGTGCAGAATTTATAAAATACAGCAATAAATCAGCATTTAGACATATAAATATTATGCAGAAATGTCGTTTTATTATCCAGAATATTTCCCTAAGTGTTGGGAATCGTTAGTGTTACAAAAAGATACTTATTAAACACTAAAAGGTGCAATTTAGCACTTTAACGAATCGGTATGTAACCGAACGACCGGACTTTACCCGGAACATAAAAATATTGTTAATAACATTACTTATCTTTTTCTGAGCCAGTTAGGGTCCCTGAATACCCTAACACCCGTCATAACACACTATGCACTACTAACCAAGTTAAGCACTTAACTAACTTACTTAACCTAACTATATGCCTAACTATCTAGTTGGAATCGGACCAAGACCCCCCCCCCCCTCTCTAACCGTCCCCAACTAGAGGAGACACCCTTGTCCTACATTTGATTAAAATAATCAACCTTGTCTAATATCATCTAGACACATGATCCATTGGACAATTAGCCTAATCTTTGTCTATAAGTATAAGCCTAAACCCACATGATCATTCACACAACACAACTCAACACACTCACTCTCCCTCTCTCTCTAAGAAGCTACGGCCAAACACCCCTTGAACACACAACCATTGCCAAGCTTTGATCATGCCATTTCAAGTTCATACAAGTGTTAAGGGTCGCATATAAGGAACCTTGGTGCAAACGGAAGGCGAAGGACCTCACTCTCTTGCTTTTATCCACCCTATTTGTGTTTAGATTCTTCCCTAGCCTCGAGCTAGTGGTATGTTGCTTAAATCACTCTCTTGAACTATATTGAAGTGGTTAAAATGATTTGTAACGGTTAAAACTCGTTAACATACAAGATGACACACAAAAGTCTACTAAAAACACTAAAAATGTTGGTTAAAAGCTCATATGTTGTGTAAATCTTGTAGTATTTGATTTGTGTGATTATTTGGACCCGATCTATGTTGTGGTAGCTCGGATCATCATTTAACCCGGTTTAGTCATAATCTTGGATTATGACATAAAGCTTGTTTAAGAGTAACAAAGGTTAAAGGATGAAACTCTACCACACACGAATCATGAACTTGTGTAAAAGCGATTTAACTTGTGAAATAGTGTTTAAAACTAGTAGATCTACGTATCTACAAGCGGTATTTTCAAAGGACCAAGTGTCCAAGAAATCATATTTTCTAAAGCCGAGTCTTACATGAAAAAGAATGATTTTAGCAAACACACGAGTATGTAAACACTTGTGTAACACAAAGTTTCGACAAAATAACTATTTTTGTAAATGTTGACCGGAAGTTGTAAAGATGTAACTTCTTTAAAAGTGAGACTTTCAAGAAACAAAGTTGATCTATACAAAGATCCACTAAAAATAATGGAAGGATACTACCTATTTTGGAAAAACCACAAGTTCATGTATTTCTGCGATTATATCTATTTTAAACTAGTTGCATATTGTTTATTGTTGAATGAGGAAATTGTTGACGATTTAAAAGAAAATAAACACATGTTTTGAAAACATGGGAAACCTCCATTTTTAGGGGAAACTCTGTCAAAATTTTTATAAAATTTGACACTTAGAAAAATATGAGTTTTTGAGAAACTTATTCCCTAAAAATGTGTTTAAAAGTATTACCAAGGTTTCCCTAATTTTTGGTGATAAGAAATGAGGATTTCTTCAAGAATAAAAATGGACATAAGAATGTATATTTTTGAGGGAAAAATATATATTATTTTATCACCAACTTATGTGCTAAGTGTATATAGTATGTGTTATACGTACTAGTGTATTAAGACTTAAAAATACACTAAATACTCGTGAAGAGTATAAACATAAAAATACACATACAAAATGCAAGATACATAATTCGGGTGCGAAGTGCAAAACACAAAAGACTTATATGTATTTTAGAGGAAATAATATAAGTAAGATACGTAGTTAAAA
The DNA here is from genome assembly GCA_030545235.1 of Helianthus tuberosus. Lineage (NCBI taxonomy): Eukaryota > Viridiplantae > Streptophyta > Magnoliopsida > Asterales > Asteraceae > Helianthus > Helianthus tuberosus. The sequence goes on along the minus strand of CM060401.1, from coordinate 96,480,058 downwards.
ATATGAAATATTTTTAACACAACAATACAAATACAAAAGAGAGTGACTGTACTTGTGCGATACAAGTCTAGTGACTAACATTAAGAAAACGCGTATAGGTTACGACGTTAATTAAGCAAATTCGGTGAAGTTTACGACGCACGGGAACGCAAAGTTGTGAGTTCATGCTCCCCTTTTCTTTTAACTGTTTTCAGTTTTATAACTTCGGGGGTGAAATACATGTCACAAATATTACAATGTTTACAAATGGTATGATGGATACAAGAATGATACGAGAAATCGTGTCACGAATAGGGTACCATAAGCACCATTAATCGTGTACATACTTAGACCGCAGAACAAAAGGTTAGATCTAATGGGTTCCGGGCAGCCCCACTCTTGGCCACTCTTTTACCAGGTAGTGTTTTTGTGTCTCAGTCGTGAATCGACTACAGAAAAATGCCTATGGTTTGGTGACTTCCTATGTCGTGTCACATGTTAATGGCTTTGCAACCCATTAACACTTGATACATACAGAAATATACATGAGTACGTGGTGTACACAAAAGACTTGATTTATACAAAATACAAATTATGTTTTCATACAAAGTATACAAACGTGAAATACAAAAATTGCATGAATTCACACCAACTTTATGTTGACATTTTTCCAAAACTCACATGTATTTCAGGTAACTAGGATGGATGTGCGCGTGGTCTTACTCATGCTCGTGGATGTCGCTTTGTCTATCTTTAAATAAAGTTGTGACTTTTAAGACAATATGTTATCTCGTGTTGTAAACACTTGACATATGTTTTCAGTAATGTAATATTTGAAGATATTTTTTGAGCATGTAGTATGTTTACTCTTCGTATGCAATGAGAACCTTTCATGATCACACCTCGTGCTTCCGCCGCAGAAAGGGGTGTGACATGTTCTCCACTAGTTGTTTCAGTATGAATTTTAGATGAAGATGACATGTTTAATAAATCTTCGAAATAATGTCATAGTGTCTATAGCCGCACAATATTGATCCAATGGGTTAATTTTTCAGGACTAGGAATGAAGGACGATCGGGTTTGATAAACTTTATGTTTTAGATTAAAGTTACTAGAGGTGGACTGTATGCTAGAATCAAAACAAAAAAGGGTTGAAATATTTGGGGTTGATAATTGAAGGGCTAGGAGTGCAATTTCCAAATCCTTTACCCGTTGATAGTAATCCAAATATTCTATAGCTTGTTCCAACAATCTTCAATTGTGTCAACTCCTTGCCTTATTGAATTGGGTTTCTTATGAAGATCAAATATCTATAGAGAATCAATTCCAGATCCTTAGGTGATAGCGAGTCAATTCCATAGAGTATACACATTCGGATCTTGTGATACATTATTTACTAGGTTCAACTCTATATTCTGAAATGAATCAGCCACATGAATACACATTGATCATCTTGTTTCTAACGTGGATACATTTGGTTTGTTGTTGTAGGTGGTGCCCGTGTTTATAGTGTTCGATCAGTATTTATTAAAACTCTAGTTTGAATCATTAACCACGGTTTTACAAACTAACAGATCCAACTGACTGGATTGATTGGGGAGGCCCACTACAAAAATAAAAGCATTAGGGGCGACACTTTTAGCGGCGACAGGTAAAAAGTCGTCGCTAAATGTTTGATCCGTGTTTTTGCATCTTAGATGAGAGTGTGGCCCTTCAAAATGTCGTCGCTAAAAGTGAATAACCTGTAGCGATGATATCTTTAGCGGCGACAAACGTGGCGACGTTTTAGTGGCGACTTCTCATCGCTGATGCCCTTAGCGGCGACATGTGGGACTTTTAGCGGCGACAATTGTCGTCGCTAATGCTTTGTTTTCCTGTAGTGATGCCTGTAAAACGGTCTGCTTGGCTGTTTGTTCATGTTTTTTTTTCAATCTTGTTAGTTTTAATTGTTTTTAAATGATAAAGATGGTTAATTGATATAAAACATAGACATAATTGCATGTTTTAAGGAAAAAATCTAACTTATGATAAAAGACTCCAAATAATGACGCATGTCATTCTCTTCTTCAACCTCATAAATTTTGTTTATATTTGTTTAATAAATTTCTTTTAATATTAATATTAATTAATAACCAATATATTGATATCACTTATCCTTATCTTTATCTAAAATTAATAAATAACTTCAATTTTACAATTTAGACCCTTTGTTTTTTTTATTTTTAATCCAAAGCTTTTCATCTTTTCAAATTTAATCCCAACTCTTTTTTATTTTCAAATTTAGTCCACCATACTTTTCATCTTTCCCAAGTTTTTCGTTTCCTGTTCTAAAGATTGCGAGTTAACGCACCGCAACGTGCGTATGGGGTTCAACATTTTTTCGTATATTTTTTTCCTGTTTGACTGGCCCCTCGCGTCACATCTATTTTTCTGCGTTTGACAAGTTCGTCCAACACGCGGGTCCTGGATGGACTTAGTTATTTTTCTATGTTTTATGTTTCGGTTTAAATTCTCAGCAACGAGCTTGCGTGATTCAAAAGATTTTACGTCTGCTTTTCGCTCGGCGTTATTTTTTTTCCGTTTTTATTTATTTTATTTTTACGAGTTTTTCCGGTGTTGATGGTCGCTGACAATGGTATAATATTGCTACTATTTAACACAGTTTTATGACAACCGCTGCAACGCGAGGGCTTAATATTAGTAAATAATAAAGGTTAAACAAGTGCTTGATTTAAACGGCTACATTCATATATTAAACCTGCCTATTTAAATATTACATAGTCAAAACTTACCAAACCATCTTTCTTCATCTACACACTATACCTATATCATTTCTGTTGATTAAGATATGGTCAAAATTCAAAAGTTACTTTGATCATGGTTAACCCAACAATTCCTAGACATAATTATTATGTTTTACATATATTGGTTATAAATTTAGATAAACAGACAGACAACGACCAAAATCATATGATGTAAGTTTAGTCCTAAGTTGCACTCACATCACACAACAACTTGAATCATAACACGATTTGCTTTTCAAATTTTATGGTGACTTTTTAAAAAGATAAAGGCAAAAGTAGATGGTAACTCCATATTGTTTTAGTTAAGCATATATTAACAAAAATAGAGATAATTACAAATCTGTACCGGGGTCTCTGGCCCTTGTATCTAACTTCTAAGTTTTAATCCAAACGTTTGCATATCCTAAAATAACATTAAATCTTGTAAAAGGCTATGCGTAGATTGTTTTTTTTTTCTTTTCTTTAGAAAAAAACATGAGTTTGACCTTATAGTTGTACCTATTAGAAAATTTTGTTTATTATAATTGCAACTATAAAGTTTTGATTCCTTCACTAATTTTGCAAATATGAGAACAATTTTCCGACTTTTACATGCTTCTTCTTCTTCTTCTTCTTCTTTTTTTTTTTTTTTTGTTATTTTGGAAGTTCTAAAACAATGTGAATTAGAAGAAAACAATTGTCTGTCTATGCAATATTATAATACATACGAGAATAAAATGTAACTTAATACAGTTTTAAAACTTTGAGTAAGACAAATTTTAATAACATATAGGATAATCCTTTAATACATATCGTTGTCTTTTAAACCAACTACACCCATGATTTTAAACGACCATAATTTTACATACGTTAATATCTTTTTATTAAAGAGTTTTTTAAATAAAAAAAATTGTTACATGATTACCAATGTTTGTGTTCACCAATGCATCGTGCCTGCACCCCTTTGGTTTGTTTAAATGTACACTTAGACTTCAAACTCATATTCATTACACATAGAGTAGACTTTCGTTTTGCTCCCTGTGGTTTGGTCGTTTTAACAGTTTTGCCCAAATCCTTTAAAAATAGTCATTTTACTCCCTGGTGTTTTGGTTTTGTCGCTAGTTTGCTTCCCGACTCCAACTCAGTTAAAATTTTCAATTACAGGTACGGATAATTCGGTAATTTTACATATAAACAGAAGGGTGTTGTGGTATAAAACAATGGTGATGGTGATTATCAGACCCAAACCCCTGATGCAGATCTTGTTTTCTTCACCGTATAAACATATATCATGGTTTCTTCACCGTATAAACATATATGATGTATATCTGGTGATTATCAGGCCCAAACCCCCTGATGCAGAAGAGAAGAGGGGACATTTGCGGTGGTCAAAGAGGAGAGAGAGGGAGAAGGGATAACGTACACGGTAGTAAAGGGCGGCGACTGCTGTGATCGAGATCCGGTGAAATGGAGATAATGATGATGATGGCAGTGGTAGTGGTGGTGGTGGTGGATCAGTGGTCCGATGAGGTGGTATGGGTGATTGGGTGGTGAAAGGAGAACGATAGTGTGATTTGGGGTTAATGACAAATAAAAATTAAATACGTATATGTAAGAATACCGAAATACTGTCACACCCCGATATTTTCACGTATTGTCGGTGGGGAGTATCGTGACGTAGTTGATATCATGATAGTCAATTTATCACAGTTCAATGCACAAGTAATAATATTACAAACCGAATGAAAGTAACATAAGTATTACAAAAGGAATGTAAAAGGATCCACAGGCGGATCAAAATAGAGGAAATATTGTTCAACAGATTTTAAAGTGATAAAGCTTGCAAGACTCTTTATTTATTCACTCAGGAGTAGCCAGCCTATTTCGCATAGTACCTGCACTTAACCTTTTGGAAAATACGTCAGTTTACACTAGTAAATACAATTAACTGACTCTTTTGAAATTTTTTAAGAAAAATGATTTAAATGCACAAGGCACAAATAATCTTTTATAACTTGGGACAATTATTTAAAAAAAATAATCTTGTATACAGTTTTATATGTTTGTCGTCCTTCAGGGCCGGTTAGAAGAGCTGGACAAGATTAACTGACACACCACAGGTATAATGCCCACAAGGAAACTCCTTATTGTGGGATACCATTTATACATACGCAACTGTCAGGTGTATGCCTACACCCCGTGCTTAAGTCGTGGCCATTTCAATGAATGAGCCGAGGATATCCAGGACATGGTCATTAACCCCCCAAAGGCATTGCACCAAACAAAACAGATTAAAACAGGTTATGTAAATATATTAATCACAATCCCATTTAAATAACTACATACCCGACCAAGCGGTATTATTATAATACAGTATCCCAAGCCCGTATAATGGAAAATAAGTTAAAAGTATTTACCTGAGCAAAATATTCAAATTTATCTCAGCCGTATACAATCTGCAAGTGCAAATATCTTTTACTGGGCTCCTAAATCTGGAACGAAAGTTTTAATAACCTATTAGATTCCTGGCGGGTCTTACTTAAGTTTAAACTTAGACCGGTTAGTTTTAAAGAAAGGTATACGGTTCAAAACGCAAGATTTAGCGAAGACCGGATTAGAATCTGATTTAGACCCGACAAGTATGAAGACTTGTATAATATGGGTAAACTAAACACATTCTGGATTTTGAAGCAAAAATGATAAGGTTTGACCCGTTTCGGTCAATTTATGCAAACTAGTCACATAAACCGTACCGAACGCGAAAAATGCATAACGGGTAACCAAATGAGTCATGTACAGGTTTCACGAGTTAATATCCCTTAAATATGTTGTGATATCAGTAGGATACCTTCCATTATGCCCAAAACGGATTTAAAACCAATTTAAGCCCCGTATGGGTATTTTGGTCATTTTTAAGATTATAAAAGAGGTTAAGTAATAATCTGAAGTTCTAGTCTAAACTGATCAGTAAAAATATTTATTTTAGTAGGTTATATCAGTAAGATATTGTATATATGTGAAATATATCATTTATGGCCAAACTATGTATCGTAAGGGCATTTTGGTCATTTTACATAAGCTTCAAAGGTCAAATTTGGAAATCTGAGTTCAAAACTTTTTCTTACCATTAAAGTATAAGAATTTATTCATAACATCAGTAGGTAACAAGCTTTAGGTGCCAAGTATGGTTTTAAACCACACTACGCGCCTAAATCGCATAAAAAGTCGGTATTTGACGATATTCGGGTTAAATAAGGAAATCTAAGATTTTGAACAGTCTTTACAGTTTAAAATAACTTATTTAATATGTAAAATCAGTAGAAAAAGATTTTATGCGTAAAGGATGTGCAAAACTCATTTTATTAGCAAAAAGGGCATAATCGTCAATTACCGAGTCAATGCAAGAACCATATGTTATGATCAGTTTAAAATTTAACAAAAATCTTCAAAAATCCATAAATATTATATTACATCAGTGGGTAAAAGGTTTGGTGTCAAAATTTGGGTTTAAATAGGTTCTATGCCAAAAATGTCGTTAAATTAATAAAAATGCTTCAATTTACGATATTGAGCATAACTCCTAATTTAGACCTCAAACTGATGTCAAATTTTTAGGACAAGTTTATAAATCAGTAATAAAGGTTTTTGTCCTCTCACATTTTCAAAAATCTCGTTTTAATGTCAAAAGGGCATAATGGTCAACATTTAAGCAATTAACGGAAACATGCAAATGAATCGGATTAATAAGGAACCATGTAGTATAACCTCAGAGGGTTTTACTAACTTATAATATGGTCCTAAAGGGACCCTATGGCATATCTAAAACAAGCTAAATCGTTAGAACTGAAAGTAAAAGCAAAAGTCTACTTTCGCGACTTTCGGTTTCGAACCGAGCGTAAACTCAGAATTGTCGGGTTGAACATGCTTAGACATGTTCTTACATCATTTACCAAGTTATTTTAATGTTAAAACATGTTCCATAATCTCTACATTATCAGTTATTAGTTTATTTGCAAAAATAGCTTTCTGTTGACTTTTTAATATTAAGTTTGACCCGACAATTGACCAAGTTAGAGTGATAATCAGTGGGTACCCTTTTAAGGACTTATTACCCACATATTTACCAACTCATAGCCACTTTCAATTTGAATAATGGCTGGACCATTAGTGATTTATCACTAAGTCAAAGCTTAATTACGATGGCTTTGACTTTTGGTCATTAAACTAATAAAACTTGAACTTAAGGAGCTAAGAACACTTACAATGGTCCTTAGCACGAATTTGGAACATAAGAAAACTTGCTTGAGCTCCAGAAAGCTCCAGAGATGAGTTGAGAATAATTTTTGTGAATGTGCAAATGAACTAGCAAATAACAAGTGCTTATATAGCCAAATATACTTCACAAGATCATTCCACACAAGCCTACAACTAATTTCTGATGATCCCAAGTGTCCCCTATGCATGTAATACTGTTGGCTCAGTCCCTGGAATCGAAAACAAGCTTTCTAAGGGGGGTGGAACTGGCTGGACATGCAGCTGTCCACATCTTGGTCGCTGATGACTTCTACGCGGGCCACGTAAGATCCTTAAAGGGTCTACGCGGGCCGCGTGGACCTTCAGTTCCGGTAAAAACTTTGGCAACTTTGCAATTTCGGTCCCTGGTCCATATAAACTTTATTTTACTTCCATTTATTGCACTTAGGACCCCCATAGTTAACTTTTAAGGGCCTTGGGTCACAAACTAACTCCGTTAAGCTCCCGGTTAATATCCGACATTCTTGAGATCAAAATATATAATTCTCACAATGTTTTTGGGATCGTTAAAAGGTCACTCAGAGGTTACTTTGAATATGTTGACACTTTTAACCCCTATGTTTCATAAGATCCTTATTTTAAGCACAACCGACTTCCAGTGTTCGACAATTTATTTATTAAAGAATACGAACATCGTGTGAGGTCAATCAGAGGCACAAGTTAGGCATGTTGACACTTTGGATCCCTTTATTCAAATATTTACATCGTTTGACAATTTTAGTCCCTCGGAATCAATTCTTCACACGTTCAAAGTCCATGACACGTGTCTTTATTATATTGGTCATGATTTTACGAGGTGTTACATCCTCACCCCCTTAAAAGAAATCTCGACCTCGAGATTTACTGAAATAAATGAGGGTACTTCTGTTTCATTGTATATTCAACCTCCCACGTGTATTCGGGACCTCTACGGGCATCCCATTTAACCTTCACAATCGGCACGTGCCTCCTTTGAAGCTTCTTAACCTGTCGATCCTCGATCGACAAAGGTTTTTCAACAAATTTTAAGCTCTCATCTATATGCACATCCTTATGTGACATGGCTAGCAATTCATCAGCTAGACACTTCTTCAGATTGCAGATGTGGAACACATTATGAATTCCACTTAGCTCTTCAGGCAAGTTTAACTTGTAAGCCACTATTCTGACACATTCGATGATCTCGAATGGTCCTATGTATCTTGGGCTTAACTTGCCTTTCTTGCCAAAACGTATTACCCCTTTCCAGGTGATACCTTAAGTAACACTTTGTCACCTACCTCGAATTTCAGAGGTTTACGCCTTTTATCTGTGTAGCTTTTCTGCCAATCCCTGACAGCTTTGAGACGATCACGTATCTGCACAATCTTATCTATCGTTTCCAGGACTATATCAGGTCCTGTTAGTTGGACATCTCCAACTTCCGCCCAACAAACCGACGTCCTGCACTTTCTTCCATACAAAGCTTCAAAAGGTGCAGCTTGAATACTCGAATGATAGCTATTATTGTACGAAAATTCAATCAATGGAAGACGATCATCCCAACTTCCACCTAAATCAATAACACAAGCCCTTAACATATCCTCCAGCATTTGAATTGTACGCTCGCTTTGACCATCCGTCTGAGGATGATATTCAGTGCTGAAGTTTAATCGAGTGCCTAGGGATTGCTGAAAGTTTTTCCAAAAATGTGATGTATATCTCGTATCCCTATCAGAGATGATAGACACTGGCACTCCGTGAAGAGATACAATCTCGTCCACGTACAACTGAGCTAACTTATCTTAGCTGTGTATTTCCTTAATAGGTAAGAAGTGGGCTGACTTAGTCAGTCTATCTACTATAACCCAAATAGTATCATTTCCTCGCTTTGTTTTCGGTAACTTAGTGATAAAATCCATAGTTACCATTTCCCACTTCCAGGTGGGAAGTTCAGGCTGTTGTAGCAAACCTGACGGCTTCTGGTGTTTTACTTTAACTTGAGCACACGTCAGATATTTGGCCACATAAGTGGCTATAGATTTCTTCAAACCTATCCACCAGTAATTTTCCTTTAAATCCTGATACATATTATCACTACCAGGATGAACAGAATATTTGGAGCTATGGGCTTCTTGAAGGATAACGTCCCTGAGTCCTCCATAAATTGGAACCCATATTCGTCCATTCAATCTTAGAATTCCATCCTTGCCATATGATAACTGTTCAACAGTTACTCCCAACTTTTCATTCGGATAGTTGGCTTCTAATACAGCTTCCTTCTGAGCGGCTAACAATCTTTCATTTAAACTGTTCTTCAATTCAATGCTCTTGGCATTGATTCTAATGGGATTAACCCTTTCCTTTCTGCTCAAAGCATCGGCGACCACATTCGCCTTACTTGGATGATATCGGATTTCACAATCATAATCATTCAGTGTCTCCATCCATCGACGCTGTCTCATGTTCAGATCCTTCTGGTTAAACATATGTTGAAGGCTCTTGTGATCAGAATAGATCACACACTTGGTACCATATAAATAATGCCTCCAAAGTTTTAGTGCAAACACAACGACACCCAATTCCAGATAGTGGGTGGTGTAATTCTTTTCGTGCACCTTTAATTGTCGGGAAGCATAGTTAATGACCTTGCCTCTTTGCATGAGTACGCAACCCATTCCCGTGTGTGACGCGTCGCAGTATACCACAAATTCTTCAATTCCCTCTAGCAATGTCAAAACAGGTGCATTGCTTAACTTTTGTTTAAGAATATCAAAGGATTCTTGTTTCTTAGGACCCCAATCAAACTTGATATTCTTGCGAGTTAATGAAGTTAGGGGTGCAGTAATCCTTGAAAATTTTTCAATAAAACGCCTGTAATATCCTGCCAGACCCAAGAAGCTACGAATCTCTGTGGGCGTCTTCGGCTCTTGCCAATTCATGATAGCTTCAATCTTAGCGGGATCCACCTGGATACCACACTCGCTAACCACATGTCCAAGAAATTGGACTTCACGAAGCCAAAACTCACATTTTGAAAACTTGGCGTAGAGCTTCTCTTGCTGAAGAAGTTTAAGAATACACTGAAGATGTTTTTCATGATCAGCCTGGTTCTTCGAATAAATAAGAATGTCATCAATGAAGACGATGACAAACTTGTCTAAGTAGGGTTTGCAAACGCGATTCATGAGATCCATGAATGCTGCTAGTGCATTAGTGAGCCCGAAAGGCGTCACCAAGAACTCGTAGTGACCATAACGAGTTCTGAATGCAGACTAATGCACATCTTCATCTCTGACCTTCAGCGGATGGTAACCTGACCTTAAATCAATCTTGGAGAAGTAACTTGCCCCTTGCAATTGATCAAACATATCATCGATCCTGGGTAATGGATATCTGTTCTTGATTGTAACCTTGTTTAGTTCGCGATAATCAATGCATAAACGCATTGATCCATCCTTTTTCTTCACAAACAGAATCGGTGCTCCCCAAGGACATGAGCTAGGCCTAATAAAACCTTTTGTCAACAAATCATCCAGTTGAGTCCTTAACTCTTTCATCTCAGTCGGTGCTAACCTGTAAGGTGCTCTTGCAACTGGTGCTGCTCCAGGAATAATGTGAATTCTGAACTCCACTTGCCTATCTAGAGGTAAACCAGGTAGTTCTTCAGGGAATACTTCTGGATATTCAGAAATGACAGGGATGTCTTCAATCTTGGGCTTTGGTTCATCAATAGTCACCTGTGCCATGTAAATGACACAACCCTTCTTCAAACACCTTGACGCCTTAAGCATAGACACTTACTCAGGCAACCCATACTGAGTCTTGATAACCACTTGTTTCTTGTCACAAACAATCTGGGCTTGGTTATGAGATAACCAATCCATGCCTATCACTATGTCGAAACCAGCTAGTTTCAAAGGAAGCAAAGATAACGGAAAAGAGTGGTTCCTAATGGATATAAAACATCCATCTAACACGGTTTAAGCAGTTTCTATGGTACCATCGGCCAATTCTACTTCATATTTTATGCTTAGGGTTTTAACAGTAAGATTTAATAACTTACAAAATTTATTATCCACAAACGACTTATCTGCACCCGAATCAAATAATACCCTTGCATAAACATCATTGATAAGAAAGGTACATGTTATCACGTTGTCGTTCTGAATCGCTTCTTGTGCATTCATTTGAAAGACCCGAGCATTGGTCTTCTTACCTTCTTCAGGTTTCTTTGCATATTTTGGGCAGTTAGTCTTAATATGCCCCTTCTCGTTGCAACCATAACAGGTCGCGTCCTTCAACTTCTTGCAATCCAAAGTCTTATGTTCTTTGGACTTGCAGATCCCACATCCAATAGGCTTTGATTGTGACTGCGACTTTGATTCAAACCTACATTTTCCAAAATGACGCTTTTGGCAGGTTTTGCATTTAGGCTTTTCATCCGTTTGCTGGTTACCCTTGTTAGACCCAGAAGTATTCTTGTGGTCTGAGTTCCCCCTATGTTTCTTATCAGAACGACGTGAGTTCTCATCCTCACGTTTCCTTTTTCCTTCTTCGGAACTCTTAAGCGATCTCAGCCTGACCGCATCGAGAGTAAGGGATAACGATAAATCAGCCACTGACCTAAAAGTAGTAGGTCTTGATGCTTTCACACTTGCCTTGATTTTAGGGGCTAGTCCCCCAATAAAACGAGCTATACTTTTTGGTTCCGGTGTGACCAAGTATGGAACCAATCATGACATAGTGTTGAAGCTCGTGAGATATGCCTGATAGTCTAAGTTCTTCATAACCAATGTCAAAAATTCAGTCTCGATTGTGACACCTCGAAATTTCATGTCCAATATAATATCGACACGTGTCATGGGCTTAAAACGTATAAAGGATTTATTTGAAGGACTAAAGTTGACAAACAAGAAAACTATGTGAATATAAGGGTTCAAAATGTCAACAATGGGTGAACATACCTTATAGTAACCCTACATGGTGTTTATACCCTAAAACGAATGAATCATGGATCATACGAAACTAATTTTGAAAGAAAGTGAGAGGTTACAAACTACAGGGGTTAAATGTGTCAACATGTTTAAAGTATACCTCTGAGTGACCTTTTAGCAAACCCGAAGCTTTGTAACAATTAAATATGCTCACTAGAATGCATGGTAAAAATTTCACCAAGTTTCGTTATCGTATGAGAAAGTTATGATAAAATTCGTATACGAAGGGTTAAAAGCGTCGACATGCTAATTAATACCTCTGAACGACCTCATTATAAATCCCAAGACCCAAATGTATATTGTAAACATCCGATATACTCAAATTCAGTAAATTCAGACAATGATTGACCCATAATTGCAAGGGTGGACTCCTACGAAGAAATGCACGATAAACGTTCATTTACGGCACTTTCAAAAGGATTCAAGGAAACTTTAAGTCATATCAAGGTGGTGTAAACTGTACATGACCCAATCAAGAGGCCCCATACTGAAAATAATTGCCCAAAATTCGTATCACCTAAGTTTCCCTTTCAAAGCTCGAAAGATAAAAAATTTTTGCCTTCTGCAAAGGGCTTACAGACCGTAATCCACCCCCTTACGGTCCGTAAGGGGTGCCCAGCAACAGAAATTCGGACAGTTGGCTATTATGAGCGTGTAACTGACTTAGTTAGATATTTTTCACTTTTTGGACGACCCCTACATTGCTTTTAGATCCTAGGAGCACTTGTTATTGATCTGGATCACCCCATAGACTTAGTTGTCACCATCATAATGGATCAAGAACACTATAAAAGGCCCTCATGTTGTAACCATTTGATCCCACCTTCCATCTGCATTCTTGAAGACTTCTAGAGCTCCAAAGCAGATTCAAGACATCCCTAGTCGCGCATAGGACTTTGGTAAGAACCCTTGACCTTCCTTAATTGATTTTTTACTTAGTTTTAGCTTAAAAGTCAAACCCTCGTAATTACCATTTGACTTAGGGATTAATCATTAATGGTTCAGTGATTAGTCGAATTGAAGGTAGTTATAAGTTGGTAATTATGTGGGCATTAAACCCTTAAAAGGGCACCCTCTGATTCCCACTCTAACTAGACCATTTGTCGGGTCAAAATTGATTAGAAAAAGTCAACAGAATGCTAATCTTCGAATTTACGCATAATTAACAATGTAGATGGCATGTAACCTATTTTATCACTCATATAACTTGGTAATAAGTATAATAACTGGTCTAAGCTTGTTTGATCCGACAATTTTCTGTTTAGACCCGGTTCGGAACCGAAAGTCGCAAAACTTTAACTTTTGCTTTGACTTCAGTTTTGACCCGATTTAGCATGATTTGGAAATGTATTAGAGCTTCATTAGGACCAAGTTACATGCTAGTATAACCCTCTGTGATTATACACCTTGGTTCATTAGTTATCCAATTAATATGCATGTTTCCGTTAAATGCCTAATGTTGACCAATATGCCCTTTTGACCATAAAACGAGAATTTTGGATATGTGAAAGGACAATAATTTTTGTTACTGATTTATAAACATGTCTCTAAAATTTCACATCAGTTGGAGGTCTAGATTAGGAGTTATGCTCATTAGCGTAATTAGAACGCCTTTTAGTAATTAAACGGCGTCATTAGCATAAAGCCTATCTAAACCCAATTTTTGACACCAAACCTTTTACCCACTGTTGTAATATCATATTTTGGGATTTTTAAAGATTTTTAATTATTTTTAAACTGCTCATAACCTAAGGTTATGGCATTAATTCTGTAAATACCGAATATACCCTTTTCGGTTATAAAATGAGTTCTACAAAGTATTTTGACGCCAATCCAGTTGCTACTGATTTTATTTAATAAATGTAGTATTTTGAACTTTATAACCTGTCCAAAAAACTCAGATTTCCGGTATAACCCGGAAATCGCTTAAAATGACTTTTTAAGCTTATTAAACACATAGTTTATGTTTAAAACCATTTTTGTCATACAAGACTTATCACAACTGATATGACCTATTAAAATAAGTTATTTTACTGATGTACTCAGACCCGAATCTTAGAATTATAAAATAACCTCTTTTATAATCTTTAAAATGACCAAAATACCCTTACGGGGCTTAAATTGAGATTAAACTCGTTTTGGGCATAATGGAAGATATCCTACTGATATCACAACATATTTAAAGCATATTGACTTAGGAAACCTGTATATGACTCTTACGGTTACCCGTTACGCTTCTTACGCGTTCGGTTCGGCTTATGTAACTAGTTTGCATAAATTAGCCGAGACGGGTCAAAACTTATCGTTTTTACCTCAAAATCCAGAATGTGTTTAGATTACCCATATTATACAAGTCTTCAAACTTGTCGGGTCTAAATCACATTCTATTCCGATCTTCGCTTAATCACGCGTTCGAACCGTATCGTTCCTTAAAACTAACCGGTCTAAGCTTAAGCTTAACTAAAGACCGTTAGTATCGTTCCTTAAAACTAACCGGTCTAAGCTTAAGCTTAACTAAAGACCGTTAGGATTCTAATAGGTTATTATAAACCTTCGTTCTAGAATAGGAGACCCGGTAAAAGCTACCCGCATTTGCTGTTTGTGAATTATACTTGCTCAGGTAAATACTTTTAACTTGTTTTCCCTTATATGGGCTTGGGTTACGGTATATAAAATACCGCTTGGTCGGGCATTCGAACTTATTCGATTGGTGGTTAAGTATTATCGAGATGACCCGTTTAAAATATGTTTTGTTTGCTTAACATCTTTGGGAGGTTAATGACCATGTCCCGGATATCCATGGCATCATTTTACGAAATGGCCACGACCTAAGCGCTGGGTGTAGGCGTACACCCGTCAGTGCCAAAATAAATAATGTGGTGTGTCTATTGATCTTTAACCCGGCACGAACCGGGCTACTGAACGCATAAGGAACATGTAATTCTTTTAGAAGTTTATATATTTAAATAATTATCCCAAGTTATAAAGAGTTTGTGCCACGTTCATTCAAATCAATTTTATTAAACTTTTCAAAATGAGTCGGTTGAATGTATTTACCAGTGTAAACTGACGTATTTTCCCAAAAAGGTTAAGTGCATGTACTACGCGAACTAGGCTGGCTTTCTCCTAGCATCCACAATAAGTCTCGCCAGCTTGGATGTCAAAACTGTTGAACAATGTTTCCTATTTATTTTTGATCCACCTGTGGATAAATTTCAACTGTTGTGATACTTAATATTACAGTTATATTCGGTTGGAATATATCTTTCTTTTGCTTCCGCTGTGCATATTAAATATTGTGTTGTTTGACTGTAATGTTACCAATCACGTCACGATACTCCTCACCGGGCCCACCGGTCAAACGTGGAAATATCGGGGTGTGACAGGTTGGTATCAGAGCCAACACTGAGTGAATTAAACACTAGCCTTTTGTGTTTAATCTTAGTTACACAATTGCACATTCATAAATTTTCGAGTCTAGACAAAGAACATAGGAACAATCCAAATTGTCTTAATTTTTAACTTTATCTTTTATTTTATATATTCTTGTTGTTATCTTTGTTCTTATTGACAGAAATATGCCACCAAGAATGAGAAGAGGAGGACGAGGAAAAGGGCCGATGAGCGCCCCCAACGATCACGAAGCCGGGCCTTCGCACTGGCGAGCTTCTTCTACTACTGCAAGTGCCGATCCGCAAGGAAACAGGAGGAACCTGTTTGAGCCCTCTAGACGGTCTGTTTCGCACAGTTCAACGCCTCCCTATCGTAACTCCTATGGGCCACAGTCAGAAAACGAGTCTGATAACCCACAACCTTCATATATACCTCTTCAGCGATCCCTTTCGCACAATTCCTTTACAAGAACCCGTGGGTTTTAACCCATTGGGACCAGAGGACCACTTCTCGGAAGACAATGCTATGGACATGGACGAGGACACGGATCCCGTCGAACCTGCAAGCGGTACCCCAACCATCCCATCGAGATCTCGGATGGATCTTCTTTCCACGGATCACCCTACGGTGGTCCAGATAGTTATCAAGCGAGGTTTAACCAATATGAATGGTACTTCACACCTTCTCACCATTCATCACCTCACCAGCAGCAGCAGCAGGATCCCTCTGGGGATTCATGATTCGTGGCAGTCACGCCACCGCCTCCACCGCCACCAGTTCATCAAGCACCTCTAGAACCACCAAGGCGTAGGAGAATGGGCGCACGTATGTCTGCGCGAGCAGGGGATTTCCACTTTAGCACCCCTCGACACTCCAGTGGCAGTCACTATCCACCACTGCATGAGGACCCACAAATGGGTGGGCCCTCAAACCTAATTCCTGAGGTGAGTTTTGCACCAGTTGCACCACAGCCACCACCGATGGGTTTTGATAACCCGATTCCTGCGTACCCTGGTTCAATGGCGTACAATCCGTTTGAGCAGCCGGCTCACACCCATTATAACTATGCTGAAGACCCTTACCAAGTGGCATCAAACTACCTCGCCCTTCACCCTGAAGGACCGTATGGAGCTCCTTGGGGAGTAGGATATCCAACTCATGGATATCAAGTACCAGCTCGACCACCGATTCGGCAACAATTGCAGCCGCCACGGTTTTCCCCACCAGAACGAGAAGAAATTCTTCAAAGATTGGACCAAGTCGAGCGGGATTTGCACAGAGATCGCAGGGAACGGCAAGGTTTCCTCAAAGGCCTGGCAAGCTTGCTAAAGGGGAAGAAGAAAAGGGATCATTAAATCCCTACATGTGTTGTTGTATTATCTATTTCAATCAAGTCCCTGCGTGGACATTTATTTGTGTCTGCGCGGACTTGTCTTTTTAGTCCCTGCGTGGACATCTATTCTAATATTTGGTCCCTGCGTGGACTTGTAATTTCAGTTAAACCCTTGCATGGGTAATTTGTCTATTAAAAGTCCCGTTTAGGGCAAAGTGTAATCTTTTAAATGTTAATGGGATGTTAAGTTTATAAATTTCATTTTGCCATTATATGCATAAATATATTACCTGAAATAAATAAATAAAAAAATCATTCCTTTTAAAATAATCTTCCTATTATATATTGAATAAGAATCTCAAAGGTATAACCTAGCTTACATGTCATTATAAGACTTGGCCAAGATGGTAAAACCTGTTTAAAAGATTCGGATCCCTGTTAACATCTTAAAACATGTTGACGCTCATGGCAGGCGTGATTCGTTAAAATCACACGCGTCATTCTTATATAAGGATTCTTCAAAGGATTCCTAACCTAATTTAATGATTTATACATCATGGGTTTAAATCATCAATTAAGATGATCATATTTTGACCATACATTGGTAATATAGTGCCTACGGGCCATACTCATTGTCATATAAGACAAAAGACAGTAGTAGTCTACGACTCCCTGTCAGAGAAAGGTAATGAACTATGTTCAAACCTTAATGCCTTGATTCTCCGAAATCATGGCTTATGATTTAAAAATGTCCCTGTGACTAGGCCTTTTGTGCTAATAATACTGTTATTATTTGATAATTAGGATAAACTATAATAAACTCCTAAATAAATGTGAGTAACAAATTAACCAAATATGGTCTATGTTTACCATGGTTAATGAATTGCCCTAAAAGACAATTCCATAATAAAATCCCAAATAAATTATTGTCGATATCTTATGTAACCGTTCAAGATACATGGTGGACTCTGATGAGATCAATAGTCAGCCAAAGGAGAATAATGACACCACCAGGTTCAATGTGTCTGGTGCTTAACTCCAGGCATTAATCGACAATGCCGTCACAAAAGCCTTGGATAGGCAGTATAGTGAAACAAGTGGTACTCAAAGCAGAGCCCAATCAGTACCCCATTCAAAGCCTAAGACTCAATCTGAGGCTCACAGCAAGCCACCATCCAAGAAGGAAGAACCCAAGAAAGACGATGACGATCGCCACTCTTCTAATCAGCAAAGTGTCCCGTCTCAAAGGGTAATACTGAATCAAGGACCCCGTGATAAGGGTTGCTCCTACAAATACTTTGTTTCATGCAAACCCAGGGATTTCACTGGGGAAAAAGGGGCGATAGACTGCATGACATGGCTAGATGAGATGGACACAGTGGTTGATATCAGCGGGTGCGCTGATAGAGATGTGGTGAAATTTGTGTCTCAATCGTTCAAAGGTGAGGCCTTAGCCTGGTGGAGATCGTTGATTCAAGCTACTGGAAAGATTCCACTGTACAATATGACATGGGAACAATTTGTTACCCTCATCCGGGAGAACTACTGTCCTCAGCATGAGGTAGAAAAGATTGAATCTGATTTCCTATCATTGGTGATGAAGAATCTGGATTGCCAAGCTTACCTTACGAGATTTAATACAATGTCGAGGTTGGTTCCTTATCTGGTGACCCCGAAACCCAAAAGAATAGCTTGTTTTATTGGGGGGTTAGCCCCAGAGATAAAGGCAAGTGTAAAAGCCTATCGGCCAGCTACTTTTAGATCTGTAGCTGATATATCTTTGTCCCTCACACTGGACGCGGTCAGACAGAGATCGCTGAGGAACACGGATGTCGAGAAGAGAAAGCGTGAGGATGACAACTCACGACGTTCGGATAAGAAGCACAGGGGAAACAGTGACCACAGGAAGGGGTCAGGATCTAAGAAGGATGGGCATCAAACTGGTGATAAGCCCAAGTGTAAGGTCTGCAAGAAACAGCACTTCGGGAAGTGCAGATATGAATCAAACTCGCAGACCCAGTCGAGAACTTTTGCATGTGGGATATGCAAGTCCAAGGAACACAAGACCCTGGATTGCAAAAAGTTGAAGGACACAACGTGCTACAGTTTCAACGAAAAAGGCCATATCAAGTCCAACTGCCCAAAATATGCAAAGAAAGCTGATGAAGGAAAGAAGACCAATGCTAGGGTCTTCAGGATGGATGCGAAGGAAGCTGTGCAGGACAACAATGTGATCACAGGTACCTTCCTTATAAATGATGTTTATGCGAGAGTGCTATTTGATTCAGGCGCTGATAAATCATTTGTAGATAATAAGTTTTGTGAGTTATTGAAATTACCAGTAAAAACCTTAAGTGTGAAATATGAGGTGGAGTTAGCAGATGGCACCTTAGAAACCGTCTCAACTGTGTTAGATGGATGTTTCATATCCATTAAGAACCACTCTTTTCCTTTGTCCCTACTTCATTTTGAAGTTAGCCGGTTTCGACATAGTTTTGGGGATGGACTGGTTATCTCATAACCAGGCTCAGATTTTCTGCAATAAGAAGCAAGTGGTGATTAAGACTCCGTCTGGTGAATCACTTACCATTCAGGGAGATACCTAGTATGGACTGCCTGAGCAAGTGACTATGCTCAAGGCCTCTAAGTGTTTAAAGAAGGGTTGTGTCATCTACATGGCACAAGTGACTATCGATGAACCGAAGCCTAAGATTTTAGAATATTCCTGTTATTTCTGAATACCCTGAAGTTTTTCCTGAAGAACTACCTGGGTTACCACCAGATAGGCAAGTGGAATTCAGAATTGACATCATCCCTGGAGCAGCACCTGTTGCTAGAGCACCTTATAGGTTGGCACCAACAGAGATGAAGGAATTGAGAACGCAACTAGATGAATTGCTAGCCAAAGGTTTCATTAGACCTAGTTCGTCTCCTTGGGGAGCACCAATCTTATTTGTCAAGAAGAAGGATGGATTGACGGGTCTGTGCATCGATTACCGTGAGCTTAATAAGGTCACTATCAAGAATAGGTATCCATTGCCCAGAATCGACGATCTGTTCGATCAGCTTCAAGGGGCAAGTTACTTCTCCAAGATCGATCTGTGGTCAGGCTATCATCAACTGAAGCTTAAAGATGAAGATGTACACAAGACTGCATTTAGGGCTCGTTATGGTAATTACGAGTTCCTAGTGATGCCTTTTGGACTCACTAATGCACCTGCCGCATTCATGGATCTCATGAATCACGTCTGCAAGCCCTACTTGGACAAATTTGTCATCGTCTTCATTGACGACATCCTCATATATTCGAAGAACCAAGCTGATCATGAGAAACATCTTCGATGTATTCTTTCACTACTTCAACAGGAGAAGCTTTTCGCCAAATTTTCGAATTGTGAATTCTGGCTTCGAGAAGTCCAATTCCTTGGACATGTGGTTAGTGAGCGTGGTATCCAAGTGGATCCCGCTAAGGTTGAAGCTGTCATGAAATGGCAAGAGCCGAAGACGCCCACAGAAATTCATAGTTTCTTGGGATTGGCAGGATATTATAGGCGTTTCATTGAGAATTTTTCAAGGATTGCTGCACCCCTAACTTCTTTGACTCGGAAGAAAATAAAGTTCGAATGGGGCCCAAAGCAGCAAGAATCCTTTGATATCCTTAAACAGAAGTTGAGCAACGCTCCTGTACTTACATTGCCTGAAGGTACCGAAGAATTCGTAGTTTACTGCGACGCATTACACACTGGCATGGGATGTGTGCTTATGCAGAAATGCAAAGTTATTGCCTATGCTTCACGACAGTTAAAAGTGCATGAAAAGAATTACACCACCCATGACTTGGAGTTGGGTGTCGTTGTATTTGCACTGAAGCTATGGAGGCACTATTTATATGGTATCAAGTGTGTGATCTATTCTGATCACAAGAGCCTCCAGCACCTGTTCAACCAAAAGGACTTGAACATGAGGCAACGACGTTGGATGGAAACCTTAAATGATTATGATTGTGAAATAAGATACCATCCTGGCAAAGCGAATGTAGTCGCCGATGCCTTGAGTCGAAAGGAAAGGATGAAACCCATCCGAATCAATGCCAAGAGCATTGAGATAAAGAACGGTTTGAATGAAAGGTTGTTAGCTGCACATAAGGAAGCTGTGTTGGAAGCTAACTATCCTAATGAAAAGCTAGGAGTAACTGAGGAGCAGTTATCCTATGGCAAGGACGGAATCCTGAGATTAAACGGACGAATATGGGTTCCAGTTTATGGAGGACTTCGGGATGTTATCCTCCAAGAAGCCCATAGTTCTAAATATTCCGTTCATCCTGGAGCTGATAAGATGTACCAGGATCTAAGGGCAAACTATTGGTGGATAGGCTTGAAGAAGTCTGTAGCTACCTATGTGGCTAAATGTCTGACGTGTGCTCAAGTCAAAGCTGAACATCAAAAGCCGTCAGGTTTACTACAACAGCCTGAACTTCCCACATGGAAGTGGGAAATGGTGACAATGGATTTTATCACCAAGTTGCCGAAGACAAGGAAAGGAAATGATACGATATGGGTGATAGTAGATAGACTGACTAAGTCAGCACATTTCCTACCCATCAAGGAGACCTATAGCTCCGACATGTTAGCCCAATTGTACGTGGATAAGATTGTAGCTTTACATGGCGTACCTGTGTCTATTATCTCTGACAGAGATACTAGATACATGTCACATTTTTGGAAAAGTTTCCAACAATCTTTGGGCACGCACTTAAACTTCAGTATGGCTTACCATCCTCAGACGGACGGCCAGAGCGAGCGTACAATCCAAACGTTGGAGGACATGCTTCGTGCATGTGTGATCGACTTAGGTGGTAGTTGGGATAACCACCTGCTGTTAATCGAGTTCTCACATAACAATAGCTACCATACCAGCATTAAGGATGCGCCTTTTGAGGCCTTGTACGGTAGAAAGTGCAGAACGCCCGTTTGTTGGGCGGAAGTTGGGGATATCCAATTGTCAGGACCAGAAATAGTCTTTGAAACGACGGACAAGATTGTCCAGATTCATGACCGCCTGAAAGCTGCCAGGGATAGGCAGAAGAGCTATGCAGATTTAAAGCGTAAACCTTTTAACTTCGAGGTAGGTGACAAGGTGTTGCTCAAAGTATCACCCTGGAAGGGAGTGATGCGATTTGGTAAGAAAGGCAAGTTAAGCCCGAGATACATAGGACCATTCGAAGTCATCGAACGTGTCGGATCAGTTGCCTATAAGTTAAACTTACCTGAAGAGCTCAGTGGTATTCATAATGTATTCCACATCTGCAAGCTGAAGAAGTGTTTCGCTGATGAATCACTGGTCATACCACATACAGATGTGCACATAGAAGAGAGCTTGAAGTTTGTTGAAAAACCTGTGTCAATCGAGGATCGACAGGTTAAGAAGCTTCGAAGGAAGCATGTACCGATCGTAAAGGTTAAATGGGATGCCCGTAGAGGTCCCGAGTATACGTGGGAGGTAGAGTCCACAATGAAAGAAAAGTACCCCCATTTGTTTCAGTAAATCTCAAGGTCGAGATTTCTTTTAAGGGGGTGAGGATGTGACACCTCAAAATTTCATGTCCAATATTATATCGACACGTGTCATGGGCTTAAAACGTGTAAAGGATTTATTTGAAGGACTAAAGTTGACAAACAAGAAAACTATGTGAATATAAGGGTTCAAAATGTCAACAATGGGTGAACATACCTTACAGTAACCCTACATGGTGTTTATACCCTAAAACGAATGAATCATGGATCATACGAAACTAATTTTGAAAGAAAGTGAGAGGTTACAAACTACAGGGGTTAAATGTGTCAACATGTTTAAAGTATACCTCTAAGTGACCTTTTAGCAAACCCTAAGCTTTGTAACAATTAAATATGCTCATTAGAATGCATGGTAAAAAGTTCACCAAGTTTCGTTATCCTATGAGAAAGTTATGATAAAATTCGTATACGAAGGGTTAAAAGCGTCGACATGTTAATTAATACCTCTGAACGACCACATTATAAATCCCAAGACCCAAATGTATATTGTAAACATCCAATATACTCAAATTCAGTAAATTCAGACAATGATTGACCCATAATTGCAAGGGTGGACTTCTACGAAGAAATGCACGATAAACCTTCATTTACGGCACTTTCAAAAGGATTCAAGGAAACTTTAAGTCATATCAAGGTGGTGTAAACTGTACATGACACAATCAAGAGGTCCCATACTGAAAATAATTGCCCAAAATTCGTATCACCTAAGTTGCCCTTTCAAATCTCGAAAGATCAAAAATTTTTGCCTTCTACAAAGGGCTTACGGACCGTAAGCCACCCCCTTACGGTCCGTAAGGGGTGCCCAGCAACAGAAATTCGGACAGTTGGCTGTTATGAGCGTGTAACCGACTTAGTTAGATATTTTTCACTTCTTGGACGACCCCTACATTGCTTTTAGACCCTAGGCGCACTTGTTATTGATCTGGATCACCCCATAGACTTAGTTGTCACCATCATAATGGATCAAGAACACTATAAAAGGCCCTCATGTTGCAATCATTTGATCACACCTTCCATCTGCATTCTTGAAGACTTATGGAGCTCCAAAGCATATCCAAGACATCCCTAGTCATGCATAGGACTTTGGTAAGTACCCTTGACCTTCCTTAATTGAGTTTTTACTTAGTTTTAGCTTAAAAGTCAAACCATCGTAATTACCGTTTGACTTAGCGATTAATCATTAATGGTTCAGTGGTTAGTCGAATTGAAGGTAGTTATAAGTTGGTAATTATCTGGGCATTAAACCCTTAAAAGGGCACCCTCTGATTCCCACTCTAACTTGACCATTTGTCGGGTCAAAATTGATTAGAAAAAGTCAACAGAATGCTAATCTTCGAATTTACGCATAATTAACAATGTAGAAGGCATGTAACCTATTTTATCACTCATATAACTTGGTAATAAGTATAATAATTGGTCTAAGCTTGTTTGATCCGACAATTTTCTGTTTAGACCCGGTTCGGAACCGAAAGTCGCAAAACTTTGACTTTTGCTTTGACTTCAGTTCTGACCCGATTTAGCATGATTTGGAAATGCCTTAGAGCTTTATTAGGACCAAGTTACATGCTAGTATAACCCTCTGTGATTATACACCTTGGTTCATTAGTTATCCAATTAATATGCATGTTTTCGTTAAATGCCTAATGTTGACCAACATGCCCTTTTGTCCATAAAACGAGAATTTTGGATATGTGAAAGGACAATAATTTTTGTTACTGATTTATAAACATGTCCCTAAAATTTCACATCAGTTGGAGGTCTAGATTAGGAGTTATGCTCATTAGCGTAATTAGAACGCCTTTTAGTAATTAAACGGCGTCATTAGCATAAAGCCTATCTAAACCCAATTTTTGACACCAAACCTTTTACCCACTGTTGTAATATAATATTTTGGGATTTTTAAAGATTTTTAATTATTTTTAACCTACTCATAACCTAAGGTTATGGCATTAATTCGGTAAATACCGAATATACCCTTTTCGGTTATAAAATGAGTTCTACAAAGTATTTTGACTCCAATCCAGTTGCTACTGATTTTATTTAATAAATGTAGTATTTTGAACTTTATAACCCGTCCAGAAAACTCAGATTTCTGGTATAACCCAGAAATCGCTTAAAATGACTTTTTAAGCGTATTAACACATAGTTTATGTTTAAAACCATTTTTGTCATACAAGACTTATCACAACTGATATGACCTATTAAAATAAGTTATTTTTCTGATGTACTCAGACCCGAATCTCAGAATTATAAAATAACCTCTTTTATAATCTTTAGAGTAAAATGCACTGATAGTCCCCGTGGTTTTGCAAAATAACACCTATAGTCCCCAAATTTTGGAAATTACACCGGTGCTCCCTGTGGTTTGACAGTTTGTTACTCGGATAGTCCCTGGAGTGGATGACGGTTAGTTTTCTTCGTTAAGTGGATGTGAAATGACAAATTTACCCTTCATCTTCTCCACTATATAAAAACAAGATAACCCCACCCCACCCCAATCCCACCCAACCCCCACCTCTCTCTGTTTCACCCACCATTAACCACCAACCACCACCCCAATTTGGAGTTTAAGGATGCCGACTCACAAAAACTCCCATACACACCAGTCAGTATATGACATCACAGATGGAGGACTCGTCGGAGATATTAGAATCGGAGCTGTCTATTGAAATCGATCCTCTGATCAAAGAGAATCACGCGTCCGCTGAAGATTGGAGAAAAGCGCTGCAGTAGGTTGTTCCGGCGGTGGTGGTGCTCCGTACGACTACATGCAGAGCTTTTGACACCGAATCTGCACGTTCAGGCTCTGCTACAGGGTTTGTTGTTGATAAACGTCGCCGAATTATACTCACTAACCATCATCTGGTCAAACCAGGTCTGTTGACTAGCAGTCAGTATGCTTTAACTTGGATGCTTCTGATTCTAAACACAACATTATTTCAGAGTGGACTGTTCTTGTTTCTTTCACAATGTATTATGTTCTTTTAGGCTGATTGATTAATTATATCTTTTGTTTGTTTGTAGGTCCCGTGACAGCAGAAGCTATGTTTGTTAATAGTGAAGAGATTCCGGTCTATCCGATATACAGAGATCCTGTGAGTCGGTTAATAGACCATTCATGTGTTTTGACAGTTGTGTGTGGTGATTACAAATTACAATGTTATGTTTTTGCAATTTCAGGTTCACGATTTTGGATTCTTTCGCTATGATCCTGCTGCAGTGAAGTTTCTGAGCTATGAAGAGATACCTCTTGCTCCTGAAGCTGCATCTGTTGGTGGTGGTTGGTGGTTAATAGTGGGGGAAACAGAGAGGAAGGTGGGGGTGGGTGGGGTTGGGGTTGGGTTGTTTTGTTTTTATATAGTAGAGGAGATGAAAGGTAAATTTGTCCTTTCACTTCCACTTAACGGAGAAAACTAACCGTCATCCACTCCAGGGACTATCCGAGTAACAAACTGTCAAACCACAGGGAGCACCGGTGTAATTTCCAAAAGTTGAGGACTATAGGTGTTATTTTGCAAAACCACAGGGACTATCCGTGCATTTTACTCTAATCTTTAAAATGACCAATATACCCTTACGAGGCTTAAATTGAGATTAAACTCGTTTTGGGCATAATGGAAGATATCCTACTGATATCACAACATATTTAAAGCATATTGACTTAGGAAACCTGTATATGACTCTTACGGTTACCCGTTACGCTTCTTACGCGTTCGGTTCGGCTTATGTAACTAGTTTGCATAAATTAGCCAAGACGGGTCAAAACTTATCGTTTTTACCTCAAAATCCAGAATGTGTTTAGATTACCCATATTATACAAGTCTTCAAACTTTTCGAGTCTAAATCACATTCTATTCCGGTCTTCGCTTAATCACGCGTTCGAACCGTATCGTTCCTTAAAACTAACCGGTCTAAGCTTAAGCTTAACTAAAGACCGTTAGGATTCTAATAGGTTATTATAAACCTTCGTTCCAGAATAGGAGACCCGGTAAAAGCTACCCGCATTTGCTGTTTATGAATTATACTTGCTCAGGTAAATACTTTTAACTTGTTTTCCCTTATATGGGCTTGGGTTACGGTATATAAAATACCGCTTGGTCGGGCATTCGACCTTAATCGATTGGTGGTTAAGTATTATCGAGATGACCCATTTAAAATATGTTTTGTTTGCTTAACGCCTTTGGGAGGTTAATGACCATGTCCCGGATATCCATGGCATCATTTTACGAAATGGCCACGACCTAAGCGCTGGGTGTAGGCGTACACCCGTCAGTGCCAAAATAAATAATGTGGTGTGTCTATTGATCTTTAACCCGACACGAACCGGGCTACTGAACGCATAAGGAACATGTAATTCTTTTACAAGTTTATATATTTAAATAATTATCCCAAGTTATAAAGAGTTTGTGCCACGTTCATTCAAATCAATTTTATTAAACTTTTCAAAATGAGTCGGTTGAATGTATTTACCAGTGTAAACTGACGTATTTTCCCAAAAAGGTTAAGTGCAGGTACTACGCGAACTAGGCTGGCTTTCTCCTAGCATCCACAATAAGTCTTGCCAGCTTGGATGTCAAAACTGTTGAACAATGTTTCCTATTTATTTTTGATCCACATGTGGATAAATTTCAACTGTTGTGATACTTAATATTACAGTTATATTCGGCTGGAATATATCTTTCTTTTGCTTCCGCTGTGCATATTAAATATTGTGTTGTTTGACTGTAATGTTACCAACCACGTCACGATACTCCTCACCGGGCCCACCGGTCAAACGTGGAAATATCGGGGTGTGACATCGATCTTCTCAACTTCATGTTGAGGACAAAAATTTTCTTTGATCAAAGCAACAAACTGAGCCCATGTCAAGTTGTGTAACAGAATCTTCCCTATCGCTTGGATTAGGGACCTCAACCAAGCTAGAGCTTCACCTTTGAATGATTGTGAAACAAACTTCACAATATCTTGCTCTGCGCATCCACTAATATCAACCACTGTATCTATCTCATCTAGCCACGTCATGCAATAAATGGCTCCTTTTTCCCCAGTGAAATCCCTGGGCTTACAGGAGACAAAATACTTATAAGAACAGGTTTTAACTCGTGGCTCTTGATCGAATACAATCTTTTTAGAAGGGATACTGTGCTGATTTGATGAGTGTTGTGCATCTTCCTTCTTTGACTCGTGAGTTTTAGAAGGTGGCTTACTATGAGCCACAGAGTGAGTCTTAGAGTGTGTGCCACTATTTTCTTTAAATTGCCTATCCATGGCTTTAGTAACAACATTATCAATCAATGCTTGAAGTTCCGTACCAGTTACGTTGATCCTGGTAGTATCATCATTTTCTAGAGGGTGACTATTGACTTCTTCAGATTTTGCCATGTAGCTTGATTGCTACATAAAATGATGACAATGATTTATTTAGAAGTCTATAAGAAAATTGCCATCTTGATGATTTATTAACCATGGTATCAATAAACCATAATGGTTAATTTTGTTAATCACATATATATATATATATTCAGGATTTTCAAATTAATCCTCAGTTATAGTTCATTAAAATATTATAATGGCATAAAAGGCCCAGTCATAAGGACAAATTTAAATTATAAGCCATGATCTTATAGGATCGAGGCATGAAGACTTGAATCATAGTTCATCACCTTTTCTTGACAGAGAGTCGTAGACTACAACTGTCTTTAATCTCAAAGGACAATAAATATGGCCCGTAGGCACTTCATCACTAATGGATGATTAAATAATAAATAGAGAAAAGGAATTGGAAGAATCCAATATAAGGATGACTTATGTGATTTTATCGAATCACATTTTCCAGGAGTGTTAACATGTTTTCAGATGTTAATAAGGATTTGAATCTTAATAAGGATCTACCATCATGGCCCTGTCTTAAAATGACACATGGGCTAGGTTTTGCCTTTAAGATTTTCTTTAGTATATAATGGCAGATCTTATAAAAGGAATGATATTTTTATTTATTTTCATATTTTATATTTATGCATATAATGACAAAATGAAATTTAAAATTAACATTCCATTAAATTTTAAAAGGAGTACATAATTGCCCTAAACGGGACTTTTACACAATAAACTGCCCACGCAGGGGCTAAACTGAAAATACAAGTCCTCGCAGGGACTAGGTACATAAATAAATGTCCACACAGGAACTTAATTGAAATTGAAAATTACCAAACAAACACAATAAGGAATTTCAGAAATCCCTTCCCTTCTTTCCCTTGATTAAATCAGCTAAGCCCTTAAGTAGACCCCGCCTACGCTCCCTCTGAACATCCCACTCCACCTGGTTCAGCCTTGGAAGAATCTCCTGCTGCTGCGGTGGTTGGACAAGTGGCGGCTGCGGCTGCTACTGCGGCTGAGGCTGGAGAGGTGGTGGGTATTGATACCCATAAGCTGGGTATCTAGTCTGGTAGGAAGCTCCGTAGGGCCCTTCAGGATGAAGAGCATTGTAGTTTGCCGCTTCGAGATACGGGTCCACATCAGGGGCATTGTAGTAATTGTGGCCAGAGTGGCCTGGCTGCTCAAAAGGGTTATACACTGCAGCACCAGCGTAAGAAGGTATTGGGTTATCAAAACCCACATGTGGTAGTGGTGGTGGTGCGACTAGCGCAGAGTCCACCTCAGAAACTGGGTTTGAAGGCCCTCCCATCTACGGGTCTTCATACAGTGGCGGGTAGTGACTGCCACTGGAGGGTTGGGGGGTGCTAAAGTGAAATCCCCCTCGCACAGACATCCGTGCTCCTGATCTTCTCCGCCTCGGTGGCTCCGGAGGCGGTTGCTGCTCTGGCGGCGGCGGCGGTGTAACCGCCTGAAAAGGGATCCTGCTGCTGCTGTTGAGGTGGGTTGAAAGGAGGAGTAAACTCCCAAGGGTAGGTGGCCCACCTTTCTAGAAAGTTGTCTGGGCCCCGATATGGTGAACCGTGAAAGGATGATCCATCTGAAATCTCTATGGGATGCGTGGGCGTCCCAGTTAGCGGCTCGGCGGGATCGGGGTCATCATCTATTTCCAAATCCTGCATCTCAGGATAATGGTCAGCGGGTCCCAGAGGGTTTGGACCCTCTGGTTCATGCACCTGGTTTACCGGATTGAACCGACTCTGGAAATACGGGGTCGGGTCCTGAAAGGCGCGGTGAGAACCCGACTGCTGCAACGGAAAGTAGGAATGGCGGGAATGATCGGACTCGTTGCCTTGATGGATCCCGAAAGAATCGTGGTACGAAGGTGAGGAGCTAAGCGAGACAAAATGCGTCACAGGCTCTAAGTATGTCCTCCAGTCTTCTTGGGGACTAGTGCTCATCGTCACTGAAGGAGTTCGCCGGTGAGATGGCCCGACCTCATGATCATGACTGGTTAAAATTGGGGCTTTACCGCCTCTTCCTCTTTCTCTAATACGCGGTGGCATCTTCTGTTCCAGCCAAAACAAACAAAGGAAACAACAAGGAAAACAATAAAGGACAAAATAAAAGATTAGGATTAGTCCTAAGTCCTTTCCCTAGACTCGGAAGTCAAGGAATGTGCAACTGTGTCATTGAGATTAAACACAAAAGGCTAGTGTTTAATTCACTCAATGTTGGCTCTGATACCAACCTGTCACACCCTGATATTTCCACGTATTACCGGTGGGCCTGGTGGGGAGTATCGTGACGTAGTTGATATCATCATAGTCAATTTATCACAGTTCAATGCACAACGGAAGTCTAAAAGTAACAATATTACAAACCGAATGAAAGTAACATAAGTATTACAAACGGAATGTAAAATGATCCACAGGCGGATCAAAACAGAGAAAATATTGTTCAACAGATTTTAAAGTGATAAAGCTTGCAAGACTCTTTATTTATTCACTCAGGAGTAGCCAGGCTATTTCGCATAGTACCTGCACTTAACCTTTTGGAAAATATGTCAGTTTACACTAGTAAATACAACTAACTGACTCTTTTGAAAATATTTAAGAAAATTGATTTAAATGCACAAGGCACAAATAATCTTTTATAACTTGGGACAATTATTTAAAAAAAAATAATCTTGTATACAGTTTTATATGCTTGTCGTCCGTCAGGGCCGGTTAGAAGAGCCGGACAAGATTAACTGACACACCACAGGTATAATGCCCACAAGGAAACTCCTTATTGTGGGATAACATTTATACATACGCAACTGTCAGGTGTATGCCTACACCCCGGGCTTAAGTCATGGCCATTTCAATGAATGAGCCGAGGATATCTCAGTCGTATACAATCAGCAAGTGCAAATATCTTTTACTGGGCTCCTAAATCTGGAGCAAAGGTTTTAATAACCTAATAGATTCCTAACGTGTCTTACTTAAGTTTAAACTTAGACCGGTTAGTTTTAAAGAAAGGTATACAGTTCAAAACACAAGATTTAGCGAAGACCGTATTAGAATGTGATTTAGACCCGACAAGTATAAAGACTTGTATAATATGGGTAAACTAAACACATTCTAGATTTTGAAGCAAAAATGATAAGGTTTGACCCATTTCGGTCAATTTACGCAAACTAGTCACATAAACCGTACCGAATGCGAAAAATGCATAACAGGTAACCAAATGAGTCATGTATAGGTCTCATGAGTTAATATGCCTTAAATATGTTGTGATATCAGTAGGATACCTTCCATTATGCCCAAAACGGATTTAAAACCAATTTAAGCCACGTAGGGGTATTTTAGTCATTTTTAAGATTATAAAAGAGGTTAAGTAATAATCTAAGGTTCTGGTCTAAACTGATCAGTAAAAATA
This sequence comes from Helianthus tuberosus, assembly GCA_030545235.1. Lineage (NCBI taxonomy): Eukaryota > Viridiplantae > Streptophyta > Magnoliopsida > Asterales > Asteraceae > Helianthus > Helianthus tuberosus. The sequence goes on along the minus strand of CM060401.1, from coordinate 96,448,932 downwards.
TTTATTTTAGTAGGTTAAATCAGTAAGATATTGTATATATGTGAAATATATCATTTATGGCCAAACTATGCACCGTAGGGGCATTTTGGTCATTTTACATAAGCTTCAAAGGTCAAATTTGGAAATCTGAGTTCAAAACTTTTTCTTATTGTTAAAGTATAAGAATTTATTCATAACATCAGTAGGTAACAAGCTTTAGGTGCCAAGTATGGTTTTAAACCAAACTACGTGCCTAAATCGCATAAAAAGTAGGTATTTGACGATATTCGGGTTAAATAAGGAAATCAGAGATTTTGAACTGCCTTTACAGTTTAAAATAACTTATTTAATATATAAAATCATTAGAAAAAGGTTTGATGCGTAAAGGATGTGCAAAACCCATTTTATTAGCAAAAAGGGCATAACCGTCAATTACCGAGTCAATGCAAGAACCATATGTTATGATCATTTTAAATTTCAACAAAAATCTTCAAAAATCCCAAAATATTATATTACATCAGTGGGTAAAAGGTTTGGTGTCAAAATTTGGGTTTAAATAGGTTCTATGCCAAAAATGCCCTTTAATTAATAAAAAGGCTTCAATTTACGATATTGAGCATCGTCACTCTCGGTGGTAGAAGGAGCTCGCACATGCGAAGGTCCTGCCTCGTTGTCATTGGGGGCGGTGATTGGCCCCTTTCCTCGTCCTCTTCTTCAGAAGAATCTTGGCGGCATTTTTAATCCTGTCAATACAACATAAGATAACGACAAGAATATATATAAAATAAAGGACAAAAGAAAAACCAAACAAAGTGGAATTTGTCCTATGTTATTTGTCTAGACTCGAAAGTTTTTGAAATGTGCAATTGTGTAACTGAGATTAAACACAAAAGGCTAGTGTTTAATTCACTCAGTGTTGGCTCTGATACCAACCTGTCACACCCCGATTTCCATGTGTCACCGGTGGGCCCGGTGGGGAGTATCGTGACGTGGTTGGCAACATAATAGTCAAACAACACAATATTTAATATGCACAGTGGAAGAAAATTGTAAGATACATTTCAACCGAATAAATATTGTAATATCATGCATCACAAACAGTCGAAAGTTTTATCCACAGAAGGATCGAAAATAAAATGGAAACAGTAGTTCAACAGACTTTAGGCATCTTAAGCTTGCGAGACTTCTGTTGATGCTAAGGAGAAATCCCAGCCAATTACGCTTAGTACCTGCATTTAATATTTTTGGGAAAATACGTCAGTTTACACTGGTAAATACAATCAACTGACTCATTTTGGAAAATGATTAAAAATTGATTTGGATGCACATGGCATAAACATTTTATAACTTGGGAGAATTATTTAAATATATAATCTTGTGAACGAATTACATGTTCCTTATGCGTTCAGTAGCCCGGACGTACCGGGTTAAAGATCAATAGACACACCACATCAACTATTTTTGCACTGACGAGTGTACGCCTACACTCCGCGCTTAGGTCGTGGCCATTTCGTAAAATGATGCCAAGGATATCCGGGACATGGTCATTAACCCCCCAAAGGCTTTTAAGTAAACAAAACTGTTTAAACGGGCTGATCAAATTATTCAATTAACCACCAAACAATGGAAGATTTGATGCCCGACCAAGCGGTATTTTATATACCGTAACCCAAGCCCGTATAGGGAAAATAAGTTAAAAGTATTTACCTGAGCAAAGTAATAATCACAATAAGCAAATGCAAGTAGCTTTTACTGGTCCTCCTAATCTGGAACGAAGGTTTATAATAACCTATTAGAATCCTAACGGGTCTTTAGTTAAGCTTAAGCTTAGACCGGTTAGTTTCAAGGATACGGTTCGTACGCACTATTTAAGCGAAGACCGGATAGAATGTGATTTAGACCTGACAAGTTCAGAGACTTGCTTAATATGGGTATTTCATACACACTCTGGATTTTGAGATAAAACCGATAAGGTTTGACCCGTTTCGGATAATTTATGTAAACTTGTTACATAAACCGAACCGAACGCGTAATAAGCGTAACGGGTATCCGTAAGAGCCATATACAGGTTTCCTAAGTTAATATGCTTCAAATATGTTGTGACATCAGTAAGATGTCTTTTATTATGCCCGAAACGAAATTAAACACAAACTATGCCTCGTAGGGGTAGTTTGGTCATTTACAATGTTATAAAAGAGTTTAAGTATTAACCTGAGTTACAGGTCTTATATAATCAGCAAAAATACTCATTTTACTAAGTTATAACAGTAGGGTAAAGTATATATGTGAAATTTATCAATTATAGCCAAACTATGTACCGTATGGGCATTTTGGTAATTTCACATAAGCCGAAAAGCTCAAAACTGAAGTCTGAGTTTAACAACCTTTGCTTACTGTTAAAATATTATAATTTACCTAAAATATCAGTAGGTATCAAACTTTGTATGTTTAAAATAGTTTTAGTACATACTATGCGTTAAAAACGCTTAATAAGGCGATTAGAAGCCATTTCCGGGTTCGATACATAAAGCTGATATTTTTATTATTCCAGAAGGCTTAAAATAATTTATTTATCATTTAAGATCAGTAGCAAAAGGTTTGGAGTCGATTAGATATGTAAAACTCATTTTATGGCCCGTAAGGGCAAAACCGACAATTACCGGATTAAGCCTATGACTATAAGTTATGCTCAGCCTAAAATTAATTAAAAATCTTCAAAATTCCCAAATAATATATTACATCAGTGGGTCATAAGTTTGATATCGAATAGTATGTTTAAATAGGCTATACGCTAATTATGTCGTTTAATTAACATAAAGCTTCTTAATTACGCTAATGAGCATAACTCTCAATCTACACCTCAAACTGATGTCAAACTTTGCATACAAGTTTATATATCAGTAACTAAGGTTTCTACACTTTTACATTTTCACAAATCACGTTTTAAGGTGAAAAGGGCATAATGGTCTACATATGAGCAATAAACGGAATCATGCGTATTAATTGGTTAACTAATGAACCATGGTGTATAATCACAGAGGGTTATACTAGCATGTAACCTGGTCCAAATAGAGCTCTAAGGTATTTCTAAATCATACCAAAACGGGTCAGAACTGAAGTAAAAGCAAAAGTCAAAGCTTTGCGACTTTCGGTTCCGAACCGGGTCTAAACAGTAAATTGTCGGGTTGAACATGTTTAGACATGTTCTTACACTAATTACCAAGTTATATTAATGATCAAACAGGTTGTATGTGTTCTACATTGCTAATTATGCATAAATTGAAAATTAAGTATCCTGTTGACTTTTTAATAACTAGTTTGACCCGACATTTGACCTAGTTAGAGTGGGAATCAGGGGGAACCCTTTTAAGGGTTTATTACCCACATAATTACCAACTTATAACTACTTTCAATTTGACTAATCACTGAACCATTAGTGATTAATCGTTAAGTCAACCGTTAATTACGACGGTTTGACTTTTAAGCTAAAACTAAGCAAAAACTTAACTAAGAAAGGTTAAGCAAACTTACAAGAGTCCTATGAATGACCAGAGATCACTTGAGAGAAGTCTTGAGCTCCAGAAATGATCAGGAATGCAAGAATGAAGGTGTGAAGAATGTTTGCAACTTAGGAGCTTTATATAGTGATTTAAACTCCATAGATTGTTGACAAATAAGTCTACAACTGACCACAATTCATCCACAAGTGTCCCTAAGTGTCTAGGGGTTGTTTAGGGGTCGTCCAATATGAGGAAAATCGTTTAAAGGTCGAGTATTGCGTTTAAACAGCAAACATGAGGATTTATTGTCGCTGGCACACCCTTACGGACCGTAAGGGTAAGGCTTACGGTCCGTAAGCCTTTGATCAGAAGCAAAAAGTTGTTGTTCTTTCGGGTTTTGAAGGGGCAACTCGTGGGTTTCGAATTTGGGACATGTTTTAACAGTATGGGGCCTTATATTATGGGTCTTGAACAGTTATATACCCTACCATTTGGCCATGTTTCTTGAATCCTTTTGAAAGTGCCGAAAATGAAGGTTTACCGTAGAAATTCCATAGGATCCTATCTTGCACTTCGAATTCAACCATTCACTGGATTGAAGGTATATTAGATGTGTGTAATATATGTTAGGGTCTCGGGATTCATAACGAGGTCGTTCAGAGGGAAAAATTTAACATGACGACACTTTTAAATCCTGCCAAACATCTTTATTAAATCCGGGTTTATAACGCTTTTTGTCTTAGATGACACGTGTCGTTATTTCATTGAACACGAATTTTCAAGTTGTTACATCCTCACCCCCTTAAAAGAAATCTCGACCTCGAGATTTACTGAAATAAATGAGGGTATTTTTCTTTCATTGTGGACTCAACCTCCCACGTATATTCGGGACCTCTACGGGCATCCCATTTGACCTTTACAATAGGCACGTGCTTCCTTCGAAGCTTCTTAACCTGTCGATCCTCGATCGACACAGGTTTTTCAACAAACTTTAAGCTCTCTTCTATATGCACATCTGTATGCGGTATGACCAGTGATTCATCAGCGAAACACTTTTTCAGATTGCAGATGTGGAACACATTGTGAATTCCACTGAGCTCTTCTGGTAAGTTTAACTTATAGGCAACTGACCCGACACGTTCGATAACCTCGAAAGGTCTTATGTATCTCGGGCTTAGCTTGCCTTTCTTACCAAATCGCATCACTCCCTTCCAGGGTGATACTTTAAGCAACACTTTGTCACCTACTTCGAAGTGAAAAGATTTATGCTTTGGATCTGCGTAGCTCTTCTGCCTATCTCGGGCAGCTTTGAGACGGTCACGAATCTGGACAATCTTGTCCGTCGTTTCAAAGACTATCTCTGGTCCTGATAATTGGACATCTCCAACTTCTGCCCAACAAACGGGCGTTCTACACTTTCTACCGTATAAGGCCTCGAAAGGCGCAGCCTTAATGCTGGTATGGTAGCTATTGTTGTAGGAGAACTCAATCAAGGGTAGGTGGTTATCCCAACTACCACCTAAATCAATCACACATGCACGTAGCATGTCTTCCAATGTTTGGATGGTACGCTCACTCTGTCCGTCAGTCAGTCTGAGGGTGGTAAGCCGTACTGAAATTTAAGCGCGTGCCCAAAGATTGTTGGAAACTCTTCCAAAAATGTCCGAGATAATAGACACAGGTATGCCATGTGAGGCTACAATCTTATCTACATACAGTTGGGCTAACATGTCGGAGCTATAAGTCTCCTTGATGGGTAAGAAATGTGCTGACTTAGTCAGTCTATCAACTATAACCCATATTGTATCATTTCCTTTCCTTGTCTTAGGTAACTTGGTGATAAAATCCATGGTTACCATTTCCCACTTCCACGTAGGAAGTTCAGGCTGTTGTAGCAAGCCTGACGGCTTTTGATGTTCTGCTTTGACTTGCGCACAAGTCAAGCACTTAGCTACATAGGCAGCTACAGACTTTTTCAAGCCTATCCACCAATAGTTTGCCCTTAGATCCTGGTACATCTTATCAGCTCCAGGATGAACGGAATATTTGGAACTATGGGCTTCCTGGAGGATAACATCCCGAAGTCCTCCATAAATTGGAACCCATATTCGTCCATTCAATCTCAGAATTCCATCCTTGCCAAGAGATAACTGCTCCTCAGTTACTCCTAGCTTTTCGTTCGGATAGTTAGCTTCCAACACAGCTTCCTTCTGTGCAGCTAACAACATTTCAGTCAAACTGTTCTTTATTTCAATGCTCTTGGCATTGATTCAGATGGGTTTCACCCTTTCCTTTCGACTCAAGGCATCGGCGACTACATTCGCCTTGCCGGGATGATATCTGATTTCACAATCATAATCATTTAAAGTCTCCATCCAATAGCGTTGCCTCATGTTTAAATCCTTCTGATTAAACAGGTGCTGGAGGCTCTTGTGATCAGAATAGATCACACACTCCATACAAATAATGCCTCCACAGTTTTTGTGCGAATACAACGGCACCCAACTCCAAGTCGTGGGTGGTGTAATTCTTTTCATGCACCTTTAACTGTCGTGATGCATAGGCAATAACTTTGCCTTTCTACATAAGCACACACCCCATGCTAGTGTGCGATGCATCGCAGTAAACCACAAAATCTTCTATTCCATCTGGCAATGTCAGTACTGGGGCGTTGCTCAACTTTTGCTTTAGGATATCAAAGGACTCTTGCTGCTTAGGGCCCCAAACGAACTTTACTTTCTTCTTAGTCAAGGAAGTTAGGGGTGCAGCAATCCTTGAAAAATTTTCAATGAAATGCCTGTAATATCCTGCCAATCCCAGGAAGCTACGAATCTCTGTAGGCGTCTTTGGCTCCTTCCAGTTCATAACTGCTTCTACCTTAGCGGGATCCACTTGGATACCACGATCACTCACCACATGTCCAAGGAATTGGACTTCTCGTAGCCAAAACTCACACTTGGAAAATTTGGCGTAGAGTTTCTCATGATGTAGAAGTTTGAGAATACAGCGAAGGTGTTTCTCATGGTCAGCTTGGCTCTTCGAGTAGATAAGAATGTCGTCGATGAAAACGATGACGAATTTGTCTAAGTAAGGCTTGCAAACGCGATTCATGAGATCCATGAACGCGGCAGGTGCATTAGTGAGCCCAAAAGGCATCACTAGGAACTCGTAATGACCATAATGAGTCCTAAATGCAGTTTTGTGTACGTCTTCATCTCTAACATTCAGTTGGTGGTAGCCTGACCTTAAGTCAATCTTCGAGAAATAACTTGCCCCTTGTAATTGATCGAACAAATCGTCGATTCTGGGCAAAGGATACCTATTCTTTATCGTGACTTTATTAAGCTCACAATAATCGATGCACAGACGCATCGATCCATCCTTCTTCTTGACAAACAAGACTGGTGCTCCCCAAGGAGATGAACTAGGTTTAATGAAACCTTTAGCTAGCAATTCATCCAGTTGTGTTCTCAATTCCCTCATTTCCGTTGGTGCTAACCTGTAAGGTGCTCTAGCAACAGGTGCTGCTCCAGGGATGATGTCAATTCTGAATTCGACTTGTCTATCTGGTGGAAAACCAGGTAGTTCTTCAGGAAAAACTTCTGGGTATTCAGAAATGACGGGGATGTCTTCTATCTTCGGTTTAGGTTCATTAATAATCACTTGTGCCATGTAGATGACACAACCCTTCTTTAAACACTTTGAAGCGTTGAGCATAGTCACTTGCTCAGGCAGCCCATACTGGGTATCTCCCCGAATGGTAAGTGATTCACCAGATGGAGTCTTTATCACCACCTGCTTTTTGTTGCACACAATTTGGGCCTGGTTATGAGATAACCAATCCATACCCAAAACTATGTCAAAACCGGCCAACTTAAAGGGAAGTAGAGACAGAGGAAAAGAGTGATTCTTAATGGATATAACACATCCATCTAAGACAGTTGAGACGGTTTCTATGGTGCCATCTGCTAACTCCACCTCATAATTCACACTTAAGGTTTTGACAGGTAATTTCAGCAATTTACAAAACTTATTATCAACGAAAGACTTATCAGCGCCTGAATAAAAAAGTACTCTTGCATAGACATCATTTACAAGGAAAGTACCTGTAATCACATTGTCGTCTAGAACCGCTTCCCTTGCATCCATTCTAAAGACCCTAGCTTTGGTCTTCTTGGTCTCTTCAGGCTTCTTGGCGTATTTAGGGCAGTTGGTTTTGATGTGCCCTTTCTCATTACAGCTGTAGCAAGTTGCATCTTTCAGCTTTTTGCAATCCAAGGTCTTGTGATCCTTGGACTTGCATATCCCGCAAGCAAAAGTTCTTTGCGAGTTTGATTCGAGTCTGCACTTTCCAAAGTGCTGTTTCTTGCAAATCTTGCATTTGGGCTTATCACCAGACTGATGCCCATCTTTCCTTGACTCAGACCCCTCTTGTTGTCACCGTTTCCACGGTGCTTCTTGTTCGACCTCCATGAATTATCATCTTCACGTTTTCTCTTCTCAGCATCTTAGTTCCTCAGCGATCTTTGCCTGACCGCATCCAGAGTGAGGGACAAAGATATGTCAGCTACAGATCTGAAAGTAGCTGGCCGGGAGGCCTTCACGCTTGCCTTTATCTCGGGGGCTAAACCACCGATAAAACGAGCTATTCTTTTTGGTTCCGGGGTCACCATATATGGAACCAACCGGGACATTGTGTTGAAGCTCGTGAGGTAAGCTTGACAGTCAAGGTTTGTCATAACCAATGATAGAAAATCAGACTCTATCTTCTCCACCTCATGCTGGGGGCAGTAATTTTCCCTGATGAGGGCAACGAATTGTTCCCAAGACATGTTGTACAATGGGATCTTCCCAGTGGCTTGAATCAGTGATCTCCACTAGGCTAAAGCTTCGCCTTGAAAAGATTGCGACACAAACTTGACTATATCCCTCTCAGCGCATCCGCTGATATCCACAACTGTGTCCATCTCGTCTAACCACGTCATGCAGTCAATGGCTCCCTTTTCCCCAGTAAAATCCCTGGGCTTGCATGAAACAAAGTATTTATAGGAGCAACCCTTACTACGGAGTTCTTGATTTAGTACAACCTACTGAGATGGAGCACTGTGGTGGTTTGAGGAAAGTCTATCATCATCTATCTTGGGTTCTTCCTTCTTGGAAGGAGGCTTCGAATGCGGTGTAGATAGGGTCCTACTTCGAGTCCCACTATACTCTTCGTACTGCCGCTCCAAGGCCTTTGTAACAGCGTCGTCTACCAACGCTTTCAGTTCAGCACCCGTTAAATGAACTCGGGCGTTATCAATATTCTCCACTGGATGGCTATTAATTTCGTCTGAGTTAGCCATTTTAATTGAACTGTTACAGAAAACAAGGACAATAGTTTATTTGGGAGTTTATTATGGAATTGCCCCTTAGGGTAATTCATTAACCATGGTAAACAGAGACCATATTTGGTTAATTTATTAATCGTATTTAATTAGGATTTCAATTATAATTTATCCTAATTATAAACAATAATAATATATATTAGCACATAAGGCCTAGTCACAAGGACATTTTAAATTATAAGCTATGATTTCAGAGAATCAAGGCTTTTAAGGTTTGAGCATAGTTTATTACCTTTTTCGGACAGGGAGTCATCGCTACCACTGTCTTTTGGCTCATATAGAAATGAGCAAGGCCCGTAGGTACTATATTACCAACGTATGGTCAAAATATGATCATCTAAATTGATGATTTAAACCCATGATTCAGAGATCATTAAGTCAGATTAGGAATCTTTTGAAGAATCCTTATATAAGAATGACGCGTGTGATTTTAACGAATCACGTCTGCCAGGAGTGTCAACATGATTTCAGATGTTAACAGGGGTTTGAATCTTTTAAATAGGTCTTACCATTTTGGCCAGGTCTTTATAATGACACTCAGGCTAGGTTTCACTCTTAAGATTCTTGTTCAATATTTAATAGGCAGATCATTATTAAAAAGGAATGATTTTGATTTCATATAATATATTTATGCAGATAATAGCAAAAATGAAATTTATAAACTTAACTTCCATTAATTTATTAAAAGGTTACACGTCGCCCTAAACGGGACTTTTTAAATAAACAAACTTACCCACGCAGGGGCTTAACAACAAACATCATAATAGTCCACGCAGGGACTTACACAAATAACATAATAGTCCACGCAGGGACTTAAACAATAACATACCCTCGTAGGGGTTAACAGAAAGATAGACCCACGCAGGGGTCAAAACAAACAAGCATACCCACGCAGGGGTTTATACAGCAAGACTGGCCCACGCAGGGGCTCAACAACAATTGGAAGGATTCAGTGGTCCTTCTTGCTCTTCCCTTTGATCAAGCTTGTCAATCCTTGGAAGAAGCTTTGTCTCTCCCTGCGGTCTCTGTGGAAGTCTCGCTCTACTTGGTCCAGCCTTTGCAGAATTTCTTCACGCTCTGGTGGGGAGAACCTTGGTGGCTGCGATTGTGTCCGTATAATAGGTCTGGCAGGTATCTGGTACCCATGAGTTGGGTACCTTGCTCTCCAAGGAGCACCATACGGTCCTTCTGGGTTAAAGGCGTTGTAATTTTCCCCTACCATGTATGGGTAGGCTTCAGCATAACCGTAGTTGGTATGAGCTGGTTGTTCAAATGGGTTGTACGCCATAGAACCCGTGTATGCTGGAATCGGGTTATCAAAACCCATCGGTGGTGGTTGCGGTGCAACTGGGTGTGAAGGTCCACCCATTTGTGGATCTTCTTGAAGTGGCGGATAATGACTGCCACTTGATTGTCGAGGAGAGCTGAAATGGAATTCTCCTCCTCGCGCGGACATCCGCGCTTTGGTTCTCCTACGCCTCGGCGGTTCCGGAGCTGCCGGCTGAACTGGTGGCGGTGGAGGTGGTGGCGTGACTGCCACGAATCGAGAATCCACAGAGGGATCCTGCTGCTATTGCTGCTGCTGGTGCTGGTGAGGCGACGAATGGTGCGAGGGTGTGAAGTACCACTCGTGCTGGTTAAATCACGCCATGTAATTGTCCGGACCATGGTAGGGTGATCCGTGAAAAGATGAACCATCCGAGATCTCTATGGGATGGTTCGGTGTACCACTAGCAGGTTCGACGGGATCCGTGTCCTCGTCCATATCCATAGCGTTGTCTCCCAAGAAGTGGTCCTCCGGTCCCAATGGGTTAAAACCCACTGGTTCTTGTATAAAATTTGCCGGGTTAAACCGGCCCCTGAAAACAGGTGTAGGGTCACCAAAGGAGTGGTGCGATAAAGATCGCTGTAAAGGTATGTAGGAAGGTTGAGGGTTATTGGGCTCATACTCCGGCTGTGTGAGACCGACCGTCTAGCCGGCTCGAAAAGGTTCCTCCGGTTCTGTCGAGGATCGTCACTCTCGGTGGTAGAAGGAGCTCGCACATGCGAAGGTCCTGCCTCGTTGTCATTGGGGGCGGTGATTGGCCCCTTTCCTCGTCCTCTTCTTCGGAAGAATCCTGGCGGCATTTTTAATTCTGTCAATACAACATAAGATAACGACAAGAATATATATAAAATAAAGGACAAAACAAAAACCAAACAAAGTGGAATTTGTCCTATGTTATTTGTCTAGACTCGAAAGTTTTTGAAATGTGCAATTGTGTAACTGAGATTAAACACAAAAGGCTAGTGTTTAATTCACTCAGTGTTGGCTCTGATACCAACCTGTCACACCCCGATTTCCACGTGTCACCGGTGGGCCCGGTGGGGAGTATCGTGACGTGGTTGGCAACATAATAGTCAAACAACACAATATTTAATATGCACAGCGGAAGCAAATTGTAAGATACATTTCAACCGAATAAATATTGTAATATCATGTATCACAAACAGTCGAAAGTTTTATCCACAGAAGGATCGAAAATAAAATGGAAACAGTAGTTCAACAGACTTTAGGCATCTTAAGCTTGCGAGACTTCTATTGATGCTAAGGAGAAATCCCAGCCAATTACGCTTAGTACCTGCATTTAATCTTTTTGGGAATATACGTCAGTTTACACTGGTAAATACAATCAACTGACTCATTTTGGAAAATGATTAAAAATTGATTTGGATGCACATGGCATAAACATTTTATAACTTGGGAGAATTATTTAAATATATAATCTTGTGAACGAATTACATGTTCCTTATGCGTTCAGTAGCCCGGACGTACCGGGTTAAAGATCAATAGACACACCACATCAACTATTTATGCACTGACGAGTGTACGCCTACACTCCGCGCTTAGGTCGTGGCCATTTCGTAAAATGATGCCAAGGATATCCGGGACATGGTCATTAACCCCCCAAAGGCTTTTAAGTAAATAAAACTGTTTAAACGGGCCGATCAAATTATTCAATTAACCACCAAACGATGGAAGATTTGATGCCCGACCAAGCGGTATTTTATATACCGTAACCCAAGCCCGTATATGGAAAATAAGTTAAAAGTATTTACCTGAGCAAAGTAATAATCACAATAAGCAAATGCAAGTAGCTTTTACTGGTCCTCCTAATCTGGAACGAAGGTTTATAATAACCTATTAGAATCCTAACGGGTCTTTAGTTAAGCTTAAGCTTAGACCGTTAGTTTCAAGGATACGGTTCCTACGCACTATTTAAGCGAAGACCGGATAGAATGTGATTTAGACCCGACAAGTTCGGAGACTTGCTTAATATGGGTATTTCATACACACTCTGGATTTTGAGATAAAACCGATAAGGTTTGACCCGTTTTGGCTAATTTATGTAAACTTGTTACATAAACCGAACCGAACGCGTAATAAGCGTAACGGGAATCCGTAAGAGCCATATACAGGTTTCCTAAGTTAATATGCTTCAAATATGTTGTGACATCAGTAAGATGTCTTTTATTATGCCCGAAACGAAATTAAACACAAACTATGCCTCGTAGGGGTAGTTTGGTCATTTACAATGTTATAAAAGAGTTTAAGTATTAACCTGAGTTACAGGTCAGATATAATCAGCAAAAATACTCATTTTACTAAGTTATAACAGTAGGGTAAAGTATATATGTGAAATTTATCAATTATAGCCAAACTATGCACCGTAGGGGCATTTTGGTAATTTCACATAAGCCGAAAAGCTCAAAACTAAAGTCTGAGTTTAACAACCTTTGCTTACTGTTAAAATATTATAATTTACCTAAAATATCAGTAGGTATCAACCCTTGTATGTTTAAAATAGTTTTAGTACATACTATGCGTTAAAAATGCTTAATAAGGCGATTAGAAGCCATTACCGGGTTCGATACATAAAGCTGATATTTTTATTATTCCAGAAGGCTTAAAATAATTTATTTATCATTTAAGATCAGTAGCAAAAGGTTTGGAGTCGATTAGATATGTAAAACTCATTTTATGGCCCGTAAGGGCAAAACCGACAATTACCGGATTAAGCCTATGACTATAAGTTATGCTCAGCCTAAAATTAATTAAAAATCTTCAAAATTCCCAAAATAATATATTACATCAGTGGGTAATAAGTTTGATATCGAAAAGTATGTTTAAATAGGCTATACGCTAATTATGTCGTTTAATTAACATAAAGCTTCTTAATTACGCTAATGAGCATAACTCTCAATCTACACCTCAAACTGATGTCAAACTTTGCATACAAGTTTATATATCAGTAACTAAGGTTTCTACACTTTTACATTTTCACAAATAACGTTTTAAGGTGAAAAGGGCATAATGGTCAACATATGAGCAATTAACGGAATCATGCGTATTAATTGGTTAACTAATGAACCATGGTGTATAATCACAGAGGGTTATACTAGCATGTAACCTGGTCCAAATAGAGCTCTAAGGTATTTCTAAATCATACCAAAACGGGTCAGAACTGAAGTCAAAGCAAAAGTCAAAGCTTTGCGACTTTCGGTTCCGAACCGGGTCTAAACAGTAAATTGTCGGGTTGAACATGTTTAGACATGTTCTTACACTAATTACCAAGTTATATTAATGATTAAACAGTTTTTATGTGTTCTACATTGCTAGTTATGTATAAATTGAAAATTAAGTATCCTGTTGACATTTTAATAACTAGTTTGACCCGACATTTGACCTAGTTAGAGTGGGAATCAGGGGGAACCCTTTTAAGGGTTTATTACCCACATAATTACCAACTTATAACTACTTTCAATTCGACTAATCACTGGACCATTAGTGATTAATCGTTAAGTCAACCGTTAATTACGACGGTTTGACTTTTAAGCTAAAACTAAGCAAAAACTTAGCTAAGAAAGGTTAAGCAAACTTACAAGAGTCCTATGAATGACCAGAGATCACTTGAGAGAAGTCTTGAGCTCCAGAAATGATCAGGAATGCAAGAATGAAGGTGTGAAGAATGTTTGCAACTTAGGAGCTTTATATAGTGATTTAAACTCAATAGATTGTTGACAAATAAGTCTACAACTGACCACAATTCATCCACAAGTGTCCCTACGTGTGTAGGGGTTGTTTAGGGGTCGTCCAATATGAGGAAAATCATTTAAAGGTCGAGTATTGCGTTTAAACAGCAAACAGGTGGATTTATTGTCGCTGGCACACCCTTACGGACCGTAAGGGTAAGGCTTACGGTCCGTAAGCCTTTGATCAGAAGCAAAAAGTTGTTGTTCTTTCGGTTTTTGAAGGGGCAACTCGTGGGTTTCGAATTTGGGACATGTTTAAACAGTATGGGGCCTTATATTATGGGTCTTGAACAGTTATATACCCTACCATTTGGCCATGTTTCTTGAATCCTTTTGAAAGTGCCGAAAATGAAGGTTTACCGTAGAAATTCCATAGGATCCTATCTTGCACTTCGAATTCAACCATTCACTGGATTGAAGGTATATTAGATGTGTGTAATATATGTTAGGGTCTCGGGATTCATAACGAGGTCGTTCAGAGGTAAAATTTAACATGACGACACTTTTAAATCCTGCCAAACATCTTTATTAAATCCGGGTTTATAACGCTTTTTGTCTTACATGACACGTGTTGTTATTTCATTGAACACGAATTTTTGAGGTGTTACAGTCGTCTTCGTCTTGTATCGAGTCTTGTATAGAATTGTTTAGATTAGGGCACGAAATGTTGATTTCCCACGAAATAGACATGACATTTTCGTGGGGAATTAGAAAATTGTCATTTCGTGGGGAATCAGAAAATTGTCATTTCGTGGGGAATCAGAAAATAGCACTTTCATGGGGAATCAGAAACACTATAAATAGGAGAGTCATCATGTCATTTGGTGGGGAATCAGAATATTGTACCGAAGTGCTGCCGGTATTTCTCGTGCTTGTAAACGTCATTCAATCAATAGAAACAACAGTTTAAAGTGTATTGTTGCTGAATTGACCTCGGTTTGTCTGTTTCCGTCGTTCAAACTGAGTAAAGCTCTTCTGATCGACTCGTTTAGGTCCGAATTCGATCCTACAAGTGGTATCAGAGCTTAGGAAGAAGAGTTCTATACAATTCAGTTGCGATTTCTGTTTCTACACCATTCTTTTTCGAAAATCAAAAGTTTTTACGGTCAAAATCAGTTCAAATTTTCACAGAATGTGCGTAAACATGTTTTAACTAAACCGTGAAAGTTTCAGCTTTAAATTTGAACTAAAACTTGACAAAATCGTGTTTCCGCTCGAAAACAATCGAAAAAAGATGACATCATCAGTGATTCCGCTCGGAAATAGGTCTTGATTCTGCTCATAATCTTGATTCAGCTTGAGATATCACTTGATTCCTCTCCAAATTAATCTGTGATTCAGCTCGAAAGTTTCTGATTGATTCCGTTCCAAATTGAACTGAGATTCCGCTCGAAATTTCAGTTTTTGATTTCGCTCCAAATTGTTGTTGTGATTCCGCTCTAAATCAATTAGCAATCAATTGGTATCTTAGTTGTCGGCTCATGTTTGGCAATTGCATGTGATTGAAATAAGTGTCAGTCAACTATTCGAACCAATCATATTTGGATAAACTTTGGTGTTGTTGGTTAATTGAAATGGACGGCCCAATCGGATTCGTTTAAAAAAAATCATTTTGCATGTGATCTGATTAGTTACATTTGTGGTCTAATGGGAATTGAGGGGTGATCAGATTTGTCGGACATTTATTAATTGCATGTGAAGAATCAATTTGAGTTGAATGATACTGTTTGTCGGTCATTACATGCAACAAATCATCAATCCATGTGAATGTCCAGTAAAGGCCCAATGAGATATTGTTCAACGTGAAGGCTCAATCATATTTCGGTTTAGTAAATTTACAATCAGATTCTAAAAGTGAATTTGTCAGTTTAGTGGATTTACATTAAACTAAGCGGTCCAATCAAGTGAGTGATAAAGGTGGCCCAATCATAGTTTGATATAACAAATCGTTGTCGGCTTAGTGTATCCGATTGTTTGAACCAATTTTGAGCAGCCCAAGTTATCACGTGATTCATACACATTCTCGACCCAATCAACATTTAAAGTGAACATTTGACATCGAAATATGGATTTTGAAGAATTATTGGCGTATATGAATTATGAATCTCAGCAGTATATTCCGATAAAGCAAGAAGGAGAAACAGTCTCAGCAAAAGAAGTTATTGAAAAAGTTCCGGTTTTTGATCATTCGTTTGATGAAGAGGGTGACAAGTATGAAGAAGAAATCCAAAGACTTGAAAATCTTAAACTACAACTTCCATCTGATCAACGTAGTGGAAAGTTATTTTATGCCGATAAAATTGAAAAATTGGAAGAAAAACAAGATGCAAAAAGAAAGAATCAAAAGGCAGTTATTGTTAAAGAAGAGATCAGAGCTGAGAAAGAAGTAAAAGCAGCAACAACAGAAAAGCAAATCAAACCTAGTGTGAAAAGACAGGTTGAACAAGTTCCAGCGGTCAAGATTGAGAAAGTAGAATCTGAAAAACCTGTATCTGTGAATCCTAAACCAGTATTAAAGAAAAAGGTTGAAGAAGATGCACCTATCTTTGATCATTCATCAGAAAAAGAGAGTAAGGATGAAAGTGTTCATGAGGAAAAGAAACAGGTTGAAAATATTTCAGCTTTAAAGGTTGAGACAAAAGCTGATGATAAACAGATTCTTGTTTTGCTGAAAAATTGTGAGAAGTTGACATCTGAAAATGACAAACTCTTGAAGGAGGTTGAGAGTTTGTCATTAGAAAACAAAAATCTTAAAAAATCAGAAAATGTTTTGAAAAATAAAATACAAAATTTGGAAAATGAAAAAGTAAAGATTGAAAAAGATTTTCAAAGTCAAATAAAGATTCTTGAAGATGGGAGATCTGTTGTTAGCAATAATAACATTGAAAAGCAAAAAATGATAAATTCTCATCTTCAGACGATTATTCGACTTGAAAAAGAAGCTGAATGTGCTCAAAAGAAAATCAAAGAGTTAGAAGGTAAAATCAGGGAATGAGAAGAAAAGTTGAAGGTTTTTGTGAATACTTCAGCTATTCCCTGCCCAAAACCAGTTAATTCAGTTCCAATAAGTGATGATGTCACAAACTATGACAAAGTCGTAGTTGAAGATTGCGATGAAAAATCTGATGATGAAAACGAAAAAATTGTAAAAAAGAATTTGTTTTTGAAATTAAAAGAAAAATTTCAAGAAACTGTTTCGCAATCAACTGAAAAGAGAGAATGCTCTAAGCAAAAACCTTTGAAGAAGAAAGTGGAACAAAAACAAAAAGATAAAATTTTGAAAGATGTTCAAAAAGAAAATAAAAGTCATCAGATCAATCATCCAATCGCAATCAAAAATTACAAAAAGTAAAAATTGAAAATTCAAAAATTGTTGGTAATGAGTGGTGCAGGTCGGACCACAGTGCTCAAAAGCCAGATCCAGCAAACAAGAGAAGAAAGGATTATTACCAAGCCAAACAGTGCTTTGATCTGAATGTTTGGGCTGAAAATGGTGATTGGTACGATAACAGAGTGTGTTACAGATGCGGCTATCAAGGACACATTGCTATTAAATGCCAGAGTTGGAGGTTTGAGTCAAGGAGATGCTTTAACTGCAACATCATTGGCCATATTGCTAGAGATTGCTCAATGAGATCAATGAGAAGATCGAGGGCTGAATCTCAGAAGCAGGTGAAGAAACCAGTCAATGTCAAGCCCAAAGAACAGTAGGTTCAAGAACCTAAAGTTCAAGAAAATAAAGTGAAGCTTTCCCAAGGGCAAAAAGACAGATTGAGGAAGAAGAGGAAGAAGGCGAGAGAGTATCTCGAGAAGATTTTGTCCTCGGGTTCATCAGTTGGTACAAATAAGAGTTCTGATAAATCGTTTTCCTCGACTGCAAAGTCAAGCAAGACGAATTCATCAGATACAAATCTGAGGACAGAAAAGAAGAAGGAGAAAGTTGGTGGCGATGAATCTGTTTCTGTGGAAACAAAGGAGCCACATGTTGGCAATGAATCTGGTATGGTAAAACTAGAAGAGCCATGTGTTGAGGTAAAAAATGAGAATTCTGGTCTAACAATGGATGATGCAAATTTTCCACCATTGTTGAACAAGAATTCGAAATCACCCAAGGACCGTCAGGCTTGGGTGAATCTGTTCAAATGAAAAACTTGACTTGCCGAAGATCCCAAGTTGGTAATTGTGGATCAGGAATCGGCATCATTCATAAAGTTTGTTTTTGGGAAATTTTTAAAGATTAATGAAATGTTTACAGGTGAAGGACTATGCCGGAACTCCCAGGTTGGTAAGTGTGGAGTAGGTATCGGCATTTATCTTGAAATTTAACTTGATAAGTTCATTGTACAAGTGATACAGAGGTTTGTTTTGACATAGTTAATACTCAAGGTCATTAATTTGAACTTGATGTAATCTTCATACAAGTGGTTGAAAGACAATATGATGAACCATGCCCCTACAAGTGGTAAAAACAAACTTATTTTCCGGAAAAATCATTTTGATTAAAACAAACTTAAGTGTTTTGAAATCTAAATGAGAAAATAGTTTGTTGAAAGGGGGAGTTCTGATTGTTTATGCTAAGTGAATGGCGAATTGAAGCAATTTGATATCAGTTGTCACGTTGTTTGTACAGTTTATTTTCAAATTTCCTAAAATGTGTTTGCATTTTAGGGGGAGTAGAAATTTCAGAAAATCTAAAAACATTAGAAAATTTGAAAAAGTCAAAAACATGATAAAATCAAAAATGAGTTTTGTTGTTTAAAAAAGGAAATGATAGTACATCAGTGGACGATCACGACATGCTAAAGAATTGGAAAGTTAAAAATGTGATAAACAATCTCACTGTGGATATGCCAGTAGGTTTTTACACATTTAGTAGATAGTGACAAGATATAAACCTAAATTCAAACTTGCTTATATCGTAGGTAACATCTCTCGGATATATGGGTAACCCCTGAAATCTTGTTTGAAAGGTCCCTTTTTCTGATATACTAGGTTTTTATACTCAGTGATATCTGGGGTATTATTCCAGGACTTCTGCTGAATAGAAGTTCTGACCTAGTCCTCGAATAATACTTCCCGCAATGCTTGAAACATAGCATCACCCTCAGCATAAATGATAAGACAATAAAATTGCTTAGCAATGCTGTTGTAAAAAAGATCCTCTAAAGGGGACACACCCAAAAGTTGAGTCATGATCTCTCTGCTGAACGGTAGTTCTGACCTGAGCTCTCATGATTCTTCATATTTTATAACCCCTTACAGATATCATCTGCGGTATACTCACCTGTAAGACTGAATATTGGGATCTGGATACGGGAGTATATTCTGAAGTGGGACACGCGATTAAGTTTAAGTGCTTAAGACATTAATATCGTATCTCGAAGCAGTTGAACTTTGTGTGAGAATTTAAGTGGACCAGTATACTGACAATCTAGGTGAATTGTTTAGAACATAAAATGAAATGAAGCTTAATGGTGTTGGTGATTTGTCTCAAAAACTGATATGATCCTCTTACACAAACTAACAAAAATATTGTATGTAAATATTTCTTTACTGCATTTCATTCTATTCAAAAATCCAAAAAGATTTTCAGTGTGTTTTAGCATAAATTTTGTAAAATACAAAAAGATTTTCAACAACTGGTGTTGGAGAGCTGATTTTCAAAATTCCAAGTGCTAAACATGATGAACAGATGGTTTGGGGGAGTGTGTTGTTTTTTAACTTAAAAGTGATATATCTTCAAGTGGTTCATCAATGATTAACATGGTAAAATCATTCTTTGATTGTATTATTCTTGCAAGAGGTTCATTAGATGGTGAGATTGTTTTACAAGTTATCATCAGAAAATTTATTTTTGGGTAGAGAATGTGCAGGTTATTTGAATGATAGATAGTCAGGTTCCTATACCTGAGGACTGTGTGATTTCAACATGCCAGACTGCGATCCCAGTATATTGAAAGGGGGAGTCTGAAGACATCCGAGTAGAGATTGTTCTTGAGGAGTTTGTTGATGATAGAGAAAAGAGAAGATACAGATTGAAGGAAGGATACTTACAACGTCAAACATTTCAAAGAAAAGAAGCCCAAAGGCTGATAAAGACTGAAAGTGCGAAGACTCGACACTGAAGACTCCGTCAACATCCGAGGGGGAGTTTGTTGGTGCATCTGTCTGTCGTTTTCGTCTTGTATCGAGTCTTGTATAGAATTGTTTAGATTAGGGCACGAAATGTTGATTTCCCACGAAATAGACATGACGTTTTCATGGGGAATTAGAAAATTGTCATTTCGTGGGGAATCAGAAAATTGTCATTTCGTGGGGAATCAGAAAATAGCACTTTCGTGGGGAATCAGAAACACTATAAATAGGAGAGTCATCATGTCATTTGGTGGGAATCAGAATATTGTACCGAAGTGCTGCCGGTATTTCTCGTGCTTGTAAACGTCATTCAATCAATAGAAACAACAGTTTAAAGTGTATTGTTGCTGAATTGACCTCGGTTTGTCTGTTTCCGCCGTTTAAACTGAGTAAAGCTCTTCTGATCGACTCGTTTAGGTCCGAATTCGATCCTACACATAGCCACTTTCAAGTCGAATAATGGCTGGACTATTAGTGATTTATCATTAAGTCAAAGCTTAATTACAATGGGTTTGACTTTTGGTCATTAAACTAATAAAACTTGAACTTAAGGAGCTAAGAACACTTATAATGGTCCTTAGCACGAATTTGGAACTTAAGAAAACTTGCTTGAGTTCCAGGAAGCTCCAGAGATGAGTTGAGAATAATTTTTGTGAATGTGCAAATGAACTAGAAAACAACAAGTGCTTATATAGCCAAATATAATTCACAAGATCATTCCACACAAGCCTACAACTGATTTCTGATGATCCCAGGTGTCCCCTATGCATGTAATACTGTTGGCTCAGTCCCTGGAATCGAAAACAAGCTTTCTAAGGCGGTGGAACTGGCTGGACATGCTGTTGTCCACATCTTGGTCGCTGGTGACTTCTAAGCGGGCCGCGTAAGAACCTCAAAGGGTCTACGCGGGCCGCGTGGACCTTCTGTTCTGGTAAAAACTTTGGCAACTTTTCAATTTCGGTCCCTGGTCCATATAAACTTTATTTTACTTCCATTTATTGCACTTAGGACCCCCATAGTTAACTTTTAAGGGCCTTGGGTCACAAACTAACTCCGTTAAGCTCCCGGTTAGTCATACGATCACCCGAAAAGTCTTGTATTCAACGGAACTTCACAAAATTAATATCTGACATTCTTGAGATCAAAATATATAATTATCACAATGTTTTTGGGATCGTTAAAAGGTCACTCAGAGGTTACTTTCAACATGTTGACACTTTTAACCCCTATGTTTCATAAGATCCTTATTTTAAGCACAAACGACTTCCAGTGTTCGACAATTTATTTATTAAAGAATACGATCGTCGTGTGAGGTCAATCAGAGGCACAACTTAGGCATGTTGACACTTTGGATCCATTTATTCACATATTTACATCGTTTGACAATTTTAGTCCCTCGGAATTAATTCTTCACACGTTCAAAGTCCATGACACGTGTCTTTATTATATTTGTCGTGATTTTATGAGGTGTTACAAATACCCTTACTATTAACTTAAATTTTTAACTGAGTTAAAGACGTGGAGAAAATTGGCAATAAAATGGAAACATCAGGGAGTAAAATAGCTATTTTTAAAGGATTGAGGCAAAACCATTAAAACGACCAAACCACAAAGAGTAAAACGGAAGTTTACCCTTACACATATCATAAGTTGTTTGTTTACTAGCTTTATTTTCTTGAATTCACTATTTCAGTTATTTAATCTTATTAAGGGGGGCATGTTTGGCGACCTCTATGCTAGTAAATGCTGAGCCATTAAGAGGTATGATTAGGTAAGAAACTCTGAATTAGTAAGAGGACTGACTTGGCTCGGTCTGATTGGTTGGTGGAGGTGTAGAGGAGGTGGTGTGTGAGTGGCCGGTTGAGGGTTATGAAGTTAATGGATACAGGGGTAAAATTTTCATTCAATATCATTTTGAAACTTAATGGGTAAGAGGCTTACTAATTCAGATGTATCCTATTAGTGATTTAAACACACCTAATGCTGACTATTGTTGATATAGTTGTAAGGTTATCAATACTAATATATATAGCTGACAATTTTTTACTTGTAACTAAGGAGCATTAAGATGCAATGATTTTAAGTATTTTCTAAAAGATTAAAAATGAGAAATGTTGCACCAACATTGAGTTGATGTAATAATGAATTGATTTATTTTGTCTCCTTCACTCAGCCATTGCTTCTTTTGCCTCCATTAAACAATCATATGCAGTGCCTTTAAAGAGGAAGCTTTGTTGCCAAAATCCAACTCTGCAAATGTTGATGGCTACAAGTGTCCTTAATCATATCCATTAGAATTCCATACTCATTATTATAAGTTAGTTAACCTATTCAAATCATACCTGAAAATATGTAACCAAATTGTTGGCAGCGGAAATTTGACACTCGTCTGATGATTATTAACATCAGACTTGGATTCACAAGTATTGGAAGTGGTTTCCATATTAACTTTGAATCTGTGTTCGATAATAGACACACACACATAAACAAAAACAGAATGTGAAGAAACAGAATGGATATTATAGAATATCTTGGTACCCGGCAAAGATTGCCGGCAAGTTTCTTATATACATTATGAAAGACGGTGATGTGGCGGTTACTTTCGGTGGGAAACGGTGTAAAACCAACCATCATACCTCTTCGTTAATATTGACCCATATACATATAATCTTAAGTTTAATAATACATAACATATAAATATAATTAAGTTTATTTACTAACACAAACTTTAATTTGAATTAGTAAGTCTTATTTGTTTTTCATGCGAGTCATAGTGGCTTGAGAACAGAAAACTATAATTAAAGGATATTGCCTAGTGTTTACCCATACTTTACCACCGGTCATTGTTGTCGCCACTACCACTGTCATCATCCTCACCTCCACTGCTACACTTAGTGGTCGGCACCACCTACAAGTAGACGTCCTTGACACCACAATCGTTGCCACCGCCTTCGCCGCCCCCTCTGCGACACAACCGCCACTAATGCCACCCCCATTGCTCCGCCAATTCCGCCACCATTAGATACCATTAAAACAAATATAATGGTTGAATTCCCTATGACCAACTCGTTTGAAGCGACTGTGTTGTAGCAACTGAGTTTCCTTCCAACCTTATGACCGCCGTTTCGGTCACAACAAATTATGCACATATACATAGGGTTGGTTAACGTACAATTTTCCTTAACGTACGATGCGTACGAGATGCAGTTAAAACATGCGGATTGTTCATGCGTCGTAATTTACAAACATGCGGGGTTTCGTTATGGGGTGTTATAACGTGCGGAACTCACATCGCGTACGCTCGTACGTTAAGGCCAATTGTACAATACACTTTCTCATATATATATATATATATTGTATGAGAAGTATTAGGCTAATTGAAAACTTGAAAAGAATTTTGGGCCACACATTTTTCCTAAGCAAAAACGCAAAAAATGCATTTTTTGGGAAAAATCTTGTCAGGGCTTTTTTAAGGATTTATACAAATGTGTATATTGTCAATCTTTTAACTATACATATGTGTAGATTGTCAATCTTTTATCTATACATATATGTATATACGTGTTTAAATTGAAAATAAGTATTGTACATCTACGATTGAGGTGAATGATTTAATTTTAGTTTTAGGGTTTACCATAAGTATTTATGGTTTAGTTTTAGTGTTTAGCATTATTATTTAGGGTTTAGCTTTAAGGTTTAGCATTAGGGTTTAACTTTAGGAGTTTAGGGTTTAACTTTAGGATTTAGGGGTTAGTTTTTAGGTTTTAGCATATAGTTTAGCCTGAGGGTTTAAGGTTTAAAGTTTAGATTTAAGGTTTAGAGTTTTTGGTTATTTAAAAAAATAATTTCTTATGAAAAAGTTATGAACGTTTAAAAAATAGGGGGAATATGCATGTGTCTTGCATGTGGAGAGAGAAAGTCCACAAATTAGCTATTACAAAAATACCCTTACACTCATTTTTTTCTTACGTTTCCATATTAACCATCGATTTGAATAAATGAAAGGTCAAAAGTCCTTTTTATCCTACTTAGACAAAAAAAACTTTTTATTTGATCTTACCCCCTCTATATATAGTGTAAGATTCATTGCGGAACACTAAAAACGTGGGGAACCGGGAAACACTCTTAAAAATTCAACTTAAATTGTTAAAATCATTTTTTTTATTTTTCGGCGTTTTTCCTTATAAATACATCTAGAAGAATTACCTATATATTAAAAACTGAATGGATTGAACAGAACAATTAATTAAATAAATAATATCACTAATGAATTAGTAAATGATATCGGGTACCGGTACTGGTATCAAACTTACCAAACCGAGTGTGTTTTTGGTCCTGGTTCGGCACCGGTATTCATCGGTTTTTATCCTCAAATACCCGTGCCGTACCAGTGCCGACCGTATCGAGCCGTACCGGTATCAAACTTACCAAACCGAGTGTGTTTTTGGTACCGGTTCGGCACCGGTACACATCGGTTTTTATCCTCAAATAACCGTGCCGTACCAGTGCCGACCGTATCGAGCCGTACTGTACCAGGTATATTCGGTACCAGTACCCACTTTTGGGGATTTCGGTAGAGGTATTTTTGGTACCAGTTGGTACCGAGCTCATCAAATCCCGTAGCAACGTAGCAATTCAAGTAATTGCACCGTTTAGATTATTTTTCATACACACAGTAAGTAAACTGTATTTCGTTCGAATGATGTTTTATATACACAACCACTTATTTTGATTTATTTTTTGTTTTTTTCTTTAATGAATGAATTGTAGCATGTAAAATTAACTTAGATATTTAGATTATTGATGAGCAAATCGTATCAAATCCTGTAATCAAACCGGCCTCGTATCGGTACCAAATTTACTATACCAAATCATTTTCGGTACCAATTTGGTACCCACCTTTTGGCGTTTTCAGAATCGTTACTTTCGGTTCGACACCGGTCTAACACCATACCTGTATTTATTGATTTTTACCCTCAAATACCATACCGTATTGTACCGAGCATTTTCGGTGTCGGTACCTAATTTCGACGATTTTCCGGATCGGTACTTTCCGTGCCGTTACCGGTACCGAGCTCATCCATATTTTAACATGTTAGCACCGTAATAACTGAACTGAAAACAACCGAATTTCCAACGTGTAGGACGTGTGGGTCCTATTATTATATATTAGGTTATTTAAAATCGTTTTTTAGGATGTAGTGACTATCCTTTTCATGACATTTTTATTTATGTTTCGATATACGATATCTGCTTGCCGTTACTGACACGCGTTTTGCAGTCATTGAGTCCCCGCCGCAACGTGCGGTCGAAAAATCAACTAGTTTTATTAAAAAATCAAAAACTAAAAATATACAAAATGTATATAGTCAATTTTTTAATACTTTTTGTTTTTGTTTTTTATTAAAAGTGCTACTACATGTATTTATAAGGAAAAGCGTTGAATTTTTTTTAAAGGAGTAAATTACAAAAATCGTCCTATATGTATGTCACTTATTGCAAACTATGTCATTTGTCTTCAATAATTACAGAAAACGTACTTGATGTTTGCAAACCCTTGCAAGTTATGTCCTTTAGCCCTAACTCAGTTAATTTTTGTGGTTAAATTTAACTAAATGGACCCCACATGAGGGTATTTTTGTGGTTAAATCTGAACAAATGGACCTCACATGAGAGTAAAATAACCAAAATACCCTCATGTGGGTCCATTTGGTCAGATTTAACCCCAAAAAATAACTGAGTTAGGGCTGAAGGACATAACTTGTAAGGGTTTGCAGGCATCGGGTACGTTTTCTGTAATTATTGAAGACAAATGACACAGTTTGCAATAACTGACATACATAAAGGACGATTTTTGTAATTTACTCTTTTAAAAAAATGATTTTAACATGTTAAGTTGAATTTTTATTAGTGTTTTATGGCTCCCCACTTTTTTAGTGTTTCCTAATGAACTCTCCCATATAGTATATATATATGTATATATATATATATATATATATATATAGGAGAGGATCATGAGAAAAGTACTTAGTTGTGAGAAAACCAAAAATCTCACTCAAAACCACTAAAAAGGCGGGCGAAGGGACTTTTAATGGTGGGACAAATCGGATATATATAACTTTTTCTAAAATTTCTATCTTTTTCCATATGTTATTATTATTTTTTTTAAATTGCGCCATAAGATCACATTTTTTTTATCTTTCGTTCGAGTATATTCGAACATATTTTCGCGACATAAAAAAAGATTTAACGTGTCGTCTTTTTTCCAATACTATTATTATATTAGTGCACATATGCAACATAACATGTAATTTAGCCTTAAGGTTTAGGTTTTTGTCACACCCCGACCACGTAGAACATACAAAACGTGGCGGAAACATCGGGGAGTGTTGTAACAGAATTAATTGTGTCAAATCCATGGCAATTGAAGTTTCGTTTTTATTGATTAAAGTGTTACAATGTCTTAACAAACAAGGAAATATGACATAATTAACTAGTCTTGTATCTTTTATTGTCACTAAAGCCCAAGTCTGCCTATATGTATCTTGATCATCTTATGCAACAGCTCCTGAAAAACATATGTGAAAATAGGTACATCAGCATAAAAATGCCTGTGAGATACATAGGTTTTGTGAAAATAGGTTCCATGACTTATGTTTGAGAAAAATGTTTAGTCATGAACCTTGTAATTTGCTTTGTTTTGTAAATCATTTGAAAAACAATGAGTTCAGATGATATGTATAAATAAGTGAATAATGTATGGTTAAATGAATAACCATTGTAAAATGGATTTGTATAAGATAAGTTGTTTGTAAAACAATGTCTTGTGAAAAGTATTTTATTTGTATAAAATGTTCTATGTCTCAAACTGAAGTGATTCAAATAATGCTACAATATGTAATACCATACAAACACTTATATATAGGAAGTACCAGCGGCGTATCCACCATGCTTGTATCATATTACACACGCATCGTTACTTAATCACTTAATCAAACCAAAACACCAAAGTAATGTTTAACAGTTGTAGAAATGTTTATGTATGGTCAAATATGGTTCACACGGTTCACCGATACAAACGGTTCACAGATACAGACGGTTCACAGAGTACAAACGGTTCACAGATACAAACGGTTCACAGATACAAACGGTTCACGGATACAAACGGTTCACAGATATCAACGGATCACAGAGACAAACGGTTCACAGATATCAACGGATCACAGAGACAAACAGTTCACAGATATCAACGGATCACATAGTCAAATGATTACAACGGTTCACATAGTCAAATGTTTACAACGGTTCAATATGTAGTATAATGTGTTCATATGCTGGATAAGCATATGCAACAGAAAAGCAATGTAAAACAATGTACTAAGTATGCACATAATGGACACACCTAGCATGAAATGTAATGAAATCATGTACTATAATGTACTAACGAACATAGCATGTATATGATGTGAAAACAGGAAAGCTTGAAAGTAACCAGTAGGCACATGTGTTCCACCCCAAAACAGTTTGGAAAACAGTAAAAGAGGGGTCTATGTACTCACTTGAGATTGCTCAGTAGTCCTTGAGTAACAACCAAACAATGCTAGAGATCGCGGAGATCAAACGGCACCTAATATAGGTAACTATGTTAATTAACCGGACCTAGATCGGAAGATCGGGTAGCATGAGGGTTCGTAAACCAAACGAGTGTAGAGACTCGTGTCATTTGGTTTAACAAAGCCTACATACTAATTGAAACCTAACATAATTGTATACGACCCATTACGACCCGTTTAGGAAGCTTATGCTACTTTAACGCGTCGTGCGCGTGAAACGCGTTCGGACCGTCTAACTAGTCCTATGACAAGTGTTATATGCCTAAACATGTTACATAATCAGTTATGTGACAAAAGTTTAGGTTACATATGCTTATTTACCAATTATACATGAAAAGGGTATTCTGGTAATTTACCTAAGGCATATAAACTACCTATCATACAACTACTTAAACGATGTGACCATAGGGTATAACCTCGGAAGGTTATTCCCTACCTACTATGGTCACCTAATGTGTTTGGTCGGATCCTAATGATCGAACAAATGGGTCGGGTTCGAGGTATAAGCGATTTATTAGATCGCTTACCCTACGACCCTAGACAACGTGGTAATCAGTAGGCATAGTCCCAAGGGACTATAACCAACGTGATTACACTCACGTTGCGAAGTTCAAACGAACTTCGCATTGACCATTATTGGTCAACGCTGAAAGTCAAACAAAGTTTGACTTTCTGACTCGAAAAGCAATAAAATAAGGAAAAGAACGAAAGAATACTTACGAAGGGTCCCCGAATGCTAATCCCGATCCAAGAACTCAGGTATGAAACAATGGTTTCAACTTAGAGCTCTCAAATCAAAATTCTAGTGCTTTAAAACAATGAAAGGCATGGGGTATATATAGTTTTCGGGTAACCGTTAGGATCGTTTCATGGAAAACGTGCCATGATCCGAGGCGTACACTTGTCGGAAACTCATGGTGGCTGAAATTAGGTTCTTATCCGCTGACTAGACGATTGAGAATGTGTGGTTGAGAATCGAACAACTGGGACCCGCTTGTTAAAACATTGAATCTGATCCAGATGGCAGTCGCGTAGCGCGACGGGTAAGCCCATAGGGCTCGCGCTACGCTAGCACCCCTCTGATTCAGAAATGTTTCAAAGTTGGCAGAAATGGTCCCTGCACGTGTTTAAGGCCTTTTTCGATGCGTTTGAACCCCGTTAACCTCATTTCAAGGCTCTAAAATGAAGTTAAAGTATAGGGAACTCAAAACATGCTCAAAAATATGCCGGATGTTGGTTCGTTTGGTCGTACGAACGCGATGTTCGCTTAATTACGACGGAATGCGCACAAGCGCGAAAAACGATCCAAATGACGTGACGAATGGATTTTTCTTATGGCGAACACTAAAATAAAATATTTTAGTGCTTACATAAATTTTTGGATGTCCGGATGTATTCAGAACGTAAGTTATGCGCGAAAATGCAAACTTGTGCACTTTCTGACACTTTTAGTCCCTGAATGACACAAAAGTTTATCTTAACATACCGAACACCTCAAAGCCTATTTCTAAGCTATGTAAAGGATATTCATGGTATGTTTAACTTATGGTCATGTCCCGGAAGGTCTGTTACAGTTCAAATTGGCATACTTTCGCAGTTTGTCAAATTTAGTCCCTGTAAGCGATTAAACTTTGATTTCACCACACCAAACCTTCCAAAACTTATATCTAAGTTATGTAAAGGTTATTTAAGGTATGTTAAGCCTATTTCACTATTCCGGAGTGTTCGTTGCATTAAACTGGTTATATTTACGCATCAGTGCGTGTATAACCTTCCAGAAAGCGATTTAGAGCTTGAAATCGAACATGAGTTGATATGTGCAAAAGATACACATATTTATACAAGTCCAAAGTATGAAATACATTATTTCATTGGTTTGGCATTTGTTTGATGGTTGAAATGACACAGGTGTTACAGTCTCCCCTACTTTAGGAAATTTCGTCCCGAAATTAATTCGTAGGAGTCTATTTGTGACGTTGTGTCAGATAACCACCAGAGATATGTGAAGCATATTCCTGTCATTTCCTTAACGGACATTCTTCAGAATGAAAATGAACAAACGGAGTCATTTTCCTCAACGAGTATTCTTCAGAGGCGGAAATGAAGGAATAAACAAACGGGGATTCATTTCCTTAACGGACAATTCTGAGAAACGAAAATGAACAAACGGAGTCATTTTCAACGGTTGCTTCCTCAGAAACGGAAATGAAAATGATAGACAAACGGATATTCATTTCCTCAACGGACAAATCTTCAGAAACGAAAATGAACAAACAGAGTCATTTTCAACGGTTGCTTCCTCAGAAACGGAAATGAAAATGATAGACAAACAGATATTCATTTCCTCAACGGACAAATCTTCAGAAACGAAAATGATACAAACAGAGTCATTTTCAACGGTTGCTTCCTCAGAAACGGAAATGAAAATGATAGACAAACGGATATTCATTTCCTCAACGGATAATCTTCAGAAACGAAAATGAACAAACAGAGTCATTTTCAACGGTTGCTTCCTCAGAAACGGAAATGAAAATGATAGACAAACGGATATTCATTTCCTCAACGGATAATCTTCAGAAACGAAAATGAACAAGCAGAGTCATTTTCAACGGTTGTTTCCTTAGGTTCGGAAATGAAGGATTTAACAACGGATATTCATTTCCCTCGACGGATACTCTTCAGAACGAAAATGCATAAACGGAGTCATTTTCCTCAACGGTTATTCTTCAGAATTGGAAATGAAGGATAAACGGATATTCATTTCCTCAACGGATATTCTTCAGAAGTGAAAAATGAATAGCTAGTTCATTTTTCCTCAATGGATACTTCATCAGAATTGGAAATGAATAGGGTTAACTTCTAGGTACACGACAAAGCTCGTTGTGGTTTCTGTGCACTAAATTCCATAATTATGTATGCATCCATAATTACGTAATTCCTTGCATAGTCCACACAGTTTGTCTTGTAATGTTCATAAGCACATAATCACATAGTTGTTTAATTGTTATTATCTTGTTATTGATTGCTATTAACTTGGCACCTCGTACTTCGTTTCTCTTGGAAGAAACGGGTACTTAGGATTTTCGTGGAAACGCAAGAGATTATACAACGGAAGAAATTTGGAAGTAGTCTGTTCTTCAAGGAATGCGGTTCCTTGATTGTCGGTATTGTAGGGGATATGTTGTTTATACATACAATCACATAAATACATTGCAATGTAAATAAAAGATTTATTTATAAACAACGATAACAACTGTTTCTTGGATCTTGACAACAAAAGAAAATAATACATAAGACGTGATTATTTCTAAACGATGTTGTCTTCTGGTTGATCAAATGCTCATCCCTGCGCTGGATTTGCATTAGCAAGCCTTGGGCAATTCCTACGAAAATGGCCCATCTCGCCACAGTTGTAGCAAGATCCCTGTGGAAAACGAGCTTGAGCAGGATTGTTGCCAGCTTGATTTGGTGCAGCTGCGGTTGGGCAAACCCTAACTGTATGACCTATAAGTCCGCAAACTTGGCATGTGCGGCACTTCACCCCAGCATGATGATGTAGGCCACATTGGTTGCACAAGGGTGCAGTTCCGTTGTAGGGTTTCCTGGCAGGGGGTTGAGCTGGTTGGTTGAGAACGACTTGATCATTGTGAGCGACCACAGCGTAGTTCTGAGAAGCCTTTCGCTTCTTTGACCTCTTAGGGGATCCAGTCTGTTCATCCATGATCTTTGATTCCTCAATTGGTTTCGATTCTTCGACCGGCTTCTTGTCACCTTTTCGGAAAAGTTTACCTTTCCTGATCTTTGATTCAGTCAAGGTTGCAGATAGCTCAATGGCCTGTCTAACTGTAGTAGGGTTGCTACCAGTCAAAATGTCTTGTATTGAATCAGGGAGGCCATCAATGTACTTTTCGATTGCCTTATCCAAAGGCGTGACCATGTTTGGGCATAACAGACTTAACTCTTCATAACGGTCCGTGTAGGCTCGATGCTCACCGCTGTCTTGCTCAAGATTGTCGAATTCCCTTTCCAAAGCCCTGATCTCGTGTCGAGGACATAATTCCTTCATCATAAGGGCCCTAAGTTCAGCCCATGTCTGTGCTAGAGCAACTTCTGCACCACGATCTCTCATAACCCCATTCCACCACGTAAGGGCTCTCTTCTGGAACACACTCGAAGCAAACTCGACCTTGCGATTGTCAGGACACTGCACATGGCGGAAAGTATTCTCAATGCTCTCGAACCATTGAAGAAGCCCAGTCGCTCCCTCAGAACCGCTAAACTTGAGTGGTTTTGCCGAGTTAAAACTCCTGAAATTGCATGGACCATTGTTGTTGTTGTTGGCTTGATTCCATTGAGCAAAGAGGTTTGGGAATTGAGCAGCCATTTGCTGCGCAATGATTTCTGCCAACTCGGCAGTCTCTATCTGGTTTTCGCGTCGAGGAGGCATTCTAAAAGAGGAAACATGAAAGGAAACGAGTGAGAGAATTAGACGAAAAGAATGAGATGAAGCAAATCTGATGAAAGCAATGGATAGTGGTCATTTGTTTGTTACTACAAAGCAACAAACGACCTCGGTGATTAATCAAAGTAAATAGGTCAAAAATAATGTATCGCGAAGACATGCTCGCCTATAAGTGAACACTCATCCCAAGAATTCCCAGGTAAGCACAACTGGTCTCGCGTCTGGTTGAGATGTATACGAAGTGCTTGCCTAGACAGAAAACTCAGAATACAGGCATTCACCCTTCCAGTTTGCACGTGTTCACATTATTTAAAACCCAAAACCTTGACGAGATTTTGAAAATTCAAAGGGGTTCAAAACCTTACAATAGAGGGTTCAAAACCTAGTAATTAATCATCCTAGAACAGATGATTAGTTTTCAAAGCGGTTTCGAAAAATTATGTTCTTGTTGTGGTAGTCGCCTAAGGATAGGTGACGGTATTGTTTTATGACTAAACGCAAGTAAACTCGCGTTAGGGTCCTAAGAAGATTATAGACTAGGTCAAAGCATTACTAATAACCTAATTCCCTATAACCATTGGCTCTGATACCATCTTTTCTGTCACACCCCGACCACGTAGAACATACAAAACGTGGCGGAAACATCGGGGAGTGTTGTAACAGAATTAATTGTGTCAAATCCATGGCAATTGAAGTTTCGTTTTTATTGATTAAAGTGTTACAATGTCTTAACAAACAAGGAAATATGACATAATTAACTAGTCTTGCATCTTTTATTGTCACTAAAGCCCAAGTCTGCCTATATGTATCTTGATCATCTTATGCAACAGCTCCTGAAAAACACATGTGAAAATAGGTACGTCAGCATAAAAATGCCTGTGAGATACATAGGTTTTGTGAAAATAGGTTCCATGACTTATGTTTGAGAAAAATGTTTAGTCATGAACCTTGTAATTTGCTTTGTTTTGTAAATCATTTGAAAAACAATGAGTTCAGATGATATGTATAAATAAGTGAATAATGTATGGTTAAATGAATAACCATTGTAAAATGGATTTGTATAAGATAAGTTGTTTGTAAAACAATGTCTTGTGAAAAGTATGTTATTTGTATAAAATGTTCTATGTCTCAAACTGAAGTGATTCAAATAATGCTACAATATGTAATACCATACAAACACTTATATATAGGAAGTACCAGCGGCGTATCCACCATGCTTGTATCATATTACACACGCATCGTTACTTAATCACTTAATCAAACCAAAACACCAAAGCAATGTTTAACAGTTGTAGAAATGTTTATGTATGGTCAAATACGGTTCACACGGTTCACCGATACAAACGGTTCACAGATACAGACGGTTCACAGAGTACAAACGGTTCACAGATACAAACGGTTCACAGATACAAACGGTTCACGGATACAAACGGTTCACAGATATCAACGGATCACAGAGACAAACGGTTCACAGATATCAACGGATCACAGAGACAAACGGTTCACAGATATCAACGGATCACATAGTCAAATGATTACAACGGTTCACATAGTCAAATGTTTACAACGGTTCAATATGTAGTATAATGTGTTCATATGCTGGATAAGCATATGCAACAGAAAAGCAATGTAAAACAATGTACTAAGTATGCACATAATGGACACACCTAGCATGAAATGTAATGAAATCATGTACTATAATGTACTAACGAACATAGCATGTATATGATGTGAAAACAGGAAAGCTTGAAAGTAACCAGTAGGCACATGTGTTCCACCCCAAAACAGTTTGGAAAACAGTAAAAGAGGGGTCTATGTACTCACTTGAGATTGCTCAGTAGTCCTTGAGTAACAACCAAACAATGCTAGAGATCGCGGATATCAAACGGCACCTAATATAGGTAACTATGTTAATTAACCGGACCTAGATCGGAAGATCGGGTAGCATGAGGGTTCGTAAACCAAACGAGTGTAGAGACTCGTGTCATTTGGTTTAACAAAGCCTACATACTAATTGAAACCTAACATAATTGTATACGACCCATTACGACCCGTTTAGGAAGCTTATGCTACTTTAACGCGTCGTGCGCGTGAAACGCGTTCGGACCGTCTAACTAGTCCTATGACAAGTGTTATATGCCTAAACATGTTACATAATCAGTTATGTGAAAAAATTTTAGGTTACATATGCTTAATTACCAATTATACATGAAAAGGGTATTCTGGTAATTTACCTAAGGCATATAAACTACCTATAATACAACTACTTAAACGATGTGACCATAGGGTATAACCTCGGAAGGTTATTCCCTACCTACTATGGTCACCTAATGTGTTTGGTCGGATCCTAATGATCGACCAAATGGGTCGGGTTCGAGGTATAAGCGATTTATTAGATCGCTTACCCTACGACCCTAGACAACGTGGTAATCAGTAGGCATAGTCCCAAGGGACTATAACCAACGTGATTACACTCACGTTGCGAAGTTCAAACGAACTTCGCATTGACCATTATTGGTCAACGCAGTCAAACAAAGTTTGACTTTCTGACTCGAAAAGCAATAAAATAAGGAAAAGAACGAAAGAATACTTACGAAGGGTCCCCGAATGCTAATCCCGATCCAAGAACTCAGGTATGAAACAATGGTTTCAACTTAGAGCTCTCAAATCAAAATTCTAGTGCTTTAAAACAATGAAAGGCATGGGGTATATATAGTTTTCGGGTAACCGTTAGGATCGTTTCATGGAAAACGTGCCATGATCCGAGGCGTACACTTGTCGGAAACTCATGGTGGCTGAAATTAGGTTCTTATCCGCTGACTAGACGATTGAGAATGTGTGGTTGAGAATCGAACAGCTGGGACCCGCTTGTTAAAACATTGAATCTGATCCAGATGGCAGTCGCGTAGCGCGACGGGTAAGCCCATAGGGCTCGCGCTACGCTAGCACCCCTCTGATTCAGAAATGTTTCAAAGTTGGCAGAAATGGTCCCTGCACGTGTTTAAGGCCTTTTTCGATGCGTTTGAACCCCGTTAACCTCATTTCAAGGCTCTAAAATGAAGTTAAAGTATAGGGAACTCAAAACATGCTCAAAAATATGCCGGATGTTGGTTCGTTTGGTCGTACGAACGCGATGTTCGCTTAATTACGACGGAATGCGCACAAGCGCGAAAAACGATCCAAATGACGTGACGAATGGATTTTTCTTATGGCGAACACTAAAATAAAATATTTTAGTGCTTACATAAATTTTTGGATGTCCGGATGTATTCAGAACGTAAGTTATGCGCGAAAATGCAAACTTGTGCACTTTCTGACACTTTTAGTCCCTGAATGACACAAAAGTTTATTTTAGCATACCGAACACCTCAAAGCCTATTTCTAAGCTATGTAAAGGATATTCATGGTATGTTTAACTTATGGTCATGTCCCGGAAGGTCTGTTACAGTTCAAATTGGCATACTTTCGCAGTTTGTCAAATTTAGTCCCTGTAAGCGATTAAACTTTGATTTCACCACACCAAACCTTCCAAAACTTATATCTAAGTTATGTAAAGGTTATTTAAGGTATGTTAAGCCTATTTCACTATTCCGGAGTGTTCGTTGCATTAAACTGGTTATATTTACACATCAGTGCGTGTATAACCTTCCAGAAAGCGATTTAGAGCTTGAAATCGAACATGAGTTGATATGTGCAAAAGATACACATATTTATACAAGTCCAAAGTATGAAATACATTATTTCATTGGTTTGGCATTTGTTTGATGGTTGAAATGACACAGGTGTTACAGTTTTGGGTTTAGTTTAGCTTTTAGGGTTAGATATTTGGGGGGTTTAGGGTATGGTTGGGGGGTTTAGGGTTTTTTTGTTTGGGGGGGGAGTGGGGGTTGGGGGTTTAGGTTTTTGGGGGTGGGGTGGTCGGTTTAGGTTTTTGTGGATGGGGGTTGTGAGGTTTAGGATTTTCGTAATGTTGCACATGTGTAGTAATAAATAGTAGTATTGAAAAAAGTACGACACCTAAAATCTTTTTTTATGTCATAAAAATACGCTCGAATGAAATATAAAAAAAATTATTATCTTATAGTGTTTTTAGAAAAATGATAACGTATGGAGAAATTAGAAATGTTTAAATATATATATATGAAATATAAAAAAAATTATTATCTTATGGTGCAATTTTTTAGAAAAATGATAACGTATGGAGAAATTAGAAATGTTTATATATATATATATAGGGGAATGTTCAAATGAAAACCACTAGTTATTGTGAAAACTAGAAAACTAATTAAAAAAGCCAAAAAAACAAGCCAATTTTTTTTTTTTTGCATAATAATTTTCGCTACTTTTAGTATATAAAAAAAAATTTCAAAAAAAAAAAAATAAATTTTTTTGTAGTGCACATGTGTATTATTACACATGTGTAATACAAGTATTATTACACATGTGTAATACAAATAAAACTTGAAAAAAAAAATTGGTGTGTTTTTTAGGCTTTTTTTAGTTAGTTTTCGAGTTTTCACAATAAAAGTTGTTCTCATTTGAACCATCCCCTATATATATATATATATATATATATATATATATATATATATATATATATATATATTGTAACACCCATGTTAATTTAATATGAATTTACTACTAAATACGCATTTAGTTTGCGTAAAATACGGGTTAACAAAAATTGTTAAGTTAAATATCCATACATTAATAGAGTATTTAGGATTAACATCCCTACTAGTTTAAGACATTTTAAAAGTGACATCAAAAGTTACATGTTCATATTTAGTTAAAACAAAATATAATAACGCGGAAGCTTCAAGTGTTGTGTTCAGTTCTTGAAATCTTGCTTGAATGCCATCCAGAGTATCGCCAACTACACCTAACATCAAAACCAACTTAAATGCTAGTTTTGACAACATTAAAACGTGTATAATCAAGTTCTAGTATCAAACAAATGAAAACAAAATAAAATTTCGGAATATAGGTCTCTCGCGCCACGCGAGAGACTTAGTTAAATCCTTCGCGGGCCGCGAGCGGCCCTGCGTGTCGCGCCTAAATGATCGTACCCCGTCGCGTTCCGCGGGGGAGTCATTTTTCCAGCAGGTCCGTTTCTGGACCTGCATTTTATGCCCAGCTCCATTTTTTACAAAATCAAACTTCAAATGTGCATGACTTTTTATCTACAACTCCGTTTTACACGATTCTTTTTCCTACGCGTTCGAAATTTAATTCTCCATCTTATGGAGTCAATACCTGATATTCAACTACTTCAACAATTCAGATTTCAAGCTCTTGGCTTGAAATTCCTTTTTAACACTTTTGACCCGTTTCATGGTTCATTAATCCATTTTTGTTTAAATCATTGTAAATTTTTGAGATATTCATTATCTCAAAACCATTAACTCGTGAGTTCAAAACTTTCATACATTTTGCAACTAAAGGTTGAGTTATGCGCAAAACTTCATTTTGACCCATTAGAGGGATTTACCATTAACTTTAAATTTCACTCTCTCCTTTCACCCATCATTTTACTACATTAAGGTATCTACCTATATTTCGTTATCTTAATGCAAATTCCTAAACAACCCATATGGGTCGTTTGCCCAATTTACCCATCAAGGGATTTTTGGTCAATTTTAGTCCCTCATTTTACGATGAAAGGCTTCACTAATTAATTGACCGAAATACTACTTTCAACTATAAATCTAATTATGCGTACCTGCCTCGGGTCATAGGATTAACCCGTTTAAATATCTTTCACTATTAATTTCTAATTAATACCAATGCAAACCCCTATGATATTTTCTGTAACCACAAAACTCAACAAGCAATCATCGAATAATATTGTCAAATGATTTTACCAATGTCATTTGACCCGTTTAGTCTAAACGACTACTTTCCATTATGAGATGATATCTAATTACCATCTCGCCCTTTTACCTATTCCGGTTTACACCATGACATAATGTTTCAAAATTTCTTATTAGTTCATCGTCACATGACTAAATTACCAATTTACCATTTTTGCCATTGTCTATGATTTCTCATCATTGCACTTGTTCTGATTCATATTATTTACGTAGGAATATTATAATTTTATTACTATTTTTTTATTTATTCGTTTTCGATACACACAATTGATACTTACTATAAAAGGGTGTAAGCTTTTACTTACCTTGTATCCGATTTTGAACGTTTTCCTCGTACTTGACCTTTTTGATCCGCTTCTTTCCCAAGCCTCCATCTAGCTTGTCAAGAGTTAACTATCATCATAATTCGTAAGACGGTTAGATTAGTCATTATCACATATGACTATTCCATCTTACAAACTCTATGTCGAAACTACTATTCGACTTCACCATTGGTTAATTTGACTTATAAAAGTCATTTACCCTTAATCATACAAAATGCAAATTTGCGTTCAATAACTCATTTAGGCAATCTCATCAATTATCAAAGACACTTTATTCATTCTTTAGACCAAATCTACGGGTTTTCATCTATAATTGAAACTCCTTTTCTTCATGTTATTAGGCATTCCTACGCTACCTAATCAAATCAAGTTCTACTTACAACCGAGTAGACGCGCGATTTCACTTAGGCATTTTAACAAACACCTAGTGGGCAAAATTTTTTTTTACACATTTACAACTAGTTCATAACTAGTTATTTCTACCAAGTTTCACACCTTTTTCCAATTTTTTTGTGTCTAGTCAACATTTAAATCCGAAATCTAACTTCAGGGAGTTCTATTAACACAATTTAACCATTATGATTCTAGGGTTCCTCATGTTTCTACAAAACCCATTTAGCACATAATCGGCTGATCATGATTTCACAATTAGAGTTAATTACATAGTTAGTCCCTATGGTTTGCACAGAGTAACATACTTAGGTACTAATAGTTTAAAATCACATTTTAGGGTATTAACTTTTCATTTTGTAACGTTTGGAGGTATTAACGTTATTTGTAGGTTTAAAATCACATTCTATTAGTACCTAAGTATGTTATTTTGTACAAATCACAGGGACTAAATATGTTAATACCCTAGAAGTTAATACCTCCGAACGTTACAAAATGAAAAGTTAATACCCTAGAAGGTAATTTTAAACTATTAGTACCTAAGTATGTTATTTTATGCAAACCACAGGGACTAACTATGTAAATAACTCTCACAGTTATGAACATCAATTCAACAAGTAAATGACTAGGGTTTGCTACTAGACATAAAATCATTCCTAATTTCATCCAAACTTTGATCATGCAAGCTAAAATTTCGATTTTATGTTTTCACCTAGAACTCAAGGTGAAACTAAATAGCAAAATTAGGCATACCTTATGATCCATTCACGAAGGTGATCACTATTCTGTGCTTGGATTTCGATTTGGATTCGATTTGGCTTCTCAATTTGAAGAAATTTTGTAGATTAGGGTTAGGTTGAAGAACCCTTGTTTGTCCCCTGTTGTCTACGACTAGAACACACACCAAGTGCGTGTTTTGGATTTTTAAGTTTTAATTAATAAAAACCATTTTCAATTTTGTCACTTTTGGCCCCTCAACTTTTCCCAAGTTTTATTTAGGGTGCTTTAATCAAGTTTCCTTATTACTACAAGACTTGTGATTAACTAGGTTATTTATTCCTAGTTATTTCGTCACATTTATATCCGACTTTAAATTTATAATATAAAGATTTATATTATCGGGTACGACTCAGTTTATTTTAAGTCCCGTTATCTCGGGCTGTTTATAAACTTTTATTTCCACAAAAGTTTTCGTTCAACTTTTATTTAATATTAGGTTTATTTATTTAAGTCTTAATATTTACCGGGCTAATTTCACCCCTAACTGTATTTTTACCCGTTCATAAATATTAACGTGGTTTGATTACCAAACTCGTTTTGGGGTGTAACATATATATATATATATATATATATATATATATATATATATATAGGCGAAGAGTACTGTACAATATTCCTTAACGTACATTACGTACAATATAGTGAATTCGCATGTTATAAAATAAAATCGCATGTGATAATTTTGATGAAATAGCATGTTGTTTTTTTGTAACAATTTCGCATGTGGTAATTTTGATGAAATCGCATGTTAAAAAACCAACATGCGAAATTGTTACAAAAAAACAACATGCGAATTCAGTGCGGGAAGATGATCGGACGGCTGAGATTGTAGCGTACGTATTGTACGATAAGGACAATTGTACGTTAACCTACCCCTATATATATATATATATATATATATATATATAGTGGAAGGTTCAAATAAGAAGAATTTTTTTGTAAGAAGAAAAAAGAAGTTTCAACCAATAAGAATGCTTCATTTTACTTCATTTAATATTTGCATTTAATTTTAATATAAGAGTATATTGGTAAACTTACATAAATCATTAATTTGTATTCTTCTCCTTTAATAACTAACTAAATTAAATTTGTAACTCTTTTTCAAAATATATAGTTTTTTCCAAATTAAAAAAACAACTTAGTTT
This sequence comes from Helianthus tuberosus, assembly GCA_030545235.1. Lineage (NCBI taxonomy): Eukaryota > Viridiplantae > Streptophyta > Magnoliopsida > Asterales > Asteraceae > Helianthus > Helianthus tuberosus. The sequence goes on along the minus strand of CM060401.1, from coordinate 96,408,272 downwards.
AAAGTGTAGAATAAATTACTAGTTGTGTAGGACAAATTACGAGTTGTGTAGGATATATTTCGAGGTGTGTAGGATAAATTTCGACTGTGTATGATAAAATTGTATAATGTGTAGGGTATATGTAGGAAAATTTTGATAATTGTAGGTTTTCTAGATTATATGTATGATAATTAATGATTAGTTGACTAATTAATTAAAGAGAAAAAAATTAATGATATGAGTTATAAATGAAATAACATTTTACTAATATGCCCTTTCTTCTTTTTCTTCTCACATTAAATTTCTTCTCAAATGAACCTTCCCCTATATATATATATATACTTCTCGTAAAAATCAAAATTGTTGAAATAAATAATCTATGTTTGTAAAAATAAATTATGTATTTATCTAAAAAATAAATAATTAGTACTAATCAATTATAAAAGTGTCAAAAAAATACATACTTAATGAAACAATGGTTAACCAAAGTGGTTAACACACTGGTCTCGTCAAGTAGGGTTCATCTCTTTTTTCCGAGGATCGCTGGCCGGATCGTCCGCTGGTTGATCTCCTGCACAAGGAAACTAACCGTGACTCGTAACAAGGAGAATGGGGTGGAGGGTGCTCCTTGTTACCACTCTCTGGCGTGAGAATCAGTAATTTGCTTGGGAAGCAAAGTGTGATAGTAGTAGTAGTGAGAGAGTTGTGAAGAGATACGTCAAACCTGGTTTGGGATGGGTATTTATAGCCGAGGAGTGAAGGAGGGTAGTTGAGTAGCTAGTCTGACATCGCACAGTCTCTTGCAGGTGTGTCAGACCTGTCGGTTACGGTGGTGATGCCACGTCCTGCTGTGGTGTCAGACTGTTGCACACATGTGGGATGATAGGCGACTGTTCTCAGTGTCACTTGCACTGTGGTGTCAGACCCACTTGCCTTGTAGGCAGGATGCGGTGCTGGGCCGCATCGCTGCTTGCGGTAACTAATGTTGTTCCCGCGTTCTTGTTCTGGCCAAGATGTATGCGGGATGCGGTGCCGTCCCGCATCGCCGCTTGGTGACTGTTACTGTTGTCCAGATCCCTTGTCGTGACGAAAATGTTCATAGGATGCGGTGCCAGGCCGCATCGCTATGCGTAACATTTGTTCTCGTACTTAAGGTAAGTCTTCTCATCAATGGACAGATTAGTTTCAACTGCTGTTTTCGCGTGTGCCCACACGGACACAGATAAGTTCTTGTTGGTGGGGGTTTTTGATAAGGGTAATGGTCACTCGCGGTCGTGCTGACGCGAGATCTAGGACCATACCCCTTCAAGTCCCCCAAGTTTAGTGTTCCTTCCTTATTCAAGTTGCATGTGGGAGGGATACTGGACTATGGTGTCTAGAAGGTAGAATATGGGCCATGCAGATGGCTCCTATTTTCAGTAAATCAAGCTGCAGGTCCGGTGACGTTTCTTCCGTATCGGTGAGCAAGTTCCGTCTGATGCGGAATTCTCAGCCAAGGATTTGATCCGGTAATATGGTCTACCTTTCTCTGATGTCATCAGCCACCTGTTGGTGTTTCGAACCAACCTTTGAGACGGTGACTGAAGATGTTAGCAGGGTTTGAACCAACCTTTGAGATGGTGACGGAAGATGTCCGTGATCGCTACTCTAGTTGTAACCTCTACGTCAGGTGATGCAATGTTTGTAAGTACTGTGACAACTGGCACAAACCGGTAATTTCCGTACACTTTAATTATTGCTTAATAACTGCAATTATGTGCTTAAATGTCAACATTAACTGATTACATGCTAAATGAGTGAATTCATGCACGTTGTATACTACAAAATATTGCTTTACGCATAAACGAGAGCGTTGCGTCAGAAATATTAGTAAACTCACCGGTAAGACACACTGTGTCAACAGAACTGCAGAAAGCAGTCAGACATTAAAATTGGAGCCTAGGTGTAGGTCCAACAACAAGAATACATTAAAAACCCAATAATATATACAAGGGTTTAATATCTAGGCATACGAAAGCAAAAATACGCACTAAAAAGCACCCAAAACGCACTTTAAGTGCAGAATTATATATAATTCAGCTATAATCAGCATTATGGCACTGAATTATTATGCAGAAATTACGTTTTAACATCCAGAATATTTCCCTAAGTGTCGGGAATCGAAAGTATTACAAAAAGATACTTAATAGACACTAAACGATGCAATTTAGCACTTTAACGAACCGGTGTCTAACCGAACAACCGGATATTACCCGGAACACCAAAATAATGCTAGAAGCATTGTTTTTATTTTTCTAAGCTAGTTAGGGTCCCCGAACACCCTAACACACTATATATTATATAATACACCTAATATCCTAACTAAATGTCATTAGAACCTAACTAGAACATGCAACTTACACTTAGAATGTTTCACTTAGCCCCCCCCCCCCCACATGTTGGACGGTTGAGAAACATGGGGGCCACACCATGATTTTAATTGATTAGTTTAATGGATCTTGTTTCCCCATGTTAAGCATAAGATCCAATGGTATTTGTGAAGTTAGCATATTATAAGTATATCCACTAGAACATAACTTCATCATCATCAACATCACCTACACACCAAAACCTCTCCTCCTTCCCTTTCAAGCTACGGCCCAAGCACCCCCTCCCCACACATCAATTTTCAATCCACACTCATCCATTCTAAGGCGATATTATGGTGTAAGAAGGTCAACAACGAAGCTCGGTGCAAGCGGATCTTGAAGGACCTTCTTCATTTTATTTTATCCACTCCATTTGTCCTTTTGAACTTCCCTAGCCTTGTGCTAGTAGTAAGTGCTTAAACACTTCATCTTGTTCTTATTTTTAGTGGTTAATAGATGATAGAATGGTAAAGTATGAAGAAACTCTAAAGATCAAAACTAAAAGTCTTGAAAGAAAGATAAACTAGTTGGTTAAAGAGAAGATATGTGTGTAAATCTTGTAGATCTTGTATGGTTGTGATTATTTGATGTTGTTTGTTAATAAAAGTAGGATGGATCATCATCAAGATATACTAGATCATGTCCAAGAACATGAACTAGTAGTATGTTAGTGCTAGAGATGTGAAAGATGATGAACCCTTCCACTCATGAACATGAACTTGTGTAAAAGTAAATTTTCTTGTAAAATAAGACTCTAAACATGTAGATCTAAAGATCTACAAGTGGTTTTTCGGAAGAACCAAGCGGAAAATGCTAGTTTTGTTAAAACCCAGACCTTACATAAACTAAAAGCATTTTAGTGAATAAACAAGTGTGTAAACACTTGTGTCACAAGAAAAATTTAACAAGAAATATGTTTGGTAAACCATGCCTAGAAGTTGTGAAACTTCAAGATCTTTAAAAATAAAGTTTTTTAAGAAACTAAACTTATTTTTAAAGATAACGAGACTCACTAAATATGTTAGTAACTTACTACATATTTTTACAAACTTTCAAGTTCATAAGTTTGTGGTATATGCTTGTTTTGACAAGTTGGGTAATTAAAAATCTTGTTGTTGATATTGTTGATGATTTAAAAGAAAATAAACACATGTTTTGAAAACATGGGAAACCTCCATTTTTACGGGAAACTCTGTCAAAATTTCTATAAATTTTGACACTTAGAAAAAAATATAAGTTTTTGAGAAACTTATTCCCTAAAAATGTATTTAAAAATATTACTAAGGTTTCCCTAATTTTTGGTGACAAGAAATGAGGATTTCTTCAAGAATAAAAATGGATATTAAGTATGTATATATTTTTGAGAAAAATATATATATTATTTGATCACCAACTTTTGTGCTAAGTGTATATAGTATGTGTTATACGTGCTAGTGTATTAAGACTTAAAAATACACTAAATACTCGTGAGAAGTATAAACACAAAGATACACATACAACATACAAGATACATAATTCGGGTGCAAAGTGCAAAACACGAGATACTTATATTAATTTTTGAGAAAATAATATAAGTAAGACATTTAGTTAAAAATATAAAATATTTTTTTAACACAAGAATATATACACACCTATAAATAGGGCATTTGTTGTTTCATTTGGTACGCGACTTCCAGATCTGTAACGAAGTGTTGCCAAAGTTTGTCCAGGTTGTAATCAGTGTTATTATCAATATAAGTGACAAATTAAGAGTATTAAGTTGTGTTCAAGTTCAGTTCACTGATTCCGCCTTTGAACTGGATGTAAAGCTCTTCTGAACGACTCAGTCGGGTCTAACAACGATGCTACAAGTGGTATCAGAGCTAGTTGGAGGAGTTTTGCAGTTTACAGCTGAATTTCATTGAAATTTCTCTTTTCTACACCTTCTTTCTTCATCAGAACAAGATTTAACGGTCAAAACTGGTTCAAATTTTCACAGACTGTTTAATATTGGACATAGACAAACCCTTAAAAGTTTCATGTTAAAATACGGACTAAAAATGGACAAAATGGACCTCCGAACTGATTCCGCTTGAATTGGATAGTTTCTGATTCCGCTCCTAATTGTCTGATTCAGCTTTAAAAGTCTGATTCCGCTCCAAAAGACTTGCTGATTCCGCTCCAGATCAGTTCCAAAAAGCTGATTCCGCTCCAGAACACTTCGTGATTCCGCTTCTGATTACATTCTGATTTCGCTCCAAGATAGAAACTTGGTGATTCCGCTCGAAGTTACTTAATAGCTAATTTCTTTCCAAGATTTGATCAGATTCCGCCTGAAAAGTCTCCGGATTCCATTCCAAAGACAAAATCTTTATTTCGCTTGAAAAGTGAAATTTCGTGTCAAGATTTTTTCAGGACAAACGAGTGTCAGATTGTTTTCAGTTTATTTGATATTGTTTGTACTGATAGTGGTTGTTTGATAATCTGTCCAGGTTTACATCATGGCTGAAGAATTTTACAACACATTTTTCAATGCATTCACATTCGAATCATCCGAGATTGCAAATGTTACACCAAAAACCATCACAAAAGCTATCAATGAGAACATCAAGCATGATAACTTCTATGGAACACACTCAAAGCCACCAACTCTGGAGAGCATTGAAGATTATATATGGTGGAAAGAACGTTTTCTCAATTGGGCGAAAGCGTATGCTCACGAAAGCTGGTTTTGCTTAGAGTTCGGATACGAAAGGCCAAAAGATGATAAAGGCGAAGAACTTTCATTCAAGAAGTTATCAAGAGAAGATAAATATGAGTTTGCTGTCGAACAAAGAATGATTGCTTTGATCCAGTCTGCAATCAGAAATGATATTTTTGCGTTGCTGAATCATGATGGGTCATCTAAATCAGTTTGGGAAGCTTTACGTGTTAAAGCTGAAGGGGGTAAACAGATAAAAAAGAACAAAATTGCTTTACTTAAAAAGGAATTTGATCTGTTTGATAGTCTAAAAGGAGAGACAGTGAGACAAATGATTGAGAGATTTTGTCATCTTAAAATTGAGCTTGAGAGATTTAAGATAGTGAAAACAAGAGAGGAACTTATAGATAAAGTGATTGAAGCGTTACAACGAGCTGATCAGTGGCAAACGTTTGTGTTTATTTTGAAAAATGATGCTTTATATGATACAATTTCTCTTGATGCTTTGTTTGAAAAGATAGAGAGTCATGATCTGGAACTACAAAAGCAAAGCAAGATGACTGGTTCTTCACATCAACAGAATGTTGGATTGTATTACAAAGGCAGTGTACCTTCGGAGAAAGGTATTGGTTCACAAAAGACAGCATTCAGTGGTGAGAAAATGAAAGAACCTCAAACAACTTCAACAAGTCATCATTCTGGATATCATTCATCTTCAAAATAAAATTCTGATGAAGCTGAGGAGATTCTATGCAACATCGCTCTCAAACTGAAAAATTCTCCGGCAATGAGCGTTAATGCAGCTAAACAACAAATGAGTTTTCTTGCTTCTGTTCTGGAATCGTATAAAGGTCTTGTAGCTGGTAAAATTGGAAACTCCGAATTAACCAAAGAAGACTACGACCAGATTGATCCGGAAGAGATGGAGCTCATTGACATTCGTTGGTGCTTAGCAAGTTGCATCCGAAGAGCGCAGAGGTATATGGAAATCACTGGGAAACAATCTCTTGGAGGTGCATCAACAAAGCTTGGATTCGACAAATCCAAAGTGACTTGCTTCAAATGTAAGCAAAAAGGTCATTTCAAGAGAGAATGCACTAATTCTGCAGTTGGTGGAAATGAACATCCATTCAATGATGATTACTACCGAAAGGTAATCTACCATTGAAGCAGAGAAGAACCTAAGATGATTAAAGATAAACCTAAATCAAGAGCTTGTTTTGTAATTCAAGATGATGAAGGTTTTGATTGGTCAGAGGTATGTCCAGAAGAAGATCATTTGGAGAATGTTCGAAAAACAGCTCATGGGAAAACTATAACAGAGGAAAGAAAGTTTGTTTTTGTTGCTGAAATCCGTGAAGAAAACAATGAAGATAATGATAAAGCTAAAATGAAGGAGAAAACCAGAGAAGAGATTCTGGAAGAAAAGACTTATAGAGAAAGAAACACTGTGCTGAACAGAATGGATGAAATGCAAGAAGAGTATGAGAGTGCAGTGAGCAACAGAAGATGGGATAAAAAGAGAGAGTGTTACTTCAACAGAGAGGGAGAACCAGTTGTTCCAAAGAAAGACATAATCTTTGATGATGTTCTTCTTCTCATAATTCCTTTGAGATCTGAATACTATAGAAATGTGTTGAAAGATGACACATATGCTAAAAGGCATGAAAAGGAGACCAGATATGCTATGACATCGTGTCTGAGAAAAAGGGATGAAGAGAGAATGAAGAAGAGTGTTGAAGAGATGGTGAACAATCTGAAGAAAGTTGCTGAAGAAGTAAAAGAAGAAGTTGAGGTGAATGAAAAGGTTAAGAAAGTTGTTACTGAATAACAGCATATTGGAGAAGAGGTGAGGAAAGAAGAAGAAGAAGAAGTAAAGAATGAGAATTTGGAAGCTGGTAATGCTGTTGATGAAGTTGATGTTGAAGAAAATCAGAATGTTGCTAAGTTGAAGCAGACAGAGGCAGCTGAAAACACCAAGGTGCCAATCACTGAGGTAAATTCTAATTCTAACATCTTGACTGAAACTGTTGAACAGTGCAAGAAATGCATGGAACCGTGCAGAGCTTGTACTGAAAAAGATGAGCAATTCAGAACAAGAGATCTTGAATTCACTAAAATTGAAAACATTTTTTAAGAAAAATGCAAAGAAATGCTAGAAAAAGAAAAGGTTTTAAAAGAAAATGATGAAAAACTTTCAGAAAAATGTAAGAAGTTTGAAACAGAAAATGAAGTTTTGAAAGAAAATGTTTCTAAAATGACAGAAGAATGTTCACAAAAAGAAATTGCTTGTCAAGAAATGAAGAAAGAATATGACTCAATGAAATTAGCATATCATATTACGAAAGTGTCATACGAAAAAGTGAAAGATGAAATGAAATATGCTCAATCAAGAATGAATTATCTTTCTGAAACAACTAAAGAGCTTAAACGAATGTATTCTATAAAACAAGATGTTGTTAATTCTTATATTGAGGACGTTGCTAAGCTAAAGCGACAGATTGCTGATTTAGAACAGGATAACAAGTTGAAAAGTTATCACGTGTCGTCATATGTGCTTGAACGTATTTTCAATATAAAACCGGGAGATGGTGAGTCTGAACAAAACAAGAAAGGTATTGGCTCAGAGTTTCATCAAGTTCCACCACCGGGAAAATTTGCATTTTATGATGAGGAAAAGGTCGAAAAAGCTTTCAACATGGTAGACCAATTGCCAGACAACATTGACATAACCTATTCCAAATCTGATGATTCTCATGATTCAGAGGTGGTAGGTAAAGTTGTTCAAAGTGTGTTGAAAGAAGAGTCGGTTGATACAGGTAAATCTGAATCACAGGATGAAGATGAAGGAAATCTTCATGATAGTTATCTGAAAAACACAAAATCCAAGAAAAGTTTGAATGATGATTCAAAAGGATTGGTTTATACCATGATTGGATCGGACAAATTGTTCTTAGATGTTGTATTCCCGATTCAGAATGTAATTTCAGAAAAGGTTGATAAAGTTTTCAAAATGGTTGAGATTGAAAAGTCTGAAATTTCAAAGTTTGGTGGTAAGAGTCATCGAGGTTCGTATAACAAACCTAGTTTCAAGAAGAAAAACATGAAGGCTGGTTTGGGTTATAAGAACAAACAGAATTGGAAGAAAAATGAAGTGCCATCTTATCAAGCAAAAATGAGTTTTGTTCAAGGAAAAAGTTTTGAAGAAGAGGAAAAACTTAAAATTGGACAACAGTCTATTGAAGAGTTCCTAGCTCAAAAGAATAAGCAACAACCACAGGTCAAAGATGTGTCCATGAGAACATGTTTTAAATGTGATCAAAAAGGACATCTTGCTCGCAAGTGTCCAAATCTGAAACCTGTGGATGTTGACAAAAAGAAGATTGATGCTGAGAAACAAAAATCTGAGAATGCGAGACAAAGGTCAACCAGATTTGACTCAAAACAAACTTGGAGGTATAACACAAACAAGTTTGCTTCGAATCAAAACTGGAAATCAAACTCTAACAAGTTTATTCAAGACAGACCTGGAATTCTCATACACCCAGAGTCAGAACAACTCAAAGGTCGAAAACATCTGTTGATATGACAAAACCACAAGAGTTTTGGAAACCAAAAGCTGTTCAAAAACAAAATGTTCAAAAAGAGTCTCATTTTTACAAACGTGGTACTCCTAAAGGTCAAACATGGATTGTAAAGAAACAAGTGATTCTTGAAAAAGATGAAAAAGTTGAAGTAAAAGTTGAAAAGATTTTTGTGAAAGATGACAAAGAGTTTCCAGCATTGAATGAAAATTATTGTGTTGAAATGCCTAAGGTTCAACAAACCTGGGCTAAATTGTTCAAGTAATCAAGTAGTCTGAATGTGCTGGTGCTCAACAAATCAAAAGATTGTGAGAATGAAAGTTGGAGTAGCCTGGCACAACGAGGAAAGGAGGTTGCTGGATCCTGTGTTGGTTGAAACAGGAAGTTTATTTTAATTCTGTAAATAAATAAACAATATTTTCAAAACCCTAAAAATTGAAAAATTTGAAAAACCAAAAATATGTTTTGTTTTTGTCAAAAATACAAAATTATGTGTTGATTGAATACGCCGAAACCCTCACGGCTGAACAAACATGATTAATTTCACAAGATTGAAAAACGGTTTTCAAACTGTAAAATATCAATGTGTTGTAAATCATGGGGGTATGTTATATATTCTGCTTCTCATGCGTATATTTTTTGCAAATCAGAGCACTTTAAGCAGAAAATGGATGGCGAGACAAAGCTATCAGTATTGGTTGTCAAATTTTCTTTAAATGGTTTTGCATTTTAGGGGGAGAACAATTGTCAGAAAATACAAAAACATTTGAAAATTTGAAAAAGTAAAAAACATGATAAAATGAAAATTGAGTTTTTGTGTAAAAAGAGGAAATGATAGTACATCAGTAGATAGTTACAGTACGCTAAAGAATTGGAAAGTCAAAATGTGTTAAACGATCTCACCGTGGATGTGTCGGTAGATTTTTTTACATTTAGTAAACTTTTTCGGGATATAAATCTAAATTCAAACTTACTTATTTCGTGGGGAACACTACTTGGATATATAGGTAACCCCTGAAATCTTTTTTGAAAGGTCCCTCTTTCTGAGATACTAGGTCTTTATACTCAGTGATATCTGGGGTATTATCTCGGGACTTCTGATTTTGCGGAAGCAATGGCCTAGTCCCTGGAGAATACTTTCCTCATGCTTGAAATATAGCGCCGCCCTCAGCAAATTGATGAAACAATAAAATTGATAGTCATTGCTGTTGTAATACAAAAGATCCTCTAAAGGGGACACACCGAAAGTCGAGCCATCATCTCTCTGCTGAACGGAAGTTCTGACCTGAGCTCTCACGGTTTCGTACTATAATTTATTCTCCTTACAGATATCATCTAGGTATACTCACCTGTAAGACTGAATATTGGGATCTGGATACGGGAGTATATTCAAGAGGTGGGACACATGAATGGGTTTAAGTTCTTAAAACATCTAATTCGTATCCTGAATCAGTTGAAATTTGTGTGAAAATTTAAGTGGACAAGTATATCGACAATCTAAGTGAATTGTTTAATTCTTAATGTGTAAATAAGCTCAACGGTACTTGTGACTTGTCAAAAACTGATATGATCCTCTGACGCATACTCAAACAAAAATATTGTCTGTAAATATGTTTGTACATATTTCTTTACTGCTTTATATTTTCAGAAAATTCAAAAAGATTTTTGATTTTGCTTATTTTCGACAACCGATGTCTGAAATGCTGAGTTTCAAAATCTAAGTATGTTGATTGTGTTTCTGAAAATAAAACAAGTTCATTAATTTGAAACTGGAATTAAAAATCAAAAATCAAAAACAGTTTGTGATATCTCCAAGGTCATTTGTTTGGACTTGGATGATTAATTATGAGGGAGTTGGTTTCTTTAATGCTGCTATATCTTTTAGTTTGTTGATAGGGGGAGCAGTTAAAGAGGTTAAAAGAGTCTGTTTTTGATCTCTAAGTAATTAAATATGAAAACATTGCATTTATAGATGTTTGAGTGATTGCAGATAGTCCAGATTACGATCCCGAGAGCGTAGTCTAAGGGGCAGTCTGAAGACAAGCTTGAAGCAAGAGGAGCTTGTAGATGGAAAGCTAGGTGTCGATCCCAAAGCACGGAAGCTTGACGAAAGGGGGAGCCTGAAGCTGATAGAAGAAGAGAATGAATGATAGATGCTTATAATGTTACAACTTGAATGAGAAGGCAGAATGATCGAGACTGAAGATGTGTCATATTGGAGACTAGACACTGAAGACTTCTTCAATATCCGAGGGGGAGTCTGTTAGTGCATTACGTCTATTGACTTCGTCTTGTATCATGTAATAGGATAGGATAGGATTATCAGTGCCCGAGGTTTGAAAAACAGAATTTAGAGTTTAAGAAGGTGATTCCGCTCCAAATGACACAAGACCATTAAGAGCGAAATCAGAACATTCTGATTCCGCCCGAAAATGTCCAACGTCATCAGGAGCGAAATCAACACACCTATAAATAGGGCATTTTTTTGTTTCATTTGGTACGCGACTTTCAGATCTGTAACGAAGTGCTGCCAAAGTTTGTCCAGGTTGTAATCAGTGTTATTATCAATATAAGTGACAAATTAAGAGTATTAAGTTGTGTTCAAGTTCAGTTCACTGATTCCGCCTTTGAACTAGATGTAAAGCTCTTCTGAACGACTCTGTCGGGTCTAACAACGATCCTACAAAAAGAATGAGAGAGAAGTATTGCTCTCGTGCGGAACTCCAAAGGCTGGAAACAGAGTTCTGGCACTTGACTATGGTAGGTGCTGACATTAATAGTTATACTCGAAGGTTCCACGATCTGTCTAGAGTGCTTCCCTACATGGTGACTCCTGAGTTTAAGCGCGTTGAACGCTACATTTGGGGACTGGCCCCAGAGTTTCGTGGCATGGTAACTTCGTCCAAACCACAAACAATCACCGAGGCTGTAACTCTGGCTGTCAGCCTGACTGAAGATTGTGTTCGTATGAAGAAGTTATCACTGAACCCAACAGAGAAGACTGAGACACATGCTGAGTCGTCCGGTGACAAGAAGAGAAAGCATACAAGTTTGAATCAAGCAACTCGTAACAACAAAGGTTTCAACAATAAGAAGCGTGACGCTAACCCATCTCAGGAGGCGAAGACCCTTGCAACCAAAGCATACCAAGGCTCCATGCCTAAATTCAAAAAATGTAAGTATCATCATGATGGAGCTTGTCGCATTCCAAGGTGTGACAAATGTGGTAAATTGGGTCATCAAACAGAATACTGTTGGGGAAAAGGAAAGAACCAGAGTGGAAATGGCGCTGGTAACAAGAATGGTAACGGGAAGGGGCGGAACCAAGGATGCTTCAGATGTGGAAGCAATGATCATTTCATGAAGGACTGCCCAGAGGGAAACAATGCTCAGGCTTGAGCATTTGTGATTGGAGTAAAGTACGCACGCGAGGACCCTAACGTGGTCACCGGTACGTTTCTCATTAACAATCACTTTGCATCCATATTATTTGACACTGGCGCCGATTATAGCTTCATGTCTGTGGAATTTAAACGCATGCTTGGAATAGAATCTAGTAGATTAGAAATTCCTTATTCCCTAGAACTAGCCAATGGTAAACTCATTGAATTGGGTGAAGTTGTTAGAGGCTGCACACTAGAACTTGGTGAACGAAGATTTAGCATCGACCTCTTACCTATTCAATTGGGTAGTTTCGATGTAGTAGTCGGAATGGACTGGTTGTCTAAGAACAAAGCTGAGGTTATTTGTCATGAGAAAATCATTCGCATCCCTTTAGCGAATGGTGAAACTATCGTCGTGCACGGAGAAAAACGAGACGCGCCTCTACGAATCAACAGTTGCATGAAGGCACATAAGTGTTTAAGGAAAGGATGCGTCGCTTTCCTGGCACATGTGGTCGACAAGAAGGCTGAGGAGCCGAGACTCGAAGACATTCCTGTGGTGAAGGAATTCCCAGATGTTTTTCCCGAAGATCTGCCAGGACTACCTCCGCAACGACAAATCGAATTCCGCATAGACTTGGTTCCAGGAGCTGCTCCTGTCGCCAAGACACCCTATCGACTTGCGCCATCCGAAATGCAAGAATTATCCACACAACTCCAGGAGTTGTTGGATAAAGGATTCATAAGGCCAAGCTTCTCGCCATGGGGAGCTCCAGTATTATTCGTAAAGAAGAAGGATGGAACACTGCGGATGTGTATCGATTATAGAGAACTGAACAAGCTCACGATCAAGAATCGGTATCCACTACCGAGGATTGGTGACTTATTTGATCAATTGCAAGGATCAAGCTACTATTCCAAGATCGACCTTCGATCTGGATACCATTAGTTGAGAATCCAAGAGGAAATCGTACCAAAGACTGCATTCAAAACACGCTATGGGCACTACGAATTTCTTGTGATGCCATTTGGGCTGACAAATGCACCAGCGGTCTTTATGGATCTGATGAACCGCGTATGCAAACCATATCTCAATAAATTCATGATTGTATTTATCGATGATATCCTGATTTACTCGCGAACGAAAGAAGAGCACGAGCAACATCTCAGAACCATCTTGGAACTACTGAAGAAAGAGAAGCTTTATGCAAAGTTCTCGAAATGCGAATTCTAGATTCGCGAAGTACAATTCCTTGGTCACGTTGTGAATGATTCATGTAGACCCGTCCAAGATAGAAGCAATAAAGAATTGGGAAGCTCCCAAGACCCCAACTGAAGTTCGACAATTTTTGGGCTTAGAGGGCTATTATCGACGGTTTATTGAGAATTTCTCAAAGATAGCTCAACCGCTAACTGCCCATACACAGAAAGACAAGAAGTACGACTGGGGTGTTAAAGAAGAAGAAGCCTTCCAACTACTTAAAAACAAGCTATGCGATGCACCGATACTATCATTACCCGAAGGCACTAATGACTTCTTGGTATACTGTGACGCTTCACGACAAGGTTTGGGTTGCGTGCTCATGCAACGCCAGAAAGTCATCGCATACGCTTCGAGACAATTGAAGGTACATGAAAGAAACTACACCACTCACGACCTGGAGCTGGGAGCAGTGGTATTCGCCTTGAAGATCTGGCGACATTATTTATATGGTACTCGATGTACAATTTTCACAGATCACAAAAGCTTACAACACATATTTGATCATAAGGAATTGAATATGCGCCAAGGGCGATGGGTCGAGTTGCTAAATGATTATGACTGTGAGATTAAGTACCATCCTGGAAAGGAAAACGTTGTAGCGGACGCACTAAGTCGAAAAGAAAGGGTTAAGACCCTAAGGGTTCGAGCGTTAGAAATGACTATTCGAACGAATCTCACTGCACGCATTCGTGATGCACAATAAGAAGCTCTTAAAGGAGAGAACCGTAAAGCTGAATACCTTTGGGGTATGCTGAAATACATGATGCCAAATGAAGAGGGAGCCTTATACTTTAAGAAGCGTATTTGGGTTCCACTCTATGGTGGCATACGAGAAGTCATCCTTGATGAAGCGCATAAATCGAGATACTCGATCCATCCAGGATCGGACAAGATGTATCAAGACTTGAAAGAGTACTATTGGTGGCTGAGACTCAAAAGCGACGTTGTTGTCTATGTTGGAAAATGCCTAACCTGTGCTAAGGTTAAGGCTGAATATCAGAAGCCATCCGGCCTCCTACAACAACCAGAGATTCCCGTGTGGAAGTGGGAACAAATCTCGATGGACTTCATAACGAAATTACCCAGGACCCCGAGAGGGCATGATATGATATGGGTAATAGTTGATCGATTAACGAAATCTGCGCATTTCCTACCGATCCGAGAGAAGGATAGCACTGGAAAGCTTGCAGAGATATACTTAAGGGAGATTGTGACACGTCATGGAGTGCCAATCTCAATTATTTCAGACAGAGATGGACGCTTTGTCTCAAGAATCTGACAATCATTTCAGGAAGCATTTAGATCTCAGTTAGATCTAAGCATGGCATTCCATCCACAAACAGACGGACAGAGCGAACGGACTATACAAACGTTAGAAGATATGCTTCGCACATGTGTCATGGATCTGGGCGGCAGCTGGGATACTCACCTACCTTTAGTTGAGTTTTCCTACAATAACAGTTATCATACAAGCATAAAGGCCACGCCGTTCGAAGCTTTGTATGGCCGCAAGTGCCGATCGCCCTTATGTTGGCCAGATGCTGGAGATAAACGTATGGTTGGTCCTGAACTTGTACAAGTGACAACCGACAAGATTGCGCAGATCCGAGAGCGCATTAAGGCGGCTCGAGATCGACAAAAGAGCTACGCTGATCTAAAGAGAAAATCGGTAGAATTCGAGGTGGGAGACAAAATGTTGTTAAAAGTCTCACCTTGGAAGGGCGTAGTCAGATTCGGAAAGCGTGGAAAGCTGAATCCACGATACATCGGACCATTCAGAATATTGGAAAGAATTGGTACCGTGGCATACAAGTTGGAATTACCGGAAGAACTTAATGGAGTACATGATATGTTTCATGTATCCAACCTGAAGAAGAGTCCAACACAAGAAAACGCGATCATCCCGATGGATGAAGTGCATATTGATGACGCCCTCCGATTTACAGAACAACCCATAGAGGTTACCGACTGGAAAGTCAACAAGACTAGGAGGAGCAGCGTAAAACTTGTCAAAGTACGTTGGAGCTCTAAGCACGGACCCGAGTACACATGGGAACATGAAGACCAGTTCAAGGAAAAGTATCCCCACCTATTAAAGAAGACTCCAGGGAGAGTTAGTTCAGCCTGAATTTCAGGACGAAATTCTTTTAACGGGGGGAGACTGTGACAACTGGCACAAACCGGTAATTTCCGTACACTTTAATTATTGCTTAATAACTGCAGTTATGTGCTTAAATGTCAACATTGACTGATTACATGCTAAATGAGTGAATTCATGCACGTTGTATACTACAAAATATTGCTTTATGCATAAACAAGAGCGTTGCGTCAGAAATATTAGTAAACTCACCGGTAAGACATACTGTGTCAACAGAACTGCAGAAAGCAGTCAGACATTAAAATTGGAGCCTAGGTGTAGGTCCAACAACAAGAATACATTAAAAACCCAAGAATATATACAAGAGTTTAATATCTAGGCATACGAAAGCAAAAATACGCACTAAAAAGCACCCAAAACGCACTTTAAGTGCAGAATTATATATAATTCAGCTATAATCAGCATTATGGCACTAAATTATTATGCAGAAATTATGTTTTAACATCCTGAATATTTTCCTAAGTGTCGAGAATCGAAAGTATTACAAAAAGATACTTAATAGACACTAAACGATGCAATTTAGCACTTTAAAGAACCGGTGTCTAACCGAACAACCGGATATTACCCGGAACACCAAAATAATGCTAGAAGCATTGTTTTTATTTTTCTAAGCTAGTTAGGGTCCCCGAACACCCTAACACACTATATATTATACAATACACCTAATATCCTAACTAAATGTCATTAGAACCTAACTAGAACATGCAACTTACACTTAGAATGTTTCACTTACCCCCCCCCCCCACATGTTGGACGGTTGAGAAACATGGGGGCCACACCGTGATTTTAATTGATTAGTTTAATGGATCTTGTTTCCCCATGTTAAGCATAAGATCCAATGGTATTTGTGAAGTTAGCATATTATAAGTATATCCACTAGAACATAACTTCATCATCATCAA
The DNA here is from genome assembly GCA_030545235.1 of Helianthus tuberosus. NCBI lineage: Eukaryota > Viridiplantae > Streptophyta > Magnoliopsida > Asterales > Asteraceae > Helianthus > Helianthus tuberosus. Next base: position 96,391,914 of record CM060401.1, on the reverse strand, counting down.
CATCACCTACACACCAAAACCTCTCCTCCTTCCCTTCAAGCTACGGCCCAAGCACCCCCTCCCCACACTTCAATTTTCAATCCACACTCATCCATTCTAAGGCGATATTTTGGTGTAAGAAGGTCACCAACGAAGCTCGGTGCAAGCGGATCTTGAAGGACCTTCTTCATTTGCTTTTATCCACTCCATTTGTCCTCTTGAACTTCCCTAGCCTTGTGCTTGTAGTAAGTGCTTAAACACTTCATCTTGTTCTTATTTTTAGTGGTTAATAGATGATAGAATGGTAAAGTATGAAGAAACTCTAAAGATCAAAACTAAAAGTCTTGAAAGAAAGATAAACTAGTTGGTTAAAGAGAAGATATGTGTGTAAATCTTGTAGATCTTGTATGGTTGTGATTATTTGATGTTGTTTGTTAATAAAAGTAGGATGGATCATCATCAAGATATACTAGATCATGTCCAAGAACATGAACTAGTAGTATGTTAGTGCTAGAGATGTGAAAGATGATGAACCCTTCCACTCATGAACATGAACTTGTGTAAAAGTAATTTTTCTTGTAAAATAAGACTCTAAACATGTAGATCTAAAGATCTACAAGTGGTTTTTCGGAAGAACCAAGCGGAAAATGCTAGTTTTGTTAAAACCCGGACCTTACATAAACTAAAAGCATTTTAGTGAATAAACAAGTGTGTAAACACTTGTGTCACAAGAAAAATTTAACAAGAAATATGTTTGGTAAACCATGACTAGAAGTTGTGAAACTTCAAGATCTTTAAAAATAAAGTTTTTTTAAGAAACTAAACTTATTTTTAAAGATAACGAGACTCACTAAATATGTTAGTAACTTACTACATATTTTTACAAACTTTCATGTTCATAAGTTTGTGGTATATGCTTGTTTTGACAAGTTGGGTAATTAAAAATCTTATTGTTGATATTGTTGATGATTTAAAAGAAAATAAACACATGTTTTGAAAACATGGGAAACCTCCATTTTTAGGGGAAACTCTGTCAAAATTTCTATAAATTTTGACACTTAGAAAAAAATATAAGTTTTTGAGAAACTTATTCCCTAAAAATGTATTTAAGAGTATTACCAAGGTTTCCTTAATTTTTGGTGACAAGAAATGAGGATTTCTTCAAGAATAAAAATGGATATTAAGTATGTATATATTTTTGAGAAAAATATATATATTATTTGATCACCAACTTTTGTGCTAAGTGTATATAGTATGTGTTATACGTGCTAGTGTATTAAGACTTAAAAATACACTAAATACTCGTGAGAAGTATAAACACAAAGATACACATACAACATACAAGATACATAATTCGGGTGCAAAGTGCAAAACACGAGATACTTATATTAATTTTTGAGAAAATAATATAAGTAAGACACTTAGTTAAAAATATAAAATATTTTTTAACACAAGAATATATACACAAAAGAGAGTGACTGTACTTGTGCGACGCAAGTCTAGTGACTAACGTTAAGAAAACGCGTATAGGTTACGACGTTAATTAAGCAAATCCGGTGAAGTTTACGACGCAAGGAACGCAAAGTTGTGAGTTCATGCTCCCCCTTTTCTTTAACTGTTTTCAGTTTTTATAACTTCGGGGGTGAAATACATGTACAAATGTACAATATTTATAAATGGTATGATATGAATACAAGAAGCACACTTGGTGAGGACGAGTACCAAGCGTTATGAGATATAAGAATGTAAGAAGCGCACTTGGTGAGGACGAGTAGCAAGTATGATGCGTTATGAGAAATGATACGAGAAATCGTGTCACGAATAGGGTACATAAGTACCATTAATCAACAATATACCTAGACCGCAGAACACATGGTTAGATCTAACGGGTGTCGGGCAGCCACACTCTCGGTGAGGGCGAGTATCGAGTAGTGCTTTTGTGTCTCAGAATATGCCAACTAAATGCCTAAGGTTTGGTGACTTCCTATGTCGTGTCACATGTTAATGGCCTTGCAACCCATTAACAATCCTGATACTTACAGGAATACTTTATTTACATAAAATTCATACCATACTAAAACTTGATTGATACTTGAGTACGTGGGGTACTCAAGAAAACAGAATTATACTTGAGTACGTGGGGTACTCAAGAAAAACTTGAATTATACTTGAAGTACGTGGGTTACTCAAGAAAACGGGAATTATACTTGAGTACGTGGGGTACTCAAGAAGAACTTGAAGTATACATGAGTACGTGGTGTACACATGAAACTTGATTTATATATGAAAACTTGATTTATACACAAACTATGTTTTCATACAAAGTATACAAACGTGAAATACAAAACTGCATGAATTCACACCAACATTATGTTGACGTTTTTCCAAAACTCACATGTATTTCAGGTAACTAGGATGGATGTGCGCGTGGTCTTACTCATGCTCGTGGATGTCGCTTTGTTTATCTTTAAATAAAGTTGTGACTTTTAAGACAATATGTTATCTCGTGTTGTAAACACTTGACATATGTTTTCAGTAATGTAATGTTTGAAGTTATTTTCGAGCATGTAGTATGTTTACCTTTCGTATGCAATGAGAACCTTTCATGATCACACCTCGTGCTTCCGCCGCAGAAAGGGGTGTGACAGATTGGTATCAGAGCTGCGATTGTAGTGAACCAGGATTCCTTCTCGAGTCTAGTCTACAATCTCTAGGATCCTTTCACGAAAACAATTTTTCAAAGAGTTTTCATTGCATAAAACGTCCCGCGACATCCACTACCTGACACTGTTTACAAGAGCCTAGAAGAGACACTACGAGACTTAGGGTGCACGAGAGTAGCACTCGTCTGTGACTGAGAAATTACTTGCAATTATGTGTGATAATTAGCATATACTAGAAGTAGAATGTCACAAGTATACGTGACTTTACCTGAAAGCAATGGCCTATCTGAAGGAAGAAATACGCGGATGAAACGAACTGTGCGGACTGGGCAAGGAGTTACATAATTATGGATGCATACATAATTATGGAATTCAGTGCACAGAAACCACAGCAAGTCTTGTCACGTATAGATTCCCTCAGTGCAAGGCTGATGTGTGTAAAATGCAACATATAAATTACATCAAATAAGGCATAAAACTAACCCTTTTTTAGTACTAATATTGGAAAAAGAGTGTTTTTGTCTTCCTTTTGTATTTTCAGGATTAAATGAGCTCAAAAAACGCAAAAGAAGCAAAAAGACAGCTAAATCCAACATAAATACAAGAAAAGGAACATTAGTGGATTGCCCGAACCCTCAACGGCACCTTCCAAAGCAAAATAGAGAAAACAGAAGGCTGAACACGCCCCGTGCTCAGCCAGCACGGGGCCGTGCCCAAGAAGCAGCAGAAAAGACAAACCTATAGAAGCTTCTATTGCCCACCACGGGCCGTGCTCAGCGGACACGGGGGCGTGTCGAAAGTACAGCAGGCGCATTTATTGTAATTGCGAATTACAATTAATGAGGAGAGAGAGTGTCAGACGGGCACGGGGCCGTGTCCAGCGGACACGGGGCCGTGTCCAGCTCTCTGTTCAGCCTATAAATAGGAGTGCTTGGATTCATTTCATCTCATCCCTTGGCACACCACCTCTCTCACACTTCATCCACCACCCACCACCATCACAACACCATCATCCACCACCATCATCCATTGTCCATCATAGAGTGTGTGAGTCGTCTCGGGATCCAAGATTGATCGTAAGAGTTCTTGACAATCAAGGCCATGTTTGCCTAAGTCTCTTACATCACTTGGTGAAGACAAAGTGTCTAGTATAATACTTTTTATTTCTAATCTTTTGCACTTTTTATTTGGTTTTGTATTAATGACTTTAATAACTAGTTACTTATGTTGAAGGTGATCTTTCCTTATCGTTTGTCCGTGGTGTCTTGGCATTATTTTACTGTCTATATAAAATAAAGGATTTTCACCATTCATATCTCCACGGTCTATATGGAGGTATGTTGGCTACCTGGTAGGGGGTTAAGGGAATGGTTTGGTAAAGGTCTTGCCATTGTTCAGCGTTTAGAGGTCCTGCAATGGACCTGGGTCAAATTTAGTAGGACCTCCTTCAATACTTCACGGTATTGGATGGCGGGGGTCCAAACTCTTTGATCCCCTCATAAGTTAACTACTATTAATACTATAACCCGGCTATTTAGGACTGTATCCCTGCTGACTCAGACTACTTAGTCGAGGGTAACGTCACCGCCAAAAGCGGGGCCTACCACAATACTGCATTAATAACTTAATTCATTATCTTCCAATAATCCACCCCTTTAGGATTGTATCCCTGCTGACTCAAACTACTGGGGTGAGGGTAACGTCACCTTCAAAAGAGGGGCCTACTACAATAACTAAGATAATCTCTTAATTATGTGCAAAAGTGCGGAAATAATCAAAGGTTATACTAGATACGAGTCGGAACCAAGTGATTCATCTTGTCTATCTGTTTTTATTTTCAGCATTTTAGTTAGTTTTTATTTTTCTTAGTTTAAAACATTTTTCTAAACTTTTATTTTGGTTAGACGTTGAGGATAAACCGGTATTAAAAGCTCTTGTGTCCTTGGACGACCTCGGTATCTTACCAACGCTATACTACACTCAACGATGGGTGCACTTGCCCATATGTGTGTTTAGTGTTAGTGAAATATCGTGTTTTATAAATTTAAAACTTGGCTAAAATAAGTGTTAAAAAGGGCTTAAAATATACACCTAAAATATACGACACTTCACACGCATCAAGTTTTTGGCGCCGTTGCCGGGGACACAAGGATTTTAAGAAAGCTTAAAATTGACGGCCTAATCAGTTTTTTTTCAAAACCTTTTTAAACGCGCGCACATTTTTCTGCATTTAGTTTAGTTTTGCATTTACAGTATCCTGTACACGGGGCCGTGTTCACTGAACACGGGGCCGTGCTGCAGATTTTTCATAAACGCCCAGTAACAGTAGCTTGAACACGGGCCGTGCTCACTGAACAGGCCCCGTGCTCAACTAGACCAGTCAATTTAATTAAAACGCCCAGATACAGATTCTGAACACGGGGCCGTGTCCACTCAACACGGGGCCGTGTCCAGCCTCTGTTTCCGTGTTTATTTTTGTTTTCTGATCTCGAGACTCGGTTGTGGTCTGCTGAGTGATTCTTATGGATCAATACTCAGGAGGTTACAACTACACCTATGATGAGGATGATTATAGGGGTAATTATTGCACAAATTCTCGTAATACACGTTCAATTCAAGATAATCACTCGTACCAACCATCCAATTCATACACTTACTATGAGGGGCCCAGGTACGAACCATCAACTTCATACACATCCTATGAAGACCAAAGGTATGAACCTCCTCCCTCATACTCATATTTTGATGAACCAAGGTATGAGCCTTCTTACTCATACTTTGAGGAACCAAGGTATGAGCCACCACCTTCATATGCTTATTATGAGGAACCTTGGCGTGAACAACCCACCTCATATGAGTATTATGAAGAACAAAATTACGAACCTTATCCATCATATGCTTACAATGAAGGGCAATGGTGTGAACCATCAACTTCATATGGGCATTATGAGGAACAAAGGGTCGAACAACCGGATTCAAGCTTAGAAAATAATGATTCTTTTTCTATAACCGAAGTGACCGATAGGATATTAGAACACATTAGAGTTATCGATCGGTGTATAAAAGAAGCTCGCGCAAGGGAAGAGGAGTCCCGCGCAAGAGAAGAATTAAAAAAGGAAGAGATAACTAAAAATGAAAAAATGGAAGAACAAATAAGTGAAAAACCGACACATGAGTTAAACAACGAAAGAGGTGAGTCCGACAACGTTAAAATCCAAGAAGAGTCTAATTTTGAAGAAATTCATCTCTTATCACCTTCTTTCGAAAATCATTGTTTAGTACCCACTCATGCTAAGTTTCTAAAAGAGTTAAACACTAACACTAAAATTGACGAAACGGTAAGTGTTAAGTTAACTAATGATCAAACTTCACTAATAAAAGAAGACCCATTTGAAATTAACATCACACCGGTTCCATGTTTCTTTCAAAATTCGTTTATTAGTAATGTCACAATCGATAAAGATCTTTGTGTTAACATAATGCCTAACTACCTTTTCGAAAAATTAAGTATTAGTGATTTTTCTCCACTTCAAATACCCATTTTTCTATCCAATCGGAAAGTAATAAAATCAATCGGTATAGTTGAAGATGTCTTGGTTCAAACAAATCAAATGGTAATTCCAACCGACTTTGTCATCCTCGATGACGCTCCTCTAGTGTTGGGACGACCATTTGTAAAAACTTACGAAGCTTTGAAAAACCGGAAGTTCAATAATCTACCTCTTCAATTAGGGGCATTTAAAAGAAGTGTCGATCTCGAACGATCAATGAAATATCCATTCGGCAATAATGACCCCCTAATTGAAGATGAAGATGAGCCACCCGATACAAGTGAAGAGACTGACCACTTTGTTGAAGAAGAGGTCGCCATAGAACAAACTTTTAAAGTTCTTGATCGAAACGAGCAACCAAATAAGGAGTCTCCTAAAGACCCACCACTTGAGCTCAAAGAACTTCCAAAAGGTTTGGAATATGCTTTTCTAGACAAAGATGGTAAATTACCTGTAATTATTTCGTCTAAATTAGATAACCTAGAAAAAGAAAAACTAGTTAGTCTTTTGAAAAAACACAAAAATGCAATAGCTTGGAAACTTGTTGACATAAAAGGAATTAGTCCTTCTATGTGCACACACAAAATTTTGATGAATGATGACTACAAATCTGTCATACAACCACAACGTCGAGTAAATCCAAATGTTCAAGAAGTGGTTAAAAATGAAGTCATCAAATTACTTGACGCATGACTTATCTATCCTATTTCCGATAGTCCTTGGGTAAGTCCCGTCCAAGTAGTTCCAAAGAAAGGAGGTATGACGGTAATTACTAACGAAAAAAATGAATTAATACCAACAAGAACCGTCACAGGATGGAGAGTATGTATAGATTATAGACGATTAAATGAAGCAACAAGAAAGGATCATTTTCCTTTACCCTTCATTGATCAGATGTTAGAAAGATTATCCGGTCATAAATTTTACTGTTTCTTGGATGGTTTTTCAGGTTACTTTCAAATCCCGATAGCACCCGAAGACCAAGAAAAGACAACGTTCACATGTCCCTATGGAACTTTTGCTTATCGACGCATGCCGTTTGGTCTATGTAATGCCCCTGCAACATTCCAACGTTGCATGGTAGCCATTTTCCATGACATGATAGAAAAGACAATGGAAGTCTTCATCGACGACTTTTCTATCTTTGGGGATTCATACGACCAATGCCTCGATAACCTTGAACGAATGCTATCCCGATGTGAGGAAACTAACCTCGCCCTTAATTGGGAAAAATGCCATTTCATGGTAACGGAGGGAATAGTACTCGGTCACAAGATCTCAAGCGAAGGAATGGAGGTGGATCGAGCCAAAATAGATACCATTTCTAGGTTACCTCCTCCATCCTCCGTAAGAGCTATTAGAAGTTTCCTAGGGCATGCCGGATTTTATAGGAGGTTTATCAAAGACTTTTCAAAAATCTCAAGACCTCTAACAAAGTTACTTGAAAAAGATGCTCCTTTCATCTTTGACAAGGATTGCAATCAAGCATTTCTAACCCTAAAGGAAATGTTAGTCAATGCACCTATCATGATAGCACCTGATTGGAAATTTCCTTTCGAAATCATGTGCGATGCTAGTGACTTTGCAGTTGGAGCTGTCTTGGGACAGAGAAAAGAAAAGCATTTCCACCCAATATATTATGCTAGTAAAACACTTAACGATGCACAAGAAAATTACACAACAACTGAAAAAGAGTTACTAGCTGTGGTATTTGCTTTTGATAAATTTCGCTCTTATCTTGTTCTTTCTAAAACTATAGTCTATACAGACCATGCAGCCATTCGATATCTCTTTAAGAAGCAAGACGCAAAACCACGTTTGATTAGGTGGATTCTACTCCTCCAAGAATTCGACATTGAAATCAAAGACAAAAGAGGAGCAGAAAATACCGCAGCAGATCATCTTTCGCGCTTAGAAGACCCAGCTTTGGAGGCAACCAGGGGCGAGCAAATTAACGAAAAATTCCCAACTGAATCCCTGGAAATGGTGGAATTTAAGGAAGAACCATGGTACGCCGACTTTGCCAACTACTTAGCTAGTGGAATAGTCGCAAAAGGATGGCCACATCATCAAAGAAAAAAATTCTTTGCCAATGTGAAACACTATTTTTGGGAAGATCCATATCTTTTCAAAATGTGTGCCGACCAACTCGTCAGACGATGCGTACATGGTAGTGAAGCCCGAAGAATTCTTCGCCATTGTCACGAAGGTCCATACGGAGGACATCATGGTGCTGCCAGTACAGCACGAAAGGTATTTGATTCAGGATTTTATTGGCCAACCATTTACAAAGATGCCCAAAATCTTGTAAAGACATGTGATGCTTGCCAAAGAACAGGTAATATTTCTTCCAAAAACGAAATGCCACAAAATGGCATTCTTGTTTGTGAAATTTTTGATGTGTGGGGACTCGACTTTATGGGACCTTTTCCACCATCGAAAGGAAACAAATACATACTTGTGGCAGTAGATTACCTGTCTAAATGGGCCGAGGCCGAAGCACTTCCAACAAATGATGGAAGAGTAGTGGTAAGATTTCTGAAAAAATTATTCTCTCGTTTTGGCACACCCAAAGCTTTAATAAGTGATAGAGGTACCCATTTTTGTAATCATCAACTTGAAATTTTTTTAACAAGATATGGGGTCTATCACCGGGTTTCGACAGCTTATCACCCTCAAACAAACGGACAAGCCGAAGTGACCAATAGAGGGTTAAAACGAATACTTGAAAAAACCGTAGGGTTAAATAGAAAGGAATGGGCTGATAAATTAGATGATGCTTTATGGGCTTTTCGAACTGCTTATAAAACAACGATAGGTACAACCCCATATAAGCTAGTCTATGGAAAAAGTTGCCACTTGCCAGTAGAAATTGCACACAAAGCCTACTGGGCAATCAAAAATGTAAACTTAGATCTAGAATTTGCTGGTAAAAATCGATTTTGTCAAATAAATGAATTAGACGAACTTAGGAATTATGCATACTCAAACTCTGAAATTTATAAGGAAAGAATGAAAGATTGGCATGACAAACATATTAAACCTAATGAATTTCGGGTAGGAGATTTAGTTCTTTTGTTTAATTCACGACTTCGATTGTTTCCTGGTAAATTAAAGTCTAGGTGGTCAGGACCTTTTTCCGTCACCCATATTTTTCCACACGGTGCAGTGGAAATTAAACCTCGAAATGGGTCACCATTTAAAGTCAATGGCCAACGGCTGAAACTCTATCAAGGATTTATTGAGGATGAGGAAGAAGAGATCTCGCTTCAAACCGTGGAAGAATAAAAACATCATGCCTGGTAAGTTATGAACGATTGAGGCGGCAAAATAAAGCGGTAAGTTTTCTAAACCATAGCTTATGGGAAAAAAAGGGGCACTCACACGCGCACTATAAAAAAAAAAAAAAAAAAAAAAAAGCTCGGCACGAGGCCGTGTCCGCTGGACACGGGGCCGTGTTCGCGCTGCAGACGGGATTAAACCCCTTTTTCAAAACAGTTTCTTCATTCCACACGCCCCGTTTCCCCACAAAAGCTCTGGTTCCAGGCGATTTCTCGCGAAATTCCAACGTCTCTTACCGATCTAACAGCGTCAAGGTATGATTCTGTCACTCGTAGTAGTTAGATTAGTCACTTGCATGTAGTTAATACACCACAAATTTGGGGAAAAATCTAGGGTTCTTGATGTTCATTCGGATCGAACCTAAAATTTTTACCTAAATCTGTTTGCATTTAGTTAGATTCGTGTTAAGGGAAGTAAATACACATGTATTGTTCATAGATTCACCCGATTTCTTACAAGGTCCCCAAACCCTTGTTCTTGAACCGAAAAAGATAAAAATTGATAGGGTAAACGGGTTATTTTGGGAAAAACGGAACTTAGGGTTTCATTTTCGGGGGAAACCGCACCTATTGGTTCAAAAATTTTCAAGTTTTCGAAACCGGGTCGAAAAATGGAATTTTTGAGTAACAGACCCCTGGACACGGGGCCGTGTCCGCTGGGCACGGGGACGTGTCCAGCCCGCTGTTTGCAGTTTTCTTTCCGAAAATATTTCTGTTTCATGCTAACTTTTGGAGTATTCTTGCAGATGGCCAAGAAGTTTACTAGATTCAACGCCAATGAGCTAGATGCAAGAGCCCGATACGAGCTTCTTCAAACAAGACCGGAGGAATACCCGAGGCAGGCATGCACAGAGCTACTAACCATGGTGAATCAAATTGACCGTTTCAACAACATTGTCACGGGACCGCTCAGAGTCGCGCTAACAACCCGACTCCGTTCCGTCCATGAATGCACCTTGGAATTCTATAGCACCTTTGCATTCACTTCAAGGTGCGACCCGTTCGATGAAGACGGGGTGTCATTCAGGTGTGGCGGAACGAGGTATTCGACCTCCATGGCACAATTCGGAGCGATTATCGGGTTGTATGCGGAAGAGGATGCAGGAAACGAAGAAAATACAGGGGGGTTGAGAGAGATCGAAGACAACGAGCGTCAAGCCATGTGGGCTCAGATTGGGGAAGGGTTCTACAATCCGAGCAGCACTAAGAGTACCAAGCTGAGGGATCCGCTTTACAGATACATTCATAGGCTCCTCGGCTACTCTCTTAGCCAAAGGCATGACAGTGGTGGCGTCGTTGGGTTAAGAGATTTGCTTGTCCTCCATTGCATTCACAACCGTAGGCCGCTCGATGTTCCGTTCCTCATGCTCCGAAACATGCATCACAACCGCCTTGCTAGTGCACCAACTCCTATTTTCTTCGGGGGATGGGTGTACCGTCTCTTCAAGCACTTCACCCGCATTCCAAGGTCATTTGAGAGGAGCCCATGGTCGGGAACGGTGGATATTCACATATGCCGCTCAATGAACCTGGTTTATGAGGCAGAAGACGGGACGGTAACCTTTCAAAGGATGCAAGGTCATGCATGGAACCCGCAAGAAGCACTTGTCCTCCCAGCACCGCAACATCATCAGTACCAATACCCACCCCACGGTGATCCAGGCCAATCATCCTCCTCGGGAGGCAGTTTTCCTAATTTTCAAAGTTTGCATGATTTGTTGCAGGAAAACCTCATGTGTACTCGGAACACCTATAACATGGCGAGCAACACCTACCACCGGGTCGGAGCTATCGAGAGAAACCTATCCGAGATACAAGACGATGTCGGATACATACGAGACCACATTGAACGCCGTGGAGGGGATGACGATGATGATGATGATGATGCCATGGAGTAGGCGGGAGGAGGATAGGAGGAAGCGGTTGATTTGTGGCTCCCCAGGTTAACCCTTTGCAATCTTGAACAATTGATGGCCTGCGTGCCAAGTGTTAGACAATTTACTTTTCCTAACTATTTTCTGCATTTTATTTTTCTTACTTTATGCGTGGAACAATTAACTTTGGTAATGTAGGATGTTGGTATTGCTTGGTGTGGTATTAAGTGTTGGAACAGGTACAAACCAAGGCTTAGGGTGTTAAGCCTCAGCACCTATAGGGCTAGGATGGAAAAACCGGAGGAAGAAACCTGTTTTTCAGGCTTTCAGACTGTCCACACGGGGACGTGTCCAGCCAACACGCCCCCGTGCTCACCTCCTAGACCTGCTGTTCTGCAAAAATTTTGTCAGACACGTGGCCGTGTTCAGTGGACACGGGGCCGTGTCCACCTTCTGTAAGTTCTTGTTACTGGCACCTGAACACGGGGTCGTGCCCACTCTACACGGGGCCATGTTCAGTGCCCAGTAACACAAATTTTTGCTTTTTAAACACTATTTTACACATCTAATCAACCTAAAAATTTATTTTTGGGACACATTGAGGACAATGTGTAATTTAAGTGTGGGGGGGATGCTAAAACCTTGAATTTTGCAAGTCCTAAATACAAGCCTTACACAAAACTCTATTGGAACCGCTAATCACCCCAAATTTTTTCAAAAATTTCAATTTTTTTTACTTGTCTAGGTTTAACTCGGGAAATTCAAGCTCTCAAAAAGGTTATATTTTTACAAATTTACAACCGATAGCATAGTGATAAAAAGAACCAACATAAGAAAATTATGAAAAGGCATGACAAACTTATTTAAAATTTGATTATATATACTTGATCACATAAAAACCCATTCCCACAAAAGTGAGTTTTGAGCCTTTATTGAGCACACAATTCCATATCATTTGACTAAATGCTCATTTTTCGTTTCTTGTGTGAATAGCCGCTTGGTTCTTACGACTCTAGAACTTGCCATGACAATACATTCCCAGTCCTTATCAACTTAAACCCGAGTAAGTAAATGATAGAGGCATTAGGACTAACCTTTTTCATTTCTACACCATTATTTTTCTTTTTCTTTTACCACCTACCCAAAAATCCCCCTAGTTAGCCCCTTTGAGCCTAAACCTTTTCGTTTCATCACCCAAAACAAAAACCCTTTCACCCACCAAAACCTTTTTCATTTTTAACCCTTTATTTTAGTAACAAGTTCGGTTATTCGTGAAAAAAAAAATAAAAAAAAAATAAAAAAAAATATGAAGCAAAAAGAAAATAAACAAACAAAGTAATCAAAAAAATAACTTTGTTTGAATAAAAGCTTCATCAAAAATAAAAAGTTGCAAAAATACGAAAACCGACACTTGTTACGCTTTTTAGCCCTTTTTCTACTAACCACTAACCCAATCACCTACCTTTAACCCTAGCCAACCCTTAACCCACAAAATCCTCTTGATATCTACAAAGGTATAAAAGTTAAAAAGGAGGAGGATTGATTTTTTGGCAAGCCTATGGTAGGAATAAGTTCCGTGCCGCTCTCGAGTGATTCACTAAAAATACACCTTCGGCCGAGTGTGAGTGATTTCCCCGCGAGGTATGTGAACTTGTATATAAATAGAATTTTAAAAAGGCATGTTATGCCCAAATAAGTAATTTCTTTTATGAACAGTTCTAAATAAATCATTACGAATAGGAGTGTAAATAAATAAAAATAAAACCCCAAAAAGATCTTGGAAATCCCGACACTCTATGACAAGCCCAAAACCTTCTCTTCTACCTATTCCATTTGGGAGTGTAAGCCACATATTAAAGAGTTTTGCTTGAGGACAAGCAAAAGTTCAAGTGTGGGGGTATTTGATGTGTGTAAAATGCAACATATAAATTACATCAAATAAGGCATAAAACTAACCCTTTTTTAGTACTAATATTGGAAAAAGAGTGTTTTTGTCTTCCTTTTGTATTTTCAGGATTAAATGAGCTCAAAAAACGCAAAAGAAGCAAAAAGACAGCTAAATCCAACATAAATACAAGAAAAGGAACATTAGTGGATTGCCCGAACCCTCAACGGCACCTTCCAAAGCAAAATAGAGAAAACAGAAGGCTGAACACGCCCCGTGCTCAGCCAGCACGGGGCCGTGCCCAAGAAGCAGCAGAAAAGACAAACCTATAGAAGCTTCTATTGCCCACCACGGGCCGTGCTCAGCGGACACGGGGGCGTGTCGAAAGTACAGCAGGCGCATTTATTGTAATTGCGAATTACAATTAATGAGGAGAGAGAGTGTCAGACGGGCACGGGGCCATGTCCAGCGGACACGGGGCCGTGTCCAGCTCTCTGTTCAGCCTATAAATAGGAGTGCTTGGATTCATTTCATCTCATCCCTTGGCACACCACCTCTCTCACACTTCATCCACCACCCACCACCATCACAACACCATCATCCACCACCATCATCCATTGTCCATCATAGAGTGTGTGAGTCGTCTCGGGATCCAAGATTGATCGTAAGAGTTTTTGACAATCAAGGCCATGTTTGCCTAAGTCTCTTACATCACTTGGTGAAGAAAAAGTGTCTAGTATAATACTTTTTATTTCTAATCTTTTGCACTTTTTATTTGGTTTTGTATTAATGACTTTAATAACTAGTTACTTATGTTGAAGGTGATCTTTCCTTATCGTTTGTCCGTGGTGTCTTGGCATTATTTTACTGTCTATATAAAATAAAGGATTTTCACCATTCATATCTCCACGGTCTATATGGAGGTATGTTGGCTACCTGGTAGGGGGTTAAGGGAATGGTTTGGTAAAGGTCTTGCCATTGTTCAGCGTTTAGAGGTCCTGCAATGGACCTGGGTCAAATTTAGTAGGACCTCCTTCAATACTTCACGGTATTGGATGGCGGGGGTCCAAACTCTTTAATCCCCTCATAAGTTAACTACTATTAATACTATAACCCGGCTATTTAGGACTGTATCCCTGCTGACTCAGACTACTTAGTCGAGGGTAACGTCACCGCCAAAAGCGGGGCTTACCACAATACTGCATTAATAACTTAATTCATTATCTTCCAATAATCCACCCCTTTAGGATTGTATCCCTGCTGACTCAAACTACTGGGGTGAGGGTAACGTCACCTTCAAAAGAGGGGCCTACTACAATAACTAAGATAATCTCTTAATTATGTGCAAAAGTGCGGAAATAATCAAAGGTTATACTAGATACGAGTCGGAACCAAGTGATTCATCTTGTCTATCTGTTTTTATTTTATTTTTATTTTCAGCATTTTAGTTAGTTTTTATTTTTCTTAGTTTAAAACATTTTTCTAAACTTTTATTTTGGTTAGACGTTGAGGATAAACCGGTATTAAAAGCTCTTGTGTCCTTGGACGACCTCGGTATCTTACCAACGCTATACTACACTCAACGATGGGTGCACTTGCCCATATGTGTGTTTAGTGTTAGTGAAATATCATGTTTTATAAATTTAAAACTTGGCTAAAATAAGTGTTAAAAAGGGCTTAAAATATACACCTAAAATATACGACACTTCACACGCATCAAAGGCTACTAAGTACTCTGCTAGAGTAATAATTGTTTGATGCCACTTATGTGGTATATACCTGTGAATATATATACTACTACTGTCTAGTATGACGATATCAAACAAATGTTTAACCCTGTTGTGTTATGTTCTGTCAGAACATGGAACCCAGGAAAGCTGTGAATACTCGCAATGACAATCAACCTCCTCCTCCCCCACTGCCAAGAACTGCTGAAGAGCTGAACGCTCTACTGGAAGAAAGGATCTCCACCGCTATCGCCCAGTACGAGGCAAACCGTACACAAGACAATGGAGGACCAAGCAATGCTAGACGTAACGGGCATGGAGATTCGTCTGGAGGAAACGCAGCTCAAGGCTGCACTTTCAAGCAGTTCCTCGACTGCAAGCCGATGAACTATGACGGCACAGGAGGTGCAGTAGCCTTTGTACGCTGGACGGAGAAGACTGAAGCTACTATCCGCATGAGCAAGTGTACCACGGATCAGCAAGTCACTTTTGCTACTGGGTTGTTTGTCGATGAAGCTCTGACTTGGTGGAACTTGCAAGCCCAAACCCTGGGCGACGATGCCGCTTATGGCCTAACTTGGGATGAAGTGAAGGAAAGAATGAGAGAGAATTATTGCTCTCATGCGGAACTCCAAAGGCTGGAAACGGAGTTCTGGCACTTGACTATGGAAGGTGCTGACATTAATGGTTATACTCGAAGGTTCCACGATCTGTCTAGAGTGCTTTCCTACATGGTGACTCCTGAGTTTAAGCGCGTTGAATGCTACATTTGGGGACTGGCCCCAGAGTTTCGTGGCATGGTAACTTCGGCCAAACCACAAACAATCAGCGAGGCTGTAACTCTGGCTGTCAGCCTGACTGAAGATTGTGTTCGTATGAAGAAGTTATCACTGAACCCAATAGAGAAGACCGAGACACATGCTGAGTCGTCCGATGACAAGAAGAGAAAGCATACAAGTTTGAATCAAGCAACTCGTAACAACAAAGGTTTCAACAACAAGAAGCGTGACGCTAACCCGTCTCAGGAGGCGAAGACCCTTGCAACCAAAGCATACCAAGGCTCCATGCCTAAATGCCAAAAATGTAAGTATCATCATGATGGAGCTTGTCGCATTCCAAGGTGCGACAAATGTGGAAATTGGGTCATCAAACAGAAGACTGTTGGGGAAAAGGAAAGAACCGGAGTGGAAATGGCGCTGGTAACAAGAATGGTAACGGGAAGGGGCGGAACCAAGGATGCTTCAGATGTGGAAGCAATGATCATTTCATGAAGGACTGCCCAGAGGGAAACAATGCTCAGGCTCGAGCATTTGTGATTGGAGCAAAGAACGCATGCGAGGACCCTAACGTGGTCACCGGTACGTTTCTCATTAACAATCACTTTTCATCCATATTATTTGACACTGGCGCCGATTATAGCTTCATGTCTGTGGAATTTAAACGCATGCTTGGAATAGAATCTAGTAGATTAGAAATTCCTTATTCCCTAGAACTAGCCAATGGTAAACTCGTTGAATCGGGCGAAGTTGTTAGAGGCTGCACACTAGAACTTGGTGAACGAAGATTTAGCATCGACCTCTTACCTATTCAAGGATCAGGAGTCAGGGTTGCTGATGTGGCTCTTGAAGGATCAGGAGTCAGGGTTGCTGATGTGCGGTTGCTCAGCATACTTGTCCTTTATCCTAAGGAGAAGCTGTTTGCGTTCCCTCCGTGGTTGTGAACCGGACACGAGGGATTTGAAACTTGAAGAAGCTTGCATGGAATGCGGTTTGCCGCATCCTGAGAAGCGGTTTTCACAGTCCAAAGAACCACTCTGGTTCTGGGTATCTGACACACCTGTACGGGCTCGTGTGTGTCATCTCCGCATATTCCACGTGTGCTCGTAGGTATATGCGGATATTGGTTATACCCCTTTACATAATGTAGAGAGATTTATTTTTGCCTTTTTTGAGGGGTATGTAAAAAACGATATGCGGTATGGGTTATGGTGCGGTAAACCAGAGGAACCGCATGCCGCTTATGTTTGGATATTGTTGTCGCTTTTGTGCTGCATACGTGGCTGAACGCACGTGTGAGTTGGTGAAAGTTGGTAGGATTTTCTGGCATGTGCTGAAAATGAAAGGACGTTTGCACTGCCCGAGGTAATAAATGCACTGTAGCAAGGAATGTAAAAGTCTCTTCTTGTCAGGCGCGTGGATAGCCACACGCGCGTGGTAACCGTCAGCGGAACTGTCGTTGCACACGTGTCACCGCATGGTTCGTTCCTTTTATCCACGACGTTTCAGTAACTGCTCCGCATTAATTGCGATGAGTTTATAAGGGGAAACCGTTGGATTTCTCCTCACTTGTTCAAAATTTGAAAAATTTTCTGGTGAGGGAAAGTGACCATTCTTCATCTTATCCGATAGACTTTGTTGAAATTCCGGTGAGGTGTGAGTTTTTGAACTCATTTTCTGTTTTCTTTACTATATTCCCTGATGGCTGAACCATCAAATCCACACCATGCTAAGGGTGAAAACCCTGATCCCTCTTCGCCGGTGGTGGTGGAAGAGGAAGAAGAAGGTGGTAGTGCCCTCGGCGGGGGCCTACCAGTGCTGAAGTGGTCGAAGGTTCTGTTTAACAACCTGATGACCAGCATCCAGATGCCCCACGAGTATGGGGCTGTCCTCACACAGGAAGGTGAAACCGGTGCCGACGCTCCGGCCGGTTAGGTCACCATGTGGGCTGATTCCTTCGTTGATGGTAACCTTCGTTTACCATTGACTGTGTTCGTTGCTGAGGTTTTGGAGTATCACAAACTCCATATCTCCCAGATGAGTCCGTTCGGGATGATTCGAATTAGAAATTTTGAGTACACTTTTCGTGCTCTTGGTCTGGAAATTTCTGTTGAAAACTTCCGTCGGTTCTACCAGTTGACGGTGAACACCGGGTTCTTTTCTTTTGGCCAACGGTATGGAAGCTCCAAGCTGATGACCCCTCCGAAGGGTATTACAAAGTGGAAGACCAAGTTCTTCTATATTAAGGCTGCCGCGGTTGTTGCTAACATGAGCTTGCAGAATGTTAATGAGACCATCCCTGCGGAGGATATTGCTCTTCCTAGTGCGAAGACGGTGGAGTGGTTCCCAAGGTTGAAGACTATTGAGCATAAGAAGCTGGACAACTCGCAGTTGTGGGTGCTGCGGATGATGTTGACCAGGCCTGATAGGAAGGCAAGGCCCGTTGTACTGGAAAAGAGTGGTGGTAAGTATTTCTACTCTTTTGCGGTTTCCTTGTTTCCCTTTGTAGTCTACTGATTTTGTAAGTGTACTGTCAGAGGACGCTGCCCTATGGAGGATATTTGATCCGACTTTCCTGGGCATGGTTGAGTTACTTCAGTGTGCCGAAGGTGAAGGTTTTAACTTGACCATTGTTGACAACTTTTGCGTTCCTAAACGCGAAGCGCTGAATGCACCCCTGCCGCAAGGCAAAGGTATAATCCATAATCTTCTTACTTGCCTTATAAAGAAGTTCACCTTGCTGATTTGCTTGTTTGATGATTTAAACGCAGGTACTCTTAGGACCTTGGGAGAATTTGAGGTGAAAGGTTCCCCCAAGAAGCATGCCGAGAAGAAGCATATGGAGAAAGCTGTACGGGGTCGCGGCAAGAAAAAACCTGAGGCTACTGTTGTTCCTCCTTTGGTGACGAAGGCGGCAGGTATCTCTCATTCTCGTTTCCGCAGATATACCGATTACGTGGTTGTATCTGACACCCTTGAGGGTTTGGGTGTTCTAGGTGGTGGTGCAGTGGCAGGTGGATCCTCTGCGGGTTCCAAACTTGCTGATGAGAAGAAGAAGAGAAAGATAGATGATAAGGCTGCTGGTGCCGGTGAGAAGAAGCGTCCGAGGATATAGACTAAACGGACCACTGCTGTTTCTCAGGCGAAGCCTGCGGTTACGTCTGGTAAGTGATTCATAACCTTTACAAGTGTTTTGTTATTGTAACTTGTATTTGATGGTTATTTTTGCTTTGTCCGCAGAACCGCAAGATGAAGGGTTCTCTTTGTTTGATGCTCCTCATTCCCCCCGCATGACACGGCTGCGGGTGCGGGGGTTCATAAAGATTTTACCAGAAGCCCTTCCATGGAAGTGGTGACCGAGTCCTCTGTGCGGGTAGAGGATACTGGGAAGGGACCCGCGGCCAGATCTTTGATTCGGTGGATTCTCAGGATAATCTGATCTCCCCGCAGGATACCGATGATCTGAACCTGAAGTTTGCGGATGCTGAAAAGAAAAAATCTCCTGCTGCCGAGAAGGCTTCTGGTTCCGCTTCTGGGGGTGCGGGTTTTAAAGGGTCTCCTATTCAGCCTGAAGAGTCTGAATTGGAGTTCTACTACCGCACCTACACTGAAGACCGGGCTGTGAACTATCACCGTCCTCCTTGGAATGTTATGCAAGGGGATGATATTTCCGTTGATCCCTCCGCGTGTAGGGAGATTTTGGGTGGTTTGGGCACCCCGTTTGAAGTTAACCGGGCCCGCGCTTTGCCACGTGAGCTCCGGATTAATCAACTCTCCTCCATGATTGTGGGGAGTTCCATAATGGTGAATGCCATTATGGAGGACTACAAGGTGCTGGGGTGCAAGGAGGAGGAAACTGCTCGCTTGCGGGCTGAGGCTGAAGAGTTGTTTAAGGCTGCTCGTGAGGGTGCGGAGCAGCTCAAAAAGGATAAGGCTGCCTTTGAGCAGCATAAGCAGACTGAGGAGTGGGCTGCGACTGCTGGCCTTAAACAGGTTCGTACTCTCGCCAAACTACTTTCTGATGAGCACAAAAGTTGGAAAGAAACCCTTTCTAATGAGCGCAAGGCTTGGAAAGAATCTTGGGCCAAACAGAATGAAACGCTATTTCGTGTTCGTCAGGAGCTGACAAATGTCAAGGTAGCGAACACTGCGTTGGGCAAGGAGAAAGCTGCTTTGGTCAAGGAGAAAACCGCAGCTGAGGCGGTTGCCAAAGAGGCTGAGGTGGCGGCCAAAGAGGCCAAGGAGGCGGAGGTCCACGCTGCCAAGGCTCTTGTAGAGGCAAATGCTGACCGCACCAGCTTAAACAAGACTATTCAGGACCTCCAGGTATGTGTTTCTTTTGCTCTTGAGTTTGTAGGTTTACTTCACAAGTATGATTGGGCATCTTTATATACTTGTTTTCTTTGTTAAAAGGCTGAAGTGCGGAGCCGGGTGACCATTATTGAAGAGGTCACTGTCCGTGCTGCTGAAGCTGAAGCACGGGCAAGGGAGGCTGCCGAGGCTAGGGATAGCCTTGTTTCTTCATTCGATCAGCTCAGGGACGATCGCGATTGGATGCGTGATCACGGTATTGGGCATGTAAGTACCCGGTGCCTTTACTTTTGTTTAGATTTGCCTGTGATAACTTTATTGTTTGTGCTTTGCAGATTGTTAGGGCTATCCTCGACGTACCTGAGAACGCAACTGGTGTAGAGCAGATTAGGCTGCGCGTGCGGGAGGCTGGTTTTAAAGCTAGCTACAACCGTTGCATCAGTCATATCAACGTTTTAGCCCAAGGAAAATATACTGATGAAAGGTCCGGGTTCCATGGCGTGGATACTGAAGCGCGTCTTGATGTCGCCCTTGTAGCGTACAATGACATGTCCAATTCCGCCCTTGAGGAACTTGATAAATGCTTGTATGCGGAAGACTACGTGGACCGCTTGCGGTTGTTATATGCTGATGAAGAAGAGGAGGAAGAGACCGCTGGTGATGGCAAGGGTGGTGCGGAGTCCAGCGGTATAAAGAAGGACTAGGTTGGCCTGCGTGCCCTTTTTTGTTTCCTTGATGTAAATGTTAGAAACTTTGTGTAAATCTCTTATGCACCACATAGGTGTAGAAATTTTTCTGAATATAAAGTTTTAACTGTTTTGTTCAATTTGTACAAGTGTTTTTACTACTTGTATGTTTGAACTTGTATGAGTTAATGTTATTGTGAATAACACTAAGTCTGTATTTGCCTTTTGCATATCTAGGTGATATGCAATTATGAAGAATTCTACCCACTGTAAAGCGCGGTTAAGTATACTCTATACCTTTGTCGTATGAGCATTAGTCAATTCCTGTTTTTATCCCGTTAGGGTTTGGGAATTGTGTAGGCTTTGTGAAAACCGTATGTGCATATCCGGCCGGATAGACATTTAACGTTTTGCCTTTGCTGGCCTATTACAATATTTGTGTGTGGTAACCACTTTGTGTTGGTATCGCGAATGAAGATTTTGCCAATCTGTTTTTGTAGATACCGCAAAGTGGAAACAATATTGCATTCAATCGTTCATTTATTTATTTGCAAATGGCCAGCGGCCCGATAGGTTACATGTCAAATGTAAAAACATGGCTTACATGTAACAGTGTCGGAGCTGTTGTGCATTCCATGTACGCATGATAGGTTCGCCCTCTAACGTTTGCAGTTTATATGCGCCTTTGCCCAGGACCTCTTGGATGAGTTAGGGTCCTTCCCATTTGGGGGCAAGTTTCCTTGGGCGTTCTGCGTTAGATGCTTCATTGTCACGAATGACATAGTCTCCCGGGTTGAAGGTACAAATGCGGACACGTGCATTGTAGTACTTTTCAAGTTTGGTTTTGTACTTGGCCTTATTGATTGCTGCGTTTTCATGCCTTTCCTCTAGGAGGTCCAAGTCAACCCTGCGTTCCTCATTGTTGTCTATTTTGTTGATAGCCAACATTCGGGGTGAGGGGAGACCTACTTCAGCGGGGATCACCGCCTCAGTGCCATAGACCAGGCTGAAGGGTGTCTCACCGTGGCTTGTCTTTGGGCTTGTCATGTGAGCCCATAGGATACTTGGGAGTTCATCGACCCAGCCTCGTCTGGCTGTTCCCAACCGTGCCTTGATGCCTTCGACTAAACTTTTATTGATACTCTCTACTTGGCCATTCCCTTGCGGATGCGCCACTGAGGAGAATATATGTTCAATGTGTAGTTCCTTTAGCCATTTTTGAAAGTCGTCGGCAGCGAAGTTGGTGCCATTGTCGGTAACTATGCACATCGGTAGACCGAAATGACAGATGATATGTTCCCAGATGAATTTCCTTGTTATCATAGCGGTGGTTGAGGCGAGCGGTTTTGCCTCTACCCATTTTGTAAAGTAATCAACCGCCACTATGATAAACTTCACCATCCCTGGTGCGTCTGGAAATAGTCCCACCACATCGATTACCCATTTTTGAAATGGCCATGCTGTGGTGACGGGAATCAGGTTGTTCTTGGGTCGCAAGGTTTTGGGAGCATGCCGCTGACAATTGAAACACTTGCGCAAGACTTTGACCGCATCCAGGTGCATACCGGGCAAGTAATACCCGGCGTTCATAATTTTGGCCACCACCATGCGTGGGTCCGCGTGTATGCCACATATTCCCTCATGTATGTCTCTGATAAGGTACGTAGCATCTTGGGGGTTGACGCATCGTAGAAGTGGTCCCAGGTATAATTTACGGTATAAAATACCGTCTCCCATCTGATAATGACACACTTTGTGTTGCAACTTACGTGCCTCTGCCTTGTTTTCGGGAGTAACACCTGATTGCAAGTATGCAATGATTGGTGTCATCCAGGATGTTGTACCGTATTGGATGACATTGACTTGGCGCAGGGGTATTGAGGGATTTTGTAGAATCTCGATGCGTACCTCTTTTGCCAGGTGTTGGAAGCTGGTGGATGCGAGTTTTGACAGTGCATCCGCGGGTTTTTTTCACTCCTGTTGATATGGCGGATATTGAAGGAAGTTAACTTTGATTTCAGTTGCAAGGCTTGTTCGAGGTAGAGGATCATGATATCCCCTTTTGTGGCATAGTCGCCGCGAATCTGCCCTGTAACTAGTAGTGAATCGACGTGTGCCTCCAAATGTTGGACGCTGAGTTTGACTGCCAGACGTAGCCCTGCCAGTAGAGCCTCATACTCTGCCTCGTTGTTTGTGCTTTTGAAATCGAGGCGGATTGCATAGGTCAGCTCTTGGCCATCGGGGCTGATGAGTCGCAGACCCGCACCTGCACCATCCTCGTTGGATGCACCATCGGTGTATAGTGCCCATGTGTCTAAGGAGGATGGTGGTTGTGTAGGGTTTTGTTCATCTTCGCATTCCTAAATGCGATTTGCCGGTACCTCGGCAACGAAATCAGCTAGAACTTGGCCTTTAATTGCAGGGCGCGACTTATAATTCAGCGTGTGTGCGCCCAGCTCAATTGCCCATTTTGCTAATCTCCCGGAGATGTCGGGTTTGGATAGGATCGGGCCGATCCTATAGTTGGTTAACACTGTGATGACGTGGTTTGCAAAGTAACGTCGTAACCGTCTTGATGCGTGCACTAGTGCCAGTACCAACTTCTCCATGATGGAGTATCTTGTCTCAGGGTCGTTGAGCATTTTGCTGATGTAGTAGATGGGTGTTTGGACTCCCTCTCGCTCCACTATGAGTACCGCGCCTACTGCGTTATCTGCGGCAGATAGGTACAAGATAAGTGGCTCACCCTTGCGTGGTGCGGTTAGAGTTGGGAGTTGAATCAAACATTCTTTCATCTCCCGGAAAGCGTTTTCGGCCTCTGCGGTCAATTGGAATTGCTCCTTTTTTAAGCAGTTCCGCAGGGTCTTGATGAAAGGATAAGACTTAGCTGCATGGTTGGCTAAGAATCTGTTTAGTGCGGTTAGCCTGCCAGCTAGTCATTGCATCTCTTTCATCGTGGAAGGCGATGGCATGCGCTCGATCGCCTGAACTTTTTCCGGGTTCACCTTGAATCCATCTTTGGTTACGATGAATCCAAGGAACTTGCCTTCCTCCATTCCAAACGAGCATTTCCCTGGATTGAGCTTCATGTTGACGCTTCGCAGAGTTTGGAATGTTCTTTCAATATCGTTGAGCATGGTGTCTTCCTCCATGCTCATGACGACCAGCGACGAAGTTGTTAAGCCAGGGGTGAAACCCTAACCTTGACGACTTGTTCCGCCCTTTTTACAAAACTCTCACCAAAGTCTCGACGGACTCCAATGACCTGAAGTAACGATATGACTAACGGGATGCGTGCCCAACGCCCAAGAATCGAGGCAAAGGCATTGTCCTGACGGTCAAATGTGCACAACAAGTCCATGTGAATAGTCGAATCACTTTGGGTAGCCAAAGTCTAATAGCCGCGGGCGATATATTTCTCGATTTTTATATGTTTCAATTCTAAGCCGCAATTGCGGACTCTGATGATTCGTTAATTTTATGTGTGATTAACTGTTTATGTGTTTAATTTTGGAGACTTGTTCGATTTTTGCTTTCACTCCGATCGATGCGCACGACTCGCACTGCATTGCTATCCCAAAACGCTGACAAATCGCTAAATTGTGGACGACCTTATGCTATGATATACGCTTATACTACACTACTCGATATACTAAACGCGATCGCTATACTCGAACACTCGCGAACTGTGAATGATAGGTTTCTGTATTCTGACTGCATCTTGTGATTACATGATTATGTGCTTTTGTGGATTCTGTGCTCTACGTGCCTACGTGCTTATGTGCTTCTGTGTTTACGTGAACATGTGATTATGTGCCTATGTGTTTAGGTGATACATGTTATATTGCGTTCCTAAGCTTTAGTAATAGTAGGATTGTGAGGTGAGATTCGAATATGTCATGTTGAGTCCTGTGACGATGTCTGTTGCAGACAATGTCGTCATCTGGATCTTGCGCTACCCGAGACGCTCGCCGAAAGCAAGCAGACAAACGCCTTGCTGCCATGATCACTAAACAAATGGCGAAAGTTGTTCCCCAAGTCGTCATCAAGATATAGAGCAAATCATCTGAGGAATCCCGAACTGAGACTCCCAAAGCTGCTTTCAGCTTCAAACAATTCAAGGCATGTGGGCCGAAAG
This sequence comes from Helianthus tuberosus, assembly GCA_030545235.1. NCBI lineage: Eukaryota > Viridiplantae > Streptophyta > Magnoliopsida > Asterales > Asteraceae > Helianthus > Helianthus tuberosus. Next base: position 96,366,983 of record CM060401.1, on the reverse strand, counting down.
AGTTCACAGGAGAAGAAGGCCCTACAGCTTTGTTTCAATGGTTTGACTCCATAGAGGTCACACTGCGACAGAGCGGTTGCCCAGATGACCTACGCACTCTCAACGCAACTGACGTCTTCCAGTCCCGCGCTTTAGACTGGTGGACGGCTGAGAGGAACAAACGTGGGAATGATGCAGCCTACGGTCTGTCGTGTGACGAGCTCAAGGAAGTCATGCTGGAAGAATTTTGCCCTCCTCTTGAACGTCAAAAGTTAGAAGATGAATTCTGGCACATAAAGCAGAAGGATGGTGAAAACGCTGCACTCACTGCTCGCTTCAAGCAGCTCAGCATTATCTGTCCTGATCAAGTCAAGACTCTGGAGATCACAATCAAGAAGTATATCCGAGCCCTGCCTGACTGTGTTTCAGATTTCGTGCAAGCGGCCAAGACAACAACGATCGAAGAGACTTACCTACTGGCCGCTGAAATCAACGACAACCGGGTCAAGGCTGGTGTCTGGGATAAAACTTCAAAGCACCTGCATCAAGTCACCGCCACACCAACTGCTGAAACCTCCGCCGCTCAATCGTCAAAGACCTCACACCGCAAGAAGAAGAACAACAACAGCAGCTCCAGCAACAAGAACTGTGCTGTCACTACCACTGCTGCTCCACTTCAAGCCGTACCGGCCTAGCAGCAGCCTCATCACCGACCAGCACCAGTTACTTATGCACCGCCAGCAAAGCGCGCATACACAGGCCCCCACCCGGCTTGCCCGACATGCTCTTATCATCACCTGGTGGGTCTCGCCTGTCGTTTCTGCGCTCACTACAACCTATACGGCCACTTCACTGTCAACTGCCGTACTGGTCCCCATCAAGCCCCAGCTCAAGCCACTGCTCATCAAGCTCTGCTCCCAGCCCCACAAGGTCAAGAAGCGGCTCAGGCACCCGCGATCAACGCCAGAGTCTGCTTCGCATGTGGTGATCCCAACCACTTTGCAAACATGTGCCCGAGCAGGGTTGTGAAACAAGAGCCCCAGCAGCAGCAGCAACATCAGCAGCAACAACAGCAAGCCGCACGCGCCAGAACTTTCAACATCAACGTGTGCCAAGCCCAGGCTGACAACAACATGGTCAATGGTATGTTCCTTGTGAATGGTATTTATGCTTCGTGTTTGTTTGATACTAGAGCCGATAATTGCTTTGTGTCGTTCGAATTTGAGAAGCTCCTTAGTCGTAAGCGCTCCCATCTCCCCTCGACGTTCGATGTTGAAGTCGCTACCGGAAGAACTGTCGCCGTTAATTATGTTCTTCGTGATTGTACTCTCGAGCTCAACAATCACATCTTTCCGATCGATCTCATTCCGATGCAACTCGGAAGTTTTGACGTCATAGTAGGCATGGACTTTCTTCGCGAAAACCATGCTGAAGTTGTATGCTTCGATAAGATGATTCGATTCTCGCTCGTAAATGGTGATTTATTGTGTGTTTATGGCGAAACTGCTTCGAAAGGTCTCAAGCTCATGTCATGTGTTCAAGCTAGCAAGTATCTCCGCAAGGAATACAGAGCTTTCTTGGCTAACATTATAGTAGCGGAGAAGGAAAAGAAAGGTAGGCCTGGAATAAACGATGTCCCAGTGGTTCGAGAATTTCCTAACGTTTTTCCAGAGGATCTTCCCGGACTACCGCCAAGTCGTGATATCGACTTTCGTATCGACCTCATTCCTGGAGCCAACCCTATTGCCAAGGCTCCTTACCGACTCGCACCGTCCGAAATGCGCGAACTTTCAAACCAACTCCAGGAATTACTTGAGAAAGGCTTAATTCGCCCGAGCACCTCTCCTTGGGGCGCGCCAGTCCTTTTCGTTAAAAAGAAGGATGGGCCGTTCAGGATGTGCATCGACTACCGAGAATTGAATAAGTTAACTATCAAGAACCGCTATCCCCTGCCTCGCATTGATGATTTGTTTGATCAGCTACAAGGTGCTACGTGCTTCTCGAAGATCGATCTACGCTCAGGCTATCACTAACTACGCATTCAAGAGGAGGATATACCCAAAACCGCATTTCGCACTCGATACAGCCACTACGAATTCGTTGTTATGCCTTTTGGTTTAACCAACGCACCCACGGTTTTCATGGATCTGATGAATCGCGTGTGTAAACCATATCTCGACAGTTTCGTCATCGTATTCATCGACGATGTCTTAATCTATTCCAAATCGAAGGCCGAATGCGCAGCATCTACGTTTGGTACTCGAGTTACTCCAGGGGAACCGACTCTATGCCAAGTTCTCTAAGTGTGAATTTTGGGTAGAGGAGGTTCAGTTTCTGGGTCACATTGTAAATAGTCAGGGTATTCACATCGATCCTGCGAAGATTGAAGCAGTTAAGAGTTCGATTACGCCAAAGAACCCGTCTGAAGTTCATTTTTTTCTCAGACTGACGGGCTATTATCGACGATTTATCAAACGATTCTCAAAGATCGCTGTGCCGCTTACCACTCTTACGCATAAAGACAAGTCTTTTGTTTGGGGAACTGAACAAGAGTCTGCCTTCCAAACTCTCAAGCACATGCTTTGCAATGCTCCTGTTCTCACATTGCCCGACGGAAACGATGATTTCATTGTCTATTGTGATGTTTCCAACCTGGGTCTTGGTTGTGTTCTCATGCAACGAGACAAGGTTATAGCTTACGCATCTCGACAGCTCAAAATCCACGAGAAGAACTATACAACCCATGATCTCGAGCTAGGCGCAGTTTTTTTTACGTTAGAGATTTGGCGACACTACGTGTATGGTACCAAATGTATGATCTTCACCGATCATAGGAGCCTACAACATATCTTTAATCAGAAAGAACTTAATATGCGTCAACGCCGATGGGTGGAACTTCTCAACGATTACGACTGTGAGATTCGTTATCACCAAGGCAAAGCAAATGTCGTTGCCGACGCTCTCAGCAGACGGAGTTATTTGCTCAGCATTCGCAATGTCCAAGCCCAATACGACCTCGAAACCCTCATCCGCGAAGCCCAGCAAGCCTGTTTTAATAAACGCACTCTAAAGAAGGAACAGATCTACCACGATGGGGCTCAACTTGTGAACAAGCCGAATGGGATATTCCACTTTCTGGACCAAATTTGGATCCCTAAACGGACCGATTTGCGAAAGATTCTGATGGACGAAGCCCACAAATCCCGGTATTCTATTAATCCCGGTGCCGACAAAATGTACCAGGACCTTCGCTACAAGTACTGGTGGCCGGGCATGAAAAGGGATATTGCCCTCTACGTTGGAAAATGCCTGACCTGTGCAAGAGTCAAGGCTGAACACCAAAGACCCTCTGGCTTACTCGAACAACCGCCTATCCCTATGTGGAAGAGGGAGAGTATAGCTATGGACTTCATAACAAAGCTTCCGCACACGTCATCAGGTCACGGCAGCATTTGGGTTGTTGTTGACCGATTGACCAAATATGCTCATTTTTTGCCAATACGGGAAGACTACAAGGTAGAAAGATTAGCCCGAATCTACACCAACGAGATCATTTGTAATCATTGAACGCCTCACGACATCATCTCTGACCGTGATGCTCGATTTACCTCGCGACTGTGGGAAACGTTTCAAACGGCTCTCGGTACATCGCTTAATCTAAGTACCGCTTTCCAACCTCAAACCGACGGTCAGACTGAAAGAACAATTCGTACTCTTGAAGACATGCATCCTCCGTTCGTGTGTCATAGACTTCGGTGGTAATTGGGATACATACCTGTCGTTAGTCGAATTCTCGTATAATAACAGTTATCATTCCAGCATTCAAATGGCACCATTTGAGGCACTATATGGAAGAAGATGTCGATCGCCTATTGTATGGCACGAGATCGGTCATTCGCAATTAACCGGTCCCGAGCTATTGCAAGAAACGACAGACAAAATTTTCCAAATTCGAGACAATCTAACGAAAGCTCGGAATCGTCAGAAAAGTTATGCCGATAGACGACGCAAGCCCCTTGAATTTGACGTTGGCGACTACGTACTCCTAAAGGTTTCACCTTGGAAGGGTGTGGTCTGATTCGGCAAGAAAGGAAAGCTTGCGCCTCGATACGTTGGACCCTTTAAGATTCTGGAGAGAATCGGTAAAGTGGCTTACAGACTCGAACTACCGGAGGAACTTAGCAACGTTCACCTGACTTTCCACGTCTCAAACCTCAGGAAGTGCCTAGCTGAGCCCGATTTACATGTTCCATTAGAGGATCTGCAAGTGAACGAAACATTACACTTCATGGAAAAGACTGTTGAGATCATGGATCGCCAAACCAAGCAGCTCAGACGCTCGCGCATTCCTATTGTGAAAGTCCGATGGGAAGGCAAACGAGGCGTAGAGTTCACTTGGGAACTCGAAAGCGACATGAAGGCGAAGTACCCGCAGTTGTTTGTTACGGCTTCGGACTAATTTCGGGATGAAATTCCCTCAACTAAGGGAGGCTGTAACACCCCGTGTTTGCCAAGTTAAAGTCAAAGTCAAGATTGAAGTCAAAGGAAGACAAGATTGCTAATTGCGATCTGTCTCTTCTAACTCAATTCCTGTTTTGACTTCTTTGACTTGAAATTAGTCTGTTTTATTTTCGCTTTAGTTGTATTATGTGGAGTAAGTGTCAATAATCACATCAATCGACGTGTGCTATTTGCTATTTAATCGACGTACGACTGTAAACTATAGGAAGTAACAATGCGATAAAGTCAATTAAACGCTAGTCAATCTAACTTAATCAACATCGAATCGCAATCGCACTCGCAACTCGAAATACGCATTCTGGTTATTGTTGTATACGTGTGTGTGTGCCTTATGTGTAACTTGTGCATGTTTAAATTATGTTATGTGCAGTAATCAATCAAAAAGCAATCGAAACTCAAACGCAATCGAACAAGCGCAATAGAAATGGTATGTTAATTGGTAGAGAAGGCATAATGCAAGATATGAGTAGTTGGGATTAAAAGTAATTTGATTAGGAAAACTTATCGCATTGAAACGATCGCAATCGAAATCGAAACAGCAAAAATCCTCGCGCCAAACACCCGAACCAAGTGCCATCCGGCAGGATTGCCATCCGACCGGGCTGCCACTTGATAGTTGTGCTAGGTTGCCATCCGACCGAGATGACATCCGATCGGACAGTCATCCGGGTGAGATGCCATCCGACCGACCTATCCCTTTCCATTTTGGGAATCCTATAAATACCCCATGTCACTCTCATAGTTACCACTTTTGGCAACTGACGTCCGAACAGCTCGTGCACCTTACCTATTCTTCGATTTCTCCCAATTCCGGTAAGACCTCGTCCTAAATCTTGTACTTCCTTAATCTATACGCACTCCTACACCTTTCTATCTTTTGAATCTTAACTTATAACCGTGAAATCACTAGATTTGAGGTGTTCTACGATGACGTCATCGTGGTGTTCTTATAAACTTCATGTTTTGGCCTCAACCCACCAAGAACAACTTAGATCTAACCGATTTCCACATAAGTAAACAAAGATCTTGTATAGATCTAGACACATTCTTGGTGAAAAAGGATTGAAAGATGGTTTCTATCCTTCTTTCAACTCTTTTACACTCAATGCACTCAAAACCGATAGAATCGGACCTTGTTCTAGTCTTCTACTCATTCGCGGTGTTGTGCTAGCTTAAGACCAGGATTCTACTCACGAGACCACCGACTTCGGGTTAATCAAGAACAACCGTCTTGAACCGGTTAACTGGTCGAACTCGGGTGATTCCAGTTTGATCGGGTCACTTGGGCCAAGATGGGGTTCTATTGATTAACACGTTGTCAAAACGTCTCGATAACATGAAAAACAATCAAAACGACCAAGTGTAAGACGAACGGAATGACCAGGACGGAGTGCTATCCGACCGGACTACTGTCCGAACGGGTAGCCATCCGAGCGGCCAGCTGTCCGAACGATCTACATCTTGGGTCACACACTTAACCAATTTTATCTGAAGTCTGAGTATTGAACGAGTTACTATCCGATCGGACTACCATCCGACCGAATTACCCTTCGGATCATGAGATACTTGGACTTTAACACTTAAACAATTTTCAACATGTTCAACAACAGGGTTGCCACCCGCTCGGATGGACATCCGACCGAGTGACCGCCTTGCTTTCAATTTGTTCTTACTAGGTAACCTCGCCACTCGAGTCGACGTCCGACCGGATAAGCATCCGAGCGGATTTTCATCCGCACGACTGACCATCCGATCGACCGACTTAAAAGTTAGAGATACTTCAATGCTTTCAAAATGCTACAACGAAAACTTCAAACGTCAAGCCGTCATACACAAACATATCCTTCTCATAGGAAGAAACAATCCACTCGAATTGTCATCCGCACGAACTGGCTGTCCGATCGGATTACCATATGACCGAACTGCTGTCCGAGCCACTTATACCTTGCATCGTTTTACGCGTCACTTATCGTTATGCTATCGTTCTGATCAGGCTCACCCTACTCTCTAGCGCTCCCTTCAATCCATCATCGTTGTGAGTATACTCGATCCCCTTTTTGCTTTATGCACTTTTGGGTGTTACATACGTTACTTATTCTAAATCACATCGAACACACTAAACAATACTTTAAACGCTAACCGTTACCTCATGTTATACGTGACTTAATGAATGCTTGTTTGTTATGTTTACACATGGAATGCTGTCTACCTGCCTTAGCAACGATAGTACTATTAGTTTGGACTCAGCACCCGTTCACTCGGGGGTTGTTAAGGACAATTATTTGCATGGATTACAGTGGTGATCATGTATTACGAACTGCCTTGGGCAGTCAACCCGCAGTCATTGGTATCGATAGGTCTATGTCGATAACTAACATGCCTCATTTCGCTCTGTGTACGTGCTGGTTATGCGTAACGCTTTCGAACTCTATATGCTACTATCAAAAACTTGTATGTTCACCTTTACACTATGTGTATTGACTGTTATTTTAACGTATGTGACAGGTGCTTAAGATGCTTATCTGCTAAGAAATCGAGGCTAGAATAAGGCTCTAGAGGCCAACAAATAGTTGTCTGTACAAATGAAATCAAGGGTCTCTAGAAGCAGATAAACAATTGGGCTATTTGAAAAATCTGAGTTGTCGGAACAGAACTATTTGCCTAGAATTTTGTCTGTAATAATTTGTTTACCTTTTGAGACATGGTATGGGACATGTTACTTTAAATTGATTGGTAATGATAATTGTTATGGAAACTTCTGGACAATCTGTTTCGCTCAGTGCCATGCCCTGATGTTTCCGCCATCGGTTGGGGTGTGACACTTAAAAGGGAGGATTATGGGATATGGATGTATAAGGTACGGATATTTGACCATAGAAAAAGTAGCCTATGTAGAAGGCTTAAAGTACAATATGCTGAGTTGTGGTTAATTTTGTGATAAAGGTCTTTCAGATAACCTTATTACCAGAAAAATGTTTGACAAATGGTTTCGATGATAATCAATGAACAAGATCATAAATCTGATGAAACACCAGAAAATCTGATGTATCATCAGGAAATCTGATATAACATCAGAACATCTGATGAATCATCAAAAATTCTGATAAAACATCAGAAAGCTTGTTAAAACATCAGTATCATTCATGATTATCAAAACGAATTCATGCATATCACCATCCTTATTCATATCTCATATTTGCGTAAACATAATTTTTTTTCTTATTATTTAAATATTGCATTCTTTTTGCTAATAACATCATAAAAAAATTCTCTGAGAACTCGTTAATGGTAGTTAAGCTTTTTCTCTCCTTCATTCAATACACCTCATCAATATTAAGGAGATAGAAGTGACATATAGGCAGGTAATCATGATAAATTATCAGAAAATAGCCGCCTGAATCATTAAATGCAGGAGAGTTTATCTCAGATATTCCTTATGTCATCTGATAGAAAATTAAATAACAAAGATTGTGATGAAACAAAATCTATAAGTAGGTAGATATCACTTATGGCAAACTTCAACTTACTATAAATGATCATCACCTCGAGCTAAGTCTGTCACCATCACATAAGGAAACCCTAGAAATTTCAACTTCATCATCTTCTTCACTCTCACACTCTCAAAACATGCTTACCATCAAAGCTGATCATTTTCCACTTCCTCATCATCCTTATTACAACCTCAGACTAAGGACCAACCTTGAGGGTCCTCAATGGGAAGGATGCCAAACCATACTGAACCTGATCATGGGAAGTCGTTTGAAATATGCCCTCACAGCCCACATAATGGTCTACCCAGACATTCTTCAAATGTTCTGAAAAAATGCAACATTATCAGAATATGAGGGTAGAGGACAGATTGTTATCGAAAGTGTGGTGCTCAATCAAAGAATTGTGGTAACTAAAGATATCATCAGGACGGTTCTGCAACTCAATGATGATAATGAATTTGTGATGTTCACAAAGGCACAGATAAATGAAACCTTGGTGCAGATGGGTTACAATCCTGTTAACCTTCTAGGAGCAATCACCAAAAATGGTTTCATCAAGCCATGGCAATATCTGATCACACAAATGGGAGCATGTTTCTCAAAGAAGATTATCAACCATCATGAAGCCTCCCATAGGTTGATGGAGCCTATACAAGCACTCATACTAGACACACCTTACAATTTCTCTTATTACATAATAAAAGATTTTGCAAGTAATATGTGGTCTGGCAAGCCATTCTTGGTTTATCCTCATTTCTGATGAGGATAATCACAAGTCAGTTAGGCTTTGGAAGTGTTCCTATAGGTTTTCCCAGAGCTGAGATGAGACTTCAACAAAACATGAATCTCAACATGCTCAAACCTACTGATCAGAATTCTGGTTTGATGACTGAACTATGGTTAATCCTTGAGATGGATCATGGAGAAGGGATGGACCTTGATTAGGTCATTTTTGTCTAAAACTTCGTTTGTGTAGATATATTTTTTCATCTTAATATAGTATGTTTCTAAAGTTGTTTTGTTTTTTTATTGGGGGGAAGCAAAAACAAAAATGAATGAAGATAGATATGAAGTCAAATATTAAAAAAAATCAATCAACATATGTTCATCAGAAACAAATCATTTGCCACAAAACTTTGAGTTTCTGATGACATAAGATTAAAATCTGGTAAGATAACTTAAAATTTCTCTCTCTGAAATTTTTTTTCTGATAAAGCCTCAAAATGATAAATAGTTTTTGAAAATATCAGAAAAAGTTAATTATCAATTTCAATGTTTCCCAAAAGATTTTTTTGACTTTGAAGAAAGCACAAAAGACTTTGATGCCACTAGAAAATCATATGTAAGTCTACTAACCCTGCTTATTCCCTCTCATCTAAAAAAAGGGAGATACTTTAGAAATCTGTTAAAATAGCTCACAATTTAAGGGGGAATTTCAATAAAGAAATTATGTTGAAAATTGTTGACTTCTGTTGACCACACTTGAAAGGTCAACATAATTCAAATTCAGAAAAATATATACTCTTAACAGAATTTATGTTGAATTTATGATGACATCATCAGAATGGAACTTTGACTTATAAAGAGGAAAGAATGTTAAGAAGAAAGCTAATTGGACCTTTGACAAATGGGGTCCACAAAGATGAAAAGATGTAATGTGACCGATAGAATTCTCCAATCAAAATTCAGTTTATAAGTTTTTTTAAATGATTGAAGAAAATACAAGTTGAGAAGGCATAACCACGATTACACGATTAACCGTCATTAAATGTCTTGATACCCACGATCCAACTGTTACATTCTGAACCGCAGTTCACATCACACGATCTAACAATAATAAAGGTAATTAATGATCTTTAACCGCCATTTCAAGACACGTTCCATGTCCCCTCAACTCCAGAAACCCATAAATCTCTACTAAAACCCTCACTATATAACTCATACTTAGCAGAAATTCAAAGATCACTCACCTTCTTCACAAGAACTTCAAACCTCAATATCCCCTGGGTTCACTCAAAATCCAAAATTCCCAAATTTCAAACCCTAACTCACAAAATCCAGCAATGGCAGAAGTAAACCTCAACATACCAATTGTTCAACATGATGTACCTTTTGTTGAAGACACAGAATTCCTACCAATGAAAGAAAATAACCTCTTGATGAATACAGAGCACTCAAAATATGATGAAAGATGTCAACTTTTGATAGAATATCTCATAAGGTGTCCAATTTCAAGTGCTTTAACAAAAGGAAGAGAAATACCAGAAAAGTTACTACAGCAATTTGTTCACACTTTCACTGAAGATGGAGAAAATCAGGTCTCTGCTCATGTTTGGGGAAATGCTTCAGTAACATTAACTCATGCAAGGGTAAGAGAATGACTTGAACTTCCAGTTTTTGATAACTACATTGAAGCACCAAAAAGAGAAGACTTGATAAGCTTTAACATTAAGCTTGGTTACAAGAACAAGAAAATCAGCAAAATTGGAGCAGTCAGAAGAAATGAAATGCCAGCCTTCTGGCAAGTGATGATGGAAGTATTAAACAAATGCCTCACTTCAAAGATAGGAGGAGCTGATCAAATCAGTCAAGCTATTCTGTCAATCATGTATGGACTCATAACAGGGTTCAAGATTGATTATGGGACAGAAATCTTCAACCTACTCAAAAGATCAATTCTTACCAGAAATGGAAGAGTAACCTCACATCTGCCATATCCAAGGTTCATTTCAATTTTCATTTCTGAAACATTTGCTAAAAGAAACATAGAAATTCCAATTTTGGAAGATATCTGGAGTTCAAACACCATGAAAGCTTGGAATGCCACTCATGGATGGGAATCGGACAATGATGTTCCTGAGTTACCAGAAAGTATGTTGTGCCTCATTGCAACAGACTCACAATACAGACTACAACATGAAGAACTTCTTGCCAAATCAGATACTCCAACAGAAGAACTTAACAAAGAAGTTTTTAACTGCTCTTCATCACCAGAAGAAGAAGAAGTTGAGAAGTCGTGGACATCAGAAACTGAGCCCACGAGAGGAGAAAGAATTCTGATGATAACCAACTCACCAGAAAACAAGACTGAACATGCTAAAAGCCATCAGACTCCTGAAGCTGGAACTCATTTAGAGTTTGAAATTCATCAAGGAGCAGAACATCAACAGTATGAAGAATCTCATGTTGCTGGAGGGACTCATGAAGAGGCTGGAGATAAACATTATGAAGAAACTCACTTTGCTGGAACAACAAATGAAGCCACTGAAGTTATACGTCATGATGAGTCTTGGGTTGCTGGTACATCTCTTTTAAACACGGTTTTAGTTGATACTTCTTCAAAAAGAACAAAATCAGAAGATTCAATTAATGTTTCTTACAAATTAGAATATAGAAACACTGATGTTAATGAGGAGGTTACTAGTTCCATTCATCTCAACTCTGAATTAGAAAATGAGGAAGAGGTTGAGATCTCAACAGATAGAGATAAGGAAACTGATCAAAGAAATATGGTAAAACGTAATCTGTTTGCCTCAACAACTTATAGAGAATCATTAACTGATATGATTGAAGGACATAAGGAAATCCAGGATGAAAATGTGTTTTTCACCTCTGGTGGAGATGACTCTGGTACACTTAAGGTTGCACCAAAATCTGGTAAAGCCAAAAGTGACCCTATTATTTCCAAAACAGCTGCAAATGTGTTTACAACTGAAATGTTAGAGGGAACATTTGTTGTTCCAAATATCCCTAAAACCCCCATGACATAAGAAAATTTGGAAACTGTCCTAGAAAATGTTGTCAAAGTCTGCAGAAAGAGTCCAGTGGAAGAAAAGCTTGATTTGTTGCTGACAGAGATATAAGGTCAAAGGGCAGATATGAAAACTTTAACAGAATCAGTGGAGGTCATAAAGGCACAAACTGAAAGAAACACTGAATCACTAAAGTCTATGCAAAAGCTAAAAGAAAAGGCACCAGAAACCAACATCTCTGCATCAGAAATTCAGAAGATTTTCACAGAAATAGAAAAGATCAAGACACAAGTTACAAATGTTGTGGAGTCAAGACAATCAAGCAGTGCAAACAAGGTCTTGGAGGAAGTCACCATTCTAAGGGCAAGCAACAACAGTATCACAAATACCCTTGAAAAGCTGACAAAAGAATGGGCTGCCATGCTGGAGAAAGCTCAAACTGAATTTACAAAAGTTCAGAAAAGCATAACCAGCAACTCAAATCTGGTAGGAGAAGTGCAACATCTAATGAAAAGAATACACTACAACATTGCCAGATTGGCTAAAGTGGATCCCAAAGAAATCATGAAGGCAAATCTGTTGAAGGATCTCACCAAGAAATTCCAAAGTCAACCCCACAACAATCATCTGCTACACCAATCACTGAAGTTGGAACCACTGTAATGGGTCCACCTCCAAATGTCTCAAAAGATGAAATGCTGAAAAGGTTAGCAACTTCAAAACCTCAAGTTGTCACAAATTTGAAACTTATAACTTCTCAAACTGTTCCAAAACCAACTTCTTCTGATGACACTGCCATAAGTAAATTGATGAATCTGCAAACAATGAATGAATGGGAACAAGAATCTGATTCAAGAAAACCACAGATTGTCAACAGAAAAATCTCTAAAACTTAATCTGTCATGGTTAGAGAGATTGTCAGGGATATAATGATATTCTCTGAATACAATCTGTTGAAATACTATTGGTCAAAGGAATATGTACCAGAAAGGCCACCAACTCCTTACAGAATGGCTATAAGGGCAGAGAGATTAGAAAGAGGTCCAAGAAGCATTCACTACATCAATGAGAATCCAGTAACAGTGGATGAAGTAAAAATTGGAATTGATGATATTGGAGGAGCTTATCTACAGAACATATACACACTTCTCAGAGAAAATGTGGAAGAAGAAAATGTGACTGATGAAGAGATTGCTGACAGACTACATCCTTTGGACATTCTGTTCATGAAGGATCATTATGAAAAAGAAAAGGGAAACACAAAAGAAATCAGAAGAGCATTAAAGAACATATCAAATGCTGGAATAAAGCTGTTTGAAAGAATGGCTTTTTCTAACTTTGATTTATGCATCAACTATGATTATGTGCACAACAAAAAGGTCTATCTTAGTGCACCAAAAACAAGAATTCCCTCAGAGCTGAGAGAAGATGCAAGATCTGTAGACATCATTGAACTGCCAAAAATAAAAGACAGACATAACTATGGTGTAATCTACAGAGATTTTGAGAAGAACAAGGCTCTGTTTAGAAGTGTTGATATCTGCAAATACTCAAATCAGACTCTGAATTTCATTATGAACAGGAGACAAGAACAACTTCAGAAGATAGGAATGAACAAAAAGATTCAAAGGCAGGAAATTGAACAAATGATTGAAGATTGGATTCAAGCAAGAAGCTGGTACAAAGACATGTATGACATCTGCAACAAGTACATTTCCTACAGAAAAAAATTGAAGGAAGGAGATGTACTAAAGAGGGCAAAGCTATTTTGAAGAACATATATGTTTTGAATTTTATTTCATCATGTAATTTGTTTTTCAGACCAGTAGTAACTTGTTTAATTTGCAACTTTTAATTTTCCACTGTTTGGAAATTTTCTGTTGATGAGGTAGTTCATTTTCTTACAATACTTAGGGGGAAACTGTTAGGGAACTTTATTTGTAAGTATTGAAGAAAATCAGATTCAGCTTGATCTATGAAGAAGATAAAAGTCTTGAAGATCACAACAAGAAGAAGAAGATCGGATAGGGAAACTGAAAAGAACAATATCTACTTCAAAGTATCATAAGTTGATCAAGAGCTGAAGAAGATTATCAGAAAAGGTCTTTCTGATGGATCTGATGATATTTCTGATGAAATATCATCAGTTTCTGACAATTCTGATCATCAGATATTCTGATGATTTGTTCAACAGAATTTCTAATGAAGTGGTTTATCAGAAATTATGATAAAAACTCCACTTGTCTAAAAATCAGTTCTATCCTGCTACAATAACCGAAGCAACTTGACATTATTGGATATCATGATGACAAAGGCAACTTGATTATTGGATTCAATGAATATGTCAAGAAGCTACTTTTTGCATGGAATATACATGAATAAACAAATGTTTATTCATGTATTCAAGCCTTCTATAAATAGAAGGCTCATCAAGCAGAGAACAATGAGTTAAGCCTAGCATTCAATACATACTACAAACTCCATTGTCCTTTCACCTCAGAATTCAAGTATTCATTTGTAATAGATAATAATCTTACAATCACCTTGTAAACCATTTTGTTTCAAAGTGATATGAACTTGATAATTCTGTAGGTCTTGTTTCTTGAAAGTCTGATTTATATTTCCGCACACTATTTTCACATTTGTTGAAATCACTTGCCATATTACGTGAAAAGAAGTTTTTAAGTCCAAACTGGGACCAACAACAATAATAAGAATGGGATTATTTTTATTTTATTTATTATTAAAAGTTGTTTAACACAATTGTTTAATTATTTAATAAGCTAAGTTGGGTTGTTAGGATCTAATTAACTTAGTTAGCACATGTTAAGTTATAAACTTGTAGGGACTGATAATGTCATTAATGGAATCTGCTAAAAAGGAAGTAAGAAAAAATGGTGTGTCGTGGGACTCAAACCCGGGTCTCGCCGACCCATTAACACCACACACATCCACTACCACTCCACCCCTACCTGTTTTGGTATGATACAAAATACTTGTTTCCTTTTAAACGAAACTTCACGCTGATTTTAAATACTGGATTGCCGCCAAAGACTGTTAACAACGAACCTCAACCATATCTTTCACAAATCCTGTCCAAATCTTCTCTGATATTTGTTTTTACATGAGGTTATTGTTTCCATAATGTAAAGCAGGAATCGGGGCTTCGAATCAAGCGTATTCGTGATGTTAAAACCAACCAAATATCGTGTTTCATCAATTCAAATCTTCAAAATTGTTTTCTTTAGAAACCGAATCAAAATCGAATCAATTATTGTTTGATGTTGAAACCCTTATAAATAAAAGTCATAAATCGAACATGCAAACCTTTAGACCTATGCAGTTTCATCTCAAAACGTTTGATATCATCGTTTGCATACTTCGGCGGAAAACAGAAACCTTGGCGGAATATTTTCACCATAGGTACATTATTCGTCATTCATATTCCTTTTTTATGTAGATCAAAAGCTTAATGTGGTTAATCAAACATTATCTGTGTTGAACCAATTGAGGGAATAAATGGTTAGGGTTCGAGTTGGGTATGAACGATGAAGATGATACAACGCAGGTTTTATTTAGAATTTAAGCGAAACATATTTGAACATAGAAACAGAAGTGGTGTAGCGGTGAGGATTGTTACGATAAGGCACGATATATTGTTAGGACAAGTCATAACCTTCTACGAGGCAATGATAAATTTACACGTTAATCATATTCGCAACAGTATATTGTCAGGACAAGTCCTAACCTTCTACTAGGTGATATAACTCTGATCTCACACGGATCCTTAGGATATAGGATACCATGATGACACGAAACTTACCTTGCTAATAATAATAAAAAGTAAAATAATTAATCGATAAAGATTCATTGTGGTTTTGTATATATTATATTTAGGATTTTGTATTTATGTTTTAGGATAATTCTCATCCTTTGAAGTTTCCTCTTCCATTGTGCGCTTATTTCAAGGAATCACAAAACACAACCCGTGAGTAGATCTTTCCCAATTCTTTTTTTTTTGACATTTTAAATGTTTTGGGGAGTATTATGTGTCATAACGCATTTATTAATTTCTTCAAGTTTTCATTATTCAAGTACATGCAAAGTTCAATGTATGATTATGTGGTAGTTTTAGTTTGTTCAGTGTTTTTGTCAATAGCCATTGTCGCTAATCAGGTGTCGTTAATCATTATTCACATGGATCCATCAGGCTGACTATGTTCCCCACGGCCATGGGTTGTTGCCTAGTATCGCCACATCATTTAGATTCGGTCGTTGGTGGGCTTGAGTCTCATATTTACAGTGTCGTCATGTTCAGTTCAGTTGGTACATTTACGTTATCTTGTTGGATGATTGGTTATGAGTTATTTTTTTATTATTAACATTTATCGTCATCATTTAATTACTATTGGATTCACATGTTAACATTTTTCTTAATACAAATTTATGTTGACCCAAAAACTATTTATACACATGATACAGGTAAACATGTTTGAGGATGTTAATGATGCCATGTAGGGATGATTGTGTTAGAGAAATTAACGGATTATTTGTTTTGTCATGTTTTGTTTGGACAAGTTGAATGTATTGTGGTTTTTGAGACATTTATTGAATTTGAATCTTAATAATATTAAATTTTTAATTAGTATCATGAGTTGTGAACAATCATCATGCCCTGCTCACCTAATCCGCTGCGGGTCAGGGTGTGACATATTGGTATCAGAACCAATGACTATAGGGATTTAGGATAGGTTATTAGACCCTTAGACGTAGTTGATTAAATGTTTAACTGCTATGTGCAAACTTATTATGTTCTAGCTTATGATCATTATTTGACTGCATGCTTTTAAATTCCCGAATATCACACACAAATGCATGTGAGCACTATAATTGCTATGTGATCTAAGTATTACATGTTATGATAATATGTGATTTGTTTATATATTTATAATGTATATGATATATATACATATGCACATAATAATATCACACCACAAACATTGGACGATATAAATATTAAAATTTATAATATCCTTATTATAAGTTCCAAACATTGCAGTTATCCTCAAAAATATTTTTCATTTACTTCTATTTAATTTTGAATTTTATCTTTCATTTTTCAAATCTCATCAAAGTAAGTTCACGTAACGGACATGTAGTAACTGGAAGGGTTTAAGTACCGGTAGTTGGGACGTCTTGTCTAGGCTGGCATTCGTATAAATCCAAATTGAATGACCAGTGTGCGTACCTAGGGGTTAAAGATAAGAGTACAAAAGACATATTAGGCCAAAGAATGTCACACCAAACGTTTTGTGAACTAATAATACTTTGACCAGTCTTCGTATACATCCATCGGTACCTTCCGACATTATTTCACTTCACATTATTTCAAGTTTCTCAATATTTCACTATTTTTTCTAGTTTTTATATACGTTAACGGGTTAACATATGTGAACCATACAAAAGCTTGGTAATCACGAGGGCCCACGTGATTACGAAAGTGACGTATGGAAGGCATACAAAGCCCAATTACGAGCAAAGCCCATGACATTTTCAATGTTTCATATTTGAAACATCACATTATCTCATGTTTATTATTTTATGTTTTGACACACTATTAAGATCTGAGTTTGATACTTGTGATTTTTAAGAAAAAAAAATAAGAACAAACAACTTTATCAGTTATTTTCCATTGAAATTAAATGATTACAAATTACAATATGATGATTATACAATCTCCCCCTCAGCTTGATCACTCAAAGATCAACTCGTACAAAAGAGAATCTATGTGAAATGATAACTAGACCTCTAACAGGTGAGATCTATTTATACTAAGTACAAAAGGTATGTTTGCAATCGGCTGACATCACCCTGATAGTGACATCTAACATTCCTAATAGAAAAGATTCCATAGATGTTTGCAAACATCTGTGGGAATCTAACATCTGGTCTAATATACTAAAACTTTGTTGCAAGCAAAATAATGTTACATAGATGAATATAATGATCTTTAAACCATTGTTGCTTCATATCAGATATCCGTTCGGCCTGAACAGATGTTTGGTCTTCTTGAACAGATCTTTGCTTCAACAGCACTTTAGTCTTGATCAGTGCTTGGGTATTCTTCAGTAATGGTTTCCAAGCCTTGAACAGATGTTAGCATGTCTTCAACAGATGTTCTGATTAGTGTTCAAGATTCACTATCTTAGGGAGGAGAATGCTTCATCTATTGTTTATTTCTTGATCAGATAGGTCATATTTTGGCTTTTGAATATCATTTGTTCTTTTGTAGGTCCAACAATCTTCCCCTAGAACAGATGATGCCAAAATAGATGTTTATTAGATCAACTTTACTCCTTATCATTTTCTCTCTGATTTGGGCTTTGAATTGCTTCTCAAATTTTATAGAGAGGGAGTCATCTGTATCCCTTTCAAGTGGAAGACTCAGTAAGTCTTGAGATCTTCAATTTTTAGTCCAGATGCACTATTTATTGAGTTATTTTACACTTCTCCATTAGCTCTGACTATTGTCAATTCGTGGCTTGCCCTGATGGATGGCCATTTTAGAATTTTTAAGCTAGATGGATTTCTTGGGGTAGATATTATTTGATGAGTTGAGTGAAATTGCTTTCCTAAGACTTGCCCAAGCAGTTCTTCTGGTTTAACATCTGGATGCCCATACATTAATTCATTCTTGATCCCTTCTTTTCTTATTTCATCTTCATATTTCTTCAAGTCTTCTGTAGATATCTCGTTTAGCCTTTTGAGGTAGCTTCTGATAGCTGAAGAGATGTTCTTTGCAGTGGGAAGCTTTGAAGGGTCAACCGGAGATCTGATGGGAATGTTTATGTCTTTCTAATTTGGCCTCTTTGGGACTAAGGGATCGTTTGCTCTTAAAGCTTCAAGTTTCTTGTAGTTCTCTTTGATTGTTGGCTTTTCCCATCTGGCAATTGATTGCATAGAGCCAAATTTGGCTGCTACCATCACCTCTTTCATCCTTTTAAGTTCAGGAGCCTTTTGGCCAATAGGCTTTTTACCTACTCTCCAATTGGGACAAGTGGGTTGGATATTAAGATTGACTTTTATTTTCTCAATCCTCAAAATTTCTTCTAGAAGGCCTTCTATAGACCATCTAGAGAATTGAGCTCTTGTTGCTTTATAAGGCTTGTTCTTCATTATGCGCTCCATGTAGTCTTCCCATAATGCTTTTTTTGAGGTTAGGGTCACTTACAGGGCCTTGTGAAGCCTTCTTGCTAAGATCCTTAGCATAATCTTCAAGTCTATTCACTTTAGTGAATTCTTCTGATAAGATTTGCTAAGCCTCTTTGTCTCCTTTCCTTTTACTTCTATTTGCTGCAATGATCTCTACTTGTTTAAGATTTAGTTCTAAATATTCTTTGACATTGGAAGACTTTGGTAGATCATGCAAAGATGGGAAGGAGAGTTGGCTAGGGTCAGATGAGGAATAGAAAGACTGTATTTCTGTTGATATAATTTCTAATTCCACTGGATGTGAATAGATGGTTATGGAAGTTGTGGTTGATGGTTGCGTTATCGCAGTTGTGGTTGATGGTAGAGATGTGATGGTTAGTGTTGTGTGGTGATGGTTTTGATAGGTGATGCATCAGGAGTTTCTTCATCATCATCATCTTGAATAATGAATTTAGCTCTGCTGGATCTGGTTTGAGGTGTGGGTGTTTTTTATGGAGGTAGTGGAAGTTTTGTAGATGGTTTTCTTTTGATGAGTAGCCTTTTAAGGGACTTTTGTGTTGATGGTAGTGCAGATGTAACATGTCTTGTCACTTTTGTAGTGACAACAGATGTTTGGGCAATAGAAACAATGGTTTGGATAGTTGGTGGTGGATTTATTGATGCAGTGCTTTTAGAAACCTATGTTGAGGAGACTTGATTATCTTGAATTTTCTTTCTTTCAATAATCTCTTGCACTGTCATCATCATGTTTGCTTCCCTTGTGTCTTTACACTATTCTTTTTCAATTTCTTCTTGTCTGGCCTTTTTTTGCTTCAGAAGTATCAGGCCTCTTTTGGGCTTTCTTTACAAGATGTGGGAGATTTCTCATGTTATCACTCTCCCCCTTTTCGGCATCATCTATGTATTTGGGGAGAATGGGAGTTGTACCAACGGTTTGAAGAATATGTTCTTTGATGGGCTTAAGGTATGCTTGATTATCTTTGTACCTAGCATCCACCATGTTTCGTATCAGCTCCAATTGCATGTTGTTTGTTGCTTCTGAGATTGTTTTTGAAGATGGAGGTACATTTGTGCCACCCACATTTCTTTTGCTATCTCTACATTGGTTGGTGGAGGTCTTGAGTTTTGTACCAAGGTCTTCAACATATTTTTAATCTCTTCAATAGAAGACTCTAACTTGGGTACTCTCTCCATCAAATCCTTGTATCTTAACCCATCACCTAAGTTAATAGGATCATCTGAATTCCCACCAGAGGTGGTTGTACTTAGTTTTGAACCAAGTGCCTCTTGTTCTTGGTACTGGGGACGTCCAACTGTTATTGAATGAACTATTGTTGATTCAACATTTGTTGCCTTCAGGAAGGTCTTAGTTATGTAACCACTGTCCAATTGTGAGACTATTGTGTCTACAATTGTAGTGGCTGCCTCACTTGAAAAAGTTGCAAGTGACTATTGAGACGCAAGAGGTGTAGCCTCCTCTACTTGTTGGCTAGCAATGACTTTTGAACCTACCCTAGTCACTTGTTGTGGTATATTCTCAGTGATATGTTTTTAAGAGGAACTAGGTATGCACAAGTCAATTTTGTCAATTGCATCAAGCAATGATTGGAATGTTGGGGGTATTGTTTTTGTGGGTGGTAAAGTAAAAAGAGAAGTAGCCCTAGGAGAGTGGCTTGAGAAGAAATGTTCAAACGAATCATCTCCTTCTTTATTTGGTTCCCATGTGCTTACAACACTATCCTTTTGTGAGGATAAGTGAGGAGTTTGGATGGGTGGAGATGTTTGAATTTGTTGTGAGGAAGTATCAATAGATGTTTGCTGCTTTTGTGTTACCAAGAGATCTCTTGCATCTCAACATCCAGAGATACCCTCTTTTTTGGATTTGGGGATGGGAGTGGAGTTGGTTTGTGTGGAAATATTTTATGTGGGTACCACAGTGGTGGGTTGATCACTGTGGGCATCAGGAGCAGTGGGCTCAACAACAAATGTTGTAACCTCTATAGCTTGGTGTTGTAAAACATTTTCTGTAGGATCGTTTGCACGACCAAAAGATTCGTTCAGAAGAGATCTCTTCCAATACGAAAGGCAAAAAAAGACGTATCGGAGTTATTTCAGCTAATTTGCACTTAGATTCACTTAAACTGTCTCTTGTATTGATATCAGATCGTTTTATAATGCTGGAGACACTTCGGCAGAGCTTTGCTACCGGAAACCAAACGTTCCAAATGAAAGACTCAAGGCTACTATTTATAGGCAGACCCATTTCGCACGAGATGGCCTCACACGAAATGGCCATTGCCATTTCGTACGGAATGGACACATCTCATTTCGTGCGAAACGGACACATCCTATATATTTCACATTTTTCTCGTATTTCGTGCCCTGGTCTATCTAATCTATTACAAGCCTCGATACAAGACGAAGTCGACAGACATATGCACCAACAGACTCCCCCTTGGATGTTGACGAAGTCTTCGGTGTCGAGTCTTCAGTATGTCACATCTTCAGTCTTTATCCATCTTCTTGCTCTCTTCAAAGAATCTTACATTGTTAGCATCCTCAATCTTCTCTCTTCTCTCTTTTTCTTTCAGAATCGCAACCTGACTCTATCCTCTCTCTAATTCTCTTGATTAGATCTCTTGATTCCTTAAGTTCTTCAGCATCAGCAGCTTCTATCTTGAACACTTTTCCTGGATCTAAATCTGGCTCTCACATCTTCAGACTCCCTCTTGATGTCTTCAGACTCCCCCTTTCGATAAGCTGGGATCGCAGTCTGGAATTCACAATCTACAAGCTTTCACAGGTTCTAAGATCGTAACCTGGCTTTACCTGTACAATTCTCTACCCAAAACATAAGATATATATTTATGACAATTTTAATCTCTGCTTACAACTTGTAAAATCAGTCTCAACACATCACTTGTTAGATTATGACATTTCTCAAATTTTCTCAAACTTTTAACATCACTCTTCATCTCAAACAAACTCTCCCAAACCTGTTGTTCATCATGTTTAGCACTCGGAATTTTGAAAATCAGTTTTTCAACATCAGTTGTCGAAAATAAGATGAAATAAAATCTTTTTGAAATTTTGTTTAATGAAAAGCAGTAAAGAAATATTTACAGACAATATTTTTGTGAGTTTGTGTAAGAGGATCATATCAGTTTGTGACAAACCACTAGCACCGTTAAGCTTTAAACATATTAAGTTCTAAACGATTCACTTAGATTGTCAGTATACTGATCCACTTAAATTTTCACACAAAGTTCAACTGTTTCGAGATACGGGATTAGTGTTTTAAACACTTAAACTTATTTGCATGTCCCACCTCAGAATATACTCCTGTATCCAGACTCCTATATTCAGTCTTACAGGTGAATGTACATTAATGATATCTGTAAGGGGTTAAATGCGAGACCATGAGAGCTCAGGCTATTGCTTTCGCAAAAGCAGAGAGATGATGGTTCGCTTTTCGGTGGGTTCCCTTTAGAGAATCTTTTCTTTTCAACAGCACATGATTAGCATTTTTCAATGTTTCATCATATTTTATGCTGAGGGCGAGCTTTAAGATTAAAGCAATGCAAAGTATTATACGAGGACTAGGCTATTGCTCCCGCAAAATCAGAAGTCCAGGTATAATACCCCATATATCACCATGCACAAGGACCTAGTATGTCAGAAATAGAAAGCCCTTTAAACAAGATTTCGGGGGTTACCCATATATCTGAGAGATGTTCCCCACGAGATAAGTAAGTATGATATTTAGGTTTATATCTCGAAAACAATCTACTAAGCGTGCTAAAACCTACTGGCACATGATCAGTGAGACCGTTTATCACATTTGTCTTTCCAAATCTTTAGCGTACTGTGATTGTCTACTGATGTACTATCATTTCCTCTTTTTCTCAACAAAACTCATTTTTGAATTTTATCATGTTTTTGTCATTTTCAAATTTTCTAATGTTTTTGGATTTTCTGAAAATTTTTACTCCCCCTAAAATTCAAAATCATTTAAAGAAAATTTGTCAAACCAATGTGAATTGCTTCAAATCTCCATCCACTTGGCATAAACAATCAGAACTCCCCCTGACAACAAACTATTTTCCCATTATGATTTCAAAACACTTAAGTTTGTTTTAATCAAAATGGTTTTTTCGGAAAATAAGTTTTGTTGATTACACAACTCACTTGTAAGATCGGGGATCATTCATCACTTTGTTATCAAATTACTACTTGTAAAAAATATCACATGGATGAAAGTTAAATCAAGTTCAACTTAATGACCTTGATTAACCACTTGTAGAATCTTATCACCAATACCACTTGTAAGTCGAAATATAACAGTTTTGAATTTTTCAAGAAATATGCCGATTCCTGCTCCACGATTACCAACTTGGGAGCTCCGGCAAGTCCAGATTTTTAGTCATGGTAGGTTCTATCCTAGTTACTAACCTGGGGTGAACCATCTTTATCTGGTTTACTCGTTTTCTTTTCATAAAATTCCTTTACGCCTTTGACCTTCCCGTCAATCATTTTTCCAAAAATATTTTGAACTGTGGGGTTAAAGGCTTTTTCAACATCAAATTCTTTCTTTTCATAAAAAATTTGATTTGAAATCTCAACTTTTCCAATTTTTGATTTTAAATTTTCAGCCCGCAATGGTGGAAAATTTGCATCATCCAATGGCGGAACTGAATTTTCACTTTTTATCTCAACTTGCGGCTCCTCTGACTTCGACGAGTCATATTCATCGCCAGAAAATAGCTCCTCAGATTTTGACGAATCAGAATCATTGCTTGAACTATCATCTGATTTCTTAACAACCCACTTCTGGTTGTTAAATTTCACTTTTCTTTTATAAAAACTTTTTGAACACTCTCCAACCTCAAACTTTGAATTTTTAAACACTATAAATTGTTTGGTTGGTGGTTCATTCTCAATCATCTTTTCTTTGAGTTTTATAGAAACTTCCTGTTTTGTGTTGGATGCCTTTTGACAGTTCAAGGCAATGTGACCAACTTTTCTGCATTTATAACAGGTTCTTGTCTCTTTCTTCTGAGCAGCTTCATTCTTTATTTCTTCTTGCTTCTTAGCAAGGAATTCTTTGTTTGTCTGCTTCCAGAATGAGCTCTTTTCTTCTTTTTCCAAGCTTGACCCTGAAACAAATACAGTTTTTGGTTTATAAGTTTTCTCATTTTTATGATTTTCTGGTGAAATAAAACCCAATCCCTTCTTCTTGAAATTACCGTTATGGTTTGGTTTCTTTCGATAACCTGAACCAGAACTGTAACTTTTTTTCTTGTTTAACCTTTGTTGAACTCTTGAGGTGTAAGGTTTAGGTTTTTCAGCAAAATTTACATTTTTTATTTTAGAAATGTTAATTTCTGTTAGTTTGAAAACCTTTTTGATCGTTTCAGATTTGACACATCTAATTGGAAATTCTTCATCAGAATATAATTTGTCAGAATCGTTCAAAGTACATGCTACTTTGAATGTTTCATCATTCAAATTATATTGTGATAACAGAAAATCTTTATTGTAAACCCGTTTGTCCTTTTTTACTGTTGGACTTGAAGTGTCCGACTCAGACTTTGACTCTGATTTTGACTCCTCCGTGTCATCTTTATCCAACACCTGATCGACCACTTTCTTAATTATCTCGGACTCATGATCAGTGTCGGATGATGTGAAAGTGACATCAATGCTGTCTGGAAAGTTATATGAAGGCTCAGATTCCCACTGTAAGTTGGTTGCCTTTTTTACTCTTTCTGAATTAGGATTTCGTGGAGAATATCCATTTTCAATCGGAGGTGGACACTTTTTGTAACTAACACTTTGTTTCTTACCAGAATTCTTTTCTTCAAATTTCTCTTTTGGTTTGGAATTCTTCTCTTCAGGTGTTTCTTCTTCAAACGCCTTCATGCCTTCAACTGTAGGATAAATCCTGTCAATCACATAAGAAGAACATGAGTAACTTTTCAACAACTTGTTTACTCTTTCAGTTTCTATCCTCTGAGTTTCCAATTTCTGTTCAAGCTCAGCACACATATCAATGTAATAATTGACCATTTTCTGCTTTGTCGTGTATTCTCCATTGAGTGTCTTCATAGCTATAGCTTGTTCACTGCTTGACTCGTTATATTGATTCATGGCTTTG
The DNA here is from genome assembly GCA_030545235.1 of Helianthus tuberosus. NCBI lineage: Eukaryota > Viridiplantae > Streptophyta > Magnoliopsida > Asterales > Asteraceae > Helianthus > Helianthus tuberosus. Next base: position 96,341,871 of record CM060401.1, on the reverse strand, counting down.
TTTAAAACATCATACGATTCTTTCAATCTGTTCATGTTATGAATCAGCTCGTTGTTGTGCTTTTTCAGAGTCTCACAGTTTTCACAATTCTCAGACACCTTTACTGCATCAGCTTCCTTTTTAATTTCGAAAGCTGGAATTTCTTTGTCCTGCTTCTTTATCACTCGGACATCTTCATCATCATTCTTATTTCTCTCGGCTAGAAATCTTAAATGCTCTTTCGTACTATCTGCATAATACGAATTATCATCATCACGATCATCTTGTTTTTCAACCTTCTTCTTTGCCACTCGAGCATTTTCAGCATCTCTCTCGAGTAGATATTTTAAGTGCTCTTTCATACTATCTGCACAATACGAATTATCATCAGCACTGTCTTCAATGATTTGAGCAACAAAAGCTTTAGCCTTTAAGATCTCTTCATCCGGACAATATTTGTCCCAGCTAAAACCTTCTGGCATTCTTTCATCCTTTTGATCTATTATACCATAACAGGCTTTTCTTGATGACTCTTCGATCTCCTTCTTAGCATGAGCAGTTTGTGGCTGTTGTTGTTGATACGGTTGTTGAGCAACTTGATGATAAATCGCTTTTCGATAGTAATCATTGTTACCGAATGGATTTTGAGCTCCACTTGCTTCGCGGTTTGTGCATTCTCTCTTGAAATGACCTTTTCCCTGCAACGAAAACAAGTAACTTTAGATTTATCAAATTCTAAAGTAGAAACATTTGCATCACGAAAATCATCTCTTCCCGTAATTTGTTTAAACTTCTCAGCTCTTCTCAACACACTAGCCAAACACCACTTTATATCCATTAACTCCATCTCCTTAGCATCAATTTGATCGTAATCCTCTTTTGTCAACATTGGATTTCCGATCGTTCCTGCAACTAAACTCCCATAAGACTCTAACACAGTCACCAACAAAGACATATGACTTTTGGCTACTTCTTCAGAGTAATATTGATCATTCTCAAGATTTAGCGCAATGTTGCATTGTAGTACTTTGCCATGCTTGGTTGCTGAAAAATTTGGATCGAATGATGGATATGAAGAAAATCCAGTTTTGCTACTTGATCCTTGAGACGAACCTCCAGAAGAATTTTTTGCATTAAAAGCTGTTTCGATCTTCGGTGCAATGTTGGTCTTATCACTAGTACCACCTTTGTAATATAGACCAATGTCTTGTTCACCATCAAAGTCCTTCATTCTCGCTATCTTTCGTTGTTCCATCTCTTGAGCTTCGAGTTGTTCAATAAACGAGCTCAGCGTTAGATTGTCAAATTTCGGTTTATTTTTCAACATCATAAGATACGTGCCCCAAACATCTTGTGGCAACACATCGGCCAACTTTTCAATCAATTCTTCTTTATCTTTATTGATATTCAATCTCTTCATGTTCATCACCAAATTGCAATATCTTTCTATAATCTGCTTGGTGTTTTCAGTTTTTAATCCACGAAATAGATCAAATTCTTTCTTCAAAAGTGACATTTTGTTCTTGATCATATTGAATGTGCACTTCCGTTGTGTTGTAGTAAAATCAAGATTTCTTCCTTAATAGCTTCCTGCAAGAGACTAACCATCATCTTTTCATTTTTGTATTTCTTTTTCTCATCAACACCTAGATCTTTAATATCAGCCTTCTCTTCGTTGTCCTTAACTGGTCTAACATATTGATATTCAGTACATTCCCATGCATCTAAGTAATATGCTTGAACCTAATTTTCAAAACATTATGCCCATCCACTATACTCCTCAATATTCATAAGCTTAGGCGGTTTTTGCGTGGTGCCCGTTTCATTTTCTAGCATCGTATTCTGAGTAACAGTGATCGGGGTAGCAAAGGCATTGTACAATTCGTTTTCCATGATTCGGTTTCAAAAATTTCACAAACTTAGACTTTCAAACAAAATGGAAGATGTTTCACACGATCTGAGTAACTTGGTGCGAAATGGTGCAATTCGTGCGAAATGGAATGTTGTTTCAAGCGAAATGGATCCTTTTCCCAATTCGTGCGAAATGATGTTCTGAATTACTAATTCGTACGAGATGAAGATCTAGTGAACTGTTTCAAGCGAATTGGCACTTGATGCGAAATGGAAACTCAGCTCGTGCGAAATGGAAGCAAATTCAAACGATCTGGTATCCAATTCGTGCGAATTGGTGCTGATGTCACACTTTCGGATAGTTTTTCAAAAAATTAATCAAGTTTTACTTCGATTTTAGGTCTGATTCTTTCAAGGATTTGTTAAAACAGTGTTCGCACGTTATATGTGAAAATCAAGCCATTTTATCTGTGAAATCTCAGTTAATTTTGAAAAATGGTGAAGAAAGTGAGTAGAAATCAGAATTTTAGATGAAAAACAACTGAAATGGTAAGAACTCTTCCTCCTGAGCTCTGATACCACATGTAGGATCGTTTGCACTTAGATTCACTTAAACTGTCTCTTGTATTGATATCAGATCGTTTAGAAGAGATCTCGTCCAATACAAAAGGCGGAAACAGACGTATCGGAGTTATTTCAGCTGATTTGCACTTAGATTCACTTAAACTGTCTCTTGTATTGATATCAGATCGTTTTACAATGTTGGAGACACTTCGGCAGAGCTTTGCTACCGGAAACCAAACATTCCAAATGAAAGACTCAAGGCCACTATTTATAGGCAGACCCATTTCGCACGAGATGGCCTCACACGAAATGGCCATTGCCATTTCGTACGAAATGGACACATCTCATTTCGTGCGACATGGTCACATCCTATATATTTCACATTTTTCTCATATTTTCATGCCCTGATCTCTCTAATCTATTACAAGACTCGATACTAGACGAAGTCAACAGATATATGCACCGACATTTTCTTCAGGGGTATTTTCTTGACCTTTTGAGGCCAGCATGTAAGTGTTTCATTTGAAAGCCTATTCATTTCAAGGGCTTCACCCTATTCAAAATTTTCTTGGTATTAAAACATTATGTAGTCCAACCAGTGAATTGAGCTCTTGTGGCTGTATAAGGCTTATTTTTCATGATGAATTCTAAGTAATCTTCCATTAAAGCTTTTCTAAGCTCAGGGTTGTTTACTGGTCCTTGTGAAGCCTTTTGACTGACATCTTTAGCAAAATCTTCTAATGTATTCACTTTTGTGAATTGTTTAGATAGAATTTGTTGTGCCTGCTTATCACTTTTTCCCTTGCTTTTAACACCAGTTATTCTTTTAGCCTGTATGATCTTTAGGTCCACGTACTTTTTTAATTTTTTTAGGCTTTGAATATCTATTGAGGGATGGAAAGGTAAGTTGGCTGGTGTTAGTTGTTGAGTAGAAAGATTTTATTTCTTTTGCTACATTTTCTAACTCTAATAGGTCAAGTACGATGATAGATGGTTTTGTTGGTGGAGTTGTAATGGTTAGTGTTGTGGTGGTTGTTGTAGATGGTTGAGATGTAATGTATAAAGCTGTAGTGGTTGTAGTTTTGATAGGTGATGCATCAGGAGTTTCTTCATCATCGTTTTGGACAATGAATTTTGTTCTCCTGGTTCTGGTTTGAAGTATTGGTGTTTTTGATGGTGGTTGTGTAAGCTTTATTGTTGGTCTTCTTTTGATAAGTAGTCCTTTAGGGGAGATATGTGTTGTTGGTGGTGGTAGTGTGGTTGTAACATTTGTTATCACTTTTGTAGTGCCAACGGATGTTTGGGTTATGGGAGCAGTGGTTTGGGCAACAGGTGTTTGGATAGAGGTAACAGTGGTTCAGATAGTTGATGCAGTGCTTTTTGGAACCTCTTTTAAAGATCCTTGATTATCTTGAATTATCTTTCTTTCAATAATCTCTTGCATTGTTATCTGCATATTTGCTTCCCTTGTGTCTCTCCTTTTCTCTTTTTCTTCTGCTTTTGCAATTTCTTCTTGTCTAGCCTTTTTGGTTGCAGCAGTGTCAAGCCTTTTTTCCAGCTTTCTTGGCAAGAGGTGGAAGCTTTCTCATGTAATCTTCCTCCCCATTTTTGGCATCATCTTGATATTTAGGAAGAATAAGAGTTGTACCGGTGGTTTCAAGGATAAAGTTTTTATGGCCTTAACCTATGCTTGAGTATCTTTATATACTTTGCATCCATCAATGTTTGTACTAACTCCATTTGCATGTTTTGTTTTTCTTCTGCAGCTTGTTTTTGAAGGTGAAGGTACATCTGTGCATGCACCCATATTTCTTTTGCAATATCTTCATTTGACGGTCGAGGTCTTGAGTTTTGTTCCAAATTCTTCATCATCTCTTTGATTTCATCAACTGAAGATTCCAACTTGGTTACTATCTCCATCGATTCTGGATAGTTTAACCCATCACCTAACTTAATAGGATCATCTGAATTCTCACCAAAGGTGGTTAAACTTAGTTTTGAACCAAGTGCCCTTTTTTCTTGGTACTTGGGACTTCCAACTGATATAGAGATTACATTTGTAGTCTCAACACTTGTTTCATTCAAGGAGGTCTTAGTTATGTAACTACTATCCAATTGAGAGACTGTTGTCTCAACAATTGTAGTAGCTGCCCCACTTGAAAAACCTTCAAGTATCCCTTGAGACACAAGAGGTGTCATTTCATCTGCTTGTGGGCTAGCAATGATTTCTGAACTTGTCCTAGTCACTTATTGAGGTATACTCTCTATGATGTGTTACTGAGAGGAACTAGGTTTGTGCAAGTCAGTTTTATCTTGCATCAAGCAATGATTGGAATATTGATGGGCTTGGTTTTGTGGTTTGTGGAGTAAAACAAAAGTAGCCCTGTGAGAGGGGCTTGAGAAGAGATATTCAAGTGAGTAGTCTCCCTCTTGATTTGGTTCTCTGTGCTTACAACACTATCCTTTTGTGAGGATGAGTGAGGAGTTTGGATAGGTAAAGATGAATGCATATATTGTGAGGAAGTAACAACAGATGCTTGCTGCATTTGTGCTACAACAGGTACCTCTGGCATCTCAACCCCTAGAGATACCTTCTTTTTGGTTTTTCTTTTGGATTTGGGGATAGGAATGGAAGTGCTTTTTGTGGAAATTTCTGGTGTGTTCCACACTGCTGGGTTGTGCACTGTGGTCACCAGGAGCGGTGGGCTCCACAACAGATGTTGCTTGGTTTTGTAAAACATTTTCTTCACCCATATTTTCTTGACCCTTTGTCATCATACACGTGAATGTTTCATTTGAAAGACTGTTTATTTCAAGGGCTTCACCTTTTTCAAAACTTTCTTGTTTTAAAACACCTTGTATGTAAAAGCTCAACAGTCGTGGATATAAATGAAAAGGACTGCAAGTATTTCTTTTGATTGTTGTAATGTTTGCTACCATATCCATAAAAAGTTTTTGGGATAACTTATAATCTGTGTTTGTCAAAATTACATATCCTAAGCACTGAGTTTTTAGGGGAATTTCATTAAAACCTATGCTCTTGGCAGACATGCAAACCAAAAGTGTATGTCAGAAGAATTTCATTTCCGGTGGGAATTTTGGTTTGAAAAATTTGGCTCCCACTAGTTGAGCTTCATATCTCCTTTTTATGAACTCATGTTGTAAGTAATTTTTAGGGATAGATTCCATACCTGCCATATCCTGTAGATTGAACATTGTGGAAATGGATTGTGTAGTTATCTCAACATGTTCTCCATTTATGGTGGATGTGATGATATTGGGCCTTTTGTTTTCAAGTAGAAAATCTACTTTTGCCCAAAATTATTGGAGGGTAGCTAGATAAATTGGGGAGTTTGGGGTGAGTATGTGATGGTATTTTGATGATGTGATAATATATATGATGGAGTGGAAATTAGTGTTCCTGCCATGTTTGACAAGATACGACAAATAGTTGTGAGATGATTAGAGAACAAGGGCCATAGTGAAATTTTGTCAAATATTTTGAAAATCTTTTGATCAGATAATCTTTTGATTGTAAACGATGATTTTGAATGCAATTTCTGAGTTTTTCTCATTTGAAATGCTTTGACTTTTGAGAGTTTTTGAGGATACATGAAAAATCTGTTTGACAAGGGTTTTTATAGGGTTTGTGAATAGGGATGCCAGAGTGGACAACAGTTACTTTTGAGCTACGTGGGCAACAGCTATTTGTTATGGCGAAACGTTGTTCAGAGAGTGGGTCCCTTTAAGGAAACCCTTTGAAGAAGAAAGATAAGGTTTGTTTTCAAAGGTCTGTTTTGAAACCTCTGTTGGGTCTTAACAGACGTTTGGATGACAACATCAGTGGTGGTACATCTGTTTGGCCTTTTGTCAACAGATGGATGGAAACACATGTTTGAAACCTCTATTGGGTTAAAACAAAGTTTTGAATGAAAACAATGGTTGGTTTTGAGAAACAGTGGGTCTGTTTGACTTTTGTTAGTCAAATAGTGGATAAAGGATCATTGGTTCTTTGTTTCAAATAGTGGTTAACAATGATTAAAAAGAGTTTGGAACCACAAAAATAGTTGTTTCACTCCTCTAAACAGATTTTTGTTTATGTTGATTTTTTACAATCTTTTTTGATTTAAAAAGTGCAATTTTATTTTTATTTTTCATGATTTTAAAGAACAACTTATTAATGTTGCAATTTCCTTTTGATGAGTTTTTCTAAAATATTTTCTTTCTTTTATTCAGATAAGCATATGTGCTAGGGAAACCTCTGTTTGTACTTTCAAATTGCTAACCCTACAAAAAGTGGAAATGGGTCAATTTTGCAGATGAGCCAAAGCATTTTCTGCTTTGGATTTGGTGATTTCTTCCACTATATCAGCTCTTTGGTAATGGTCATTTGTAACAAATAGCTTTTGAACCATCTCAAACAGTTGCTTTTGACCCTCTACAAGTGCTTTTCACTTGGGTCAATTGTTGGTTGACCATTTCCGATGATTTGATCATATCCATGAGGGTGTCTGTTGATTCTTGGCTTTTGAAGCAGGTGTATAGATTCATCATACCTATAAGGTACTCTATTACATGGTGGTTGCCTATAGCCTCTTGGAATTGTGGTGTGGTGCATCTGGGAATTGACCATCCTTGTGAACAGGGTATTGGTTCAAGACTTGTGTGACAGGTGTGTGATTTGACTCAACTCTATTAGGAAATAGTTGTGTATCCCTGTTTATAGGACCACCTTCCCTTTTGAAAGCCATTGTTCCTTTTGACCTATGCTTGTTGATATCATAGGTTTTTAGGAATGAGCATTGTTAGGTCACATGATTGATTTTTTCCACAGATGGTGCACTCAAATGTAGACTCACAAATACTGCTGCCTCTGTTAATATCATATGCTCTTAACTTAAATAGTCTTTTGTTATATAATTTTTCTTTCCACAAAATTTACAAAGTAGTTCTTTGGTCCTATCTTTCGTATTACCCTTATTTCTTTTTCCAGCATCAGATGTTTTAGCATCTGTTTGAGAGTTGGTAATAGGAATGACTTTTATCTTGGGTGGCTTGAGAGCATCTGGGTTGGTGAAATCAACTGGTTTGAAATTTTCAAGAACATCACATTCATCAGACCATGTGGGTTTAAATTTATATTTTTGTTTTTCAGCCTGAATGGAACTTTGTGGCTTTTCAAGAGTAATCTTTTTCACACTAGGTTTAATGATCTTGATTTCTTCACCAGTTGAGTTGGTTGGAATAATCTCAACCATTTCTGAGTCAATGGAAGTGTTGGAAAGTTGTTCTTTATCATGCTTTCTAAACCCAACACCAAACTTCACATTGCTTTTATTTTATTTTTCTAAAAGCATCTCACAACCATTGCAAGATTCAACCCATTTTTCACATGTAATCTAAGTGGATTCCAACTCCTTTTTGCAAATTTGATATTTTTCTATCATTGTTTGGACTTGGTCCTTGGTTATAGTTGCTTCATGCTTGAGACTGCTTATTTCTAGATCTTTTCCGCAATTCTTGTTTTAAAATCTCTTTTCAATTTTTCAAGAACTATTTCACTGATTTGAAGCTTTTCTCTTAATTTTTCATTTACCTCTTTAACATTTTCAAAATCTATGTTACATCTGTCAGAACACAACTCTTTGAGAGTTTGAGGTGATACCTTAGAGGCAGCCATTTGAACTTGATCCACACTGATACATTTGGTGGAACTTTTAGGACAGTTTTCTTCAATCCCTACTGGTCACAAACATATATTTGACCTAAGCTATCTGTAGTTTCCTCAACAAGACTTTCACCAACAGTTATTTGAACTTGATCTTCTTCACCTGAGATATGTTCAATAGCCATGAAACATAAATTTGCATGTTTACCACAATCATTTGCCATTAATGCAAAATTTTCATCGGTTAAATTTTCTGGCAAGCTTCTCCAACAGGATTGCCAGTTCCAATGATTGGGCATGGGGCGTGTTCAGCGGGCACGGCCCGTGCTGAGTTCTGCAGAAGCTAAAAAAACTAAGAAAAATCCTAAAAAAATAGAAAAATAAGAAAAACGATTAGGCCGTTGATTCCCAACTTTCTTAAAATCCTTGTGTCCCCGGCAACGGCGCCAAAAACTTGATGTGCGTTATGTGTATATGTAGGTTTAAGTATATTTTAAGCCCTTTTACACTTTCTTTAGCCAAGTTTCAAAATTATAAAACACGATATTTACTAACACTAAACACACATATGGGCAAGTGCACCCATCGTGAGCGTAGTATAGTGTTGGCAAGATACCGAGGTCGTCCAAGGACACAAGAGCTTTTAGTACCGGTTTATCCTCAACGTCTAATCAAATCAAAAGTTTAGAAAAATGTTTTAAACTAAGAAAATAAGAACTAACTAAAATGCTGAAAAATAAAATAAAAATAAAAACAGATAGACAAGATGAATCACTTGGCTCCGACTCGTGTTTATTGTAACCTTTGATTATTTCCGCACTTTTGCACTATTTAAGAGATTATCTTAGTTATTGTAGTAGGCCCCTCTTTTGGAGGTGACGTTACCCTCAACCCAGTAGTTTGAGTCAGCAAGGATACAATCCTAAAGGGTCGGATTATTGAAAGATAATTAATTAAGTTATTAATGCATAATGTGGTAGGCCCCTCTTTTGAAGGCGACGTTACCCTCGGCTAAGTAGTCTGAGTCAACAGGGATACAGTCCTAAGTAGCCGGGTTAAAGTATTAATAGTAGTTTAACTTATGAGGGGATCAAAGAGTTTGGACCCCCACCATCCAATACCGTTAAGTATTGAAGGAGGTCCTACTAAATTTGACCCAGGTCCTTTGCAGGATCTATACACTGAACAATGGCAAGACTTTTACCAAACTGTTCCCTTAACCCCCGACCAGGTAGCTAACATACCTCCATATAGACCGTGGAGATATGAATGGTGAAAATCTTTTATTTTATATAGACAGTAAAATAATGCCAAGACACCACAGACAAACGATAAGGAAAAATCACCTTCAACATAAGAAACTAGTTATTAAAGTCATTAATACATAACCAATTAAAAAGTGCGAAAAGATTAAAAATAAAAAGTATTACACTAGACACTTTGTCTTCACCAAGTGATGTAAGAGACTTAGGCAAACATGGCCTTGATTGTCAAGAACTCTTACGATCAATCTTGGATCCCGAGACGACTCACACACTCTATGATGGACAATGGATGATGATGGTGGATGATGGTGTTATGGTGGTGGTGGGTTGCGGGTGAAGTGTGAGAGAGGTGGTGTGCCAAGGGATGGTTTGAGCTTGAACCAAGCACTCCTATTTATAGGCTGAACAGAAGCTCGGGCACGGCCCCGTGTCCAGTGGGCACGGCCCTGTTTCCACAACCTTCTCTGTCTTCATTAATTGCTCTTGTCTTTATTAGTTGACCACGGCCCCGTGTCCGCCGGGCACGACCCCATGTGCAGAAGCATATCTGTACTATCAAGATTTGCCTGGATTCTGCGAATCTTATAGTTGACCACGGCCCCTTGTCCGCTGAGCACGGCCCCGTGGTGGGCAATGGAAGCTTCTTCAACTTTGTCTTTTATGCTGACACTTGGGCACGCCCCCGTGCTCACTGAGCACGGGGCATGTTCAGCCTTCTGATATCTTGTTTTTCTTGGGAAGATGCTTTCGGGGAGGTCGGGCATGCCATGTTTGTTCCTTTTCTTGTATTTATGTTAGATTTAGCTTCCTTTTTGCTTCTTTTGTTAATTTGAGCTCATTTAATCCTGAAAATACAAAAGGAAGACAAAAAGACACTTTTTCCAACATTAGTACTAAAAAAGGGTTAGTTTTATGCCACAATTGATGTAATTTATATGTTGCATTTTGCACACATCAACCATTTTGTGCTTTTTTCTTTTGTTCTTTTGAAGAAAAACAGAGTATGTGTTAGACACTATTGATTTCTACATTTTACTACTCTAAGCTATGAACATATTTGGATATTTGTGAGCTGATCTTTGTATGGTAAACTGATTGTGAAATCATGTTTAACATAACCAAGCACTGATACCAATTGTTAGGTCTGAGTATACAAGGCTTGTGATTAAATGATAATTAAGAACAAACAATTTTGTATTTTCTAAGTAAAGATAAACAATCACAAGCAAGGAATCATCATCAACATTTGTTTCTCAATTATAATCCAATGATTACAAAAGTTTTACAGAAAGATTGACTCTACAGACTCCCCCATCATCAACATTTGTTTCTGAATTATAATCCAGTTTAGTTGATACATACACATTGTCATGTTGGACAATTTGTTATGAGTTACTTATTTATTAATAGCATTTATCGTCATCATTTAATTACTGTTGGGTTCGCATGTTAACATTTTTGTTAAAACAACTAAATATAAATAATTTATATTTAAAACAATAAGATTTACTCACCAACTTACGTTGACCCCAAAACTATTTTTACACATGATACAGGTAAACAGGTTTGAGGATGGTGATGATGATGATGCCATGTAGGGATGATTGTCTTATAGAAACAAATAGTTTATTTGTTTTGTCTTATTTTGTTTTGTTTGGACAAGTTGAATGTATTGTGGTTTTTGAGAGGTTTATTGAATTTGAATCTTAATATTATTATATTATAATTAGTGTCATGAAATGTGAACATAATCATGCACTGGTTTCCCTATCCGTTGTGGGTCAGGTTGTGACAATCCTACATATATTTTACACATACCAAAATTCATCCTACATTTATCGAAATTAATCCTACATAAATTCTACACATATCGAAATTCATCATCCAATATGAATTTGTTTTGTTTTGAGAGAATATATTTTGAAAATGAGTTATGCGTTTCATTTATTTGGCTAATTTAAGGGTTACAATAAATTAATCAACTATATAGATTTACCTCTATATCTTTACAATAACATTAAGAGTTAATATTAAATACAAGTATTAAATAAAACATTATTATTGTTTGAACTTATTTTTTTCTTACTAGAGATTTTCTTATGATTTAAACCATACGACACATATATATATATATATATGGGAGGTTTCTAAGCAAAACACTAAATATTACGAGAACACGTTGAACAAAATGAATCATCCATTTTTTTCAATCCTAGAAATCAAAAAAGTAAATAAAAAGGTTACAAATGTAAGATTCATTATTTCTTAAACTAGAATTTAAAACAAAATATGAAAAACTTTTAGTTTTTATGTAACCTAACCTACACACGTGTAGGTTATGTGTCGGTTAAGTTACCTATATACATGTAGGCAATGTGTAGATAAAAATATATGGTTTTTATGTATATATATAATACATATATGAACCTTAAATCTCAAATTTTAATGATTTAAAGTATTTCTTTAATTTCTCACAATAAATAATGTTCTATAATGATTCTACAGGAAGAACAAAAACTTGATAATTTTATACATAAAATGTAAATGTTTTGATATAATATTGTAAATTTAACAATAGGACATGTGTTAACATATGATTATAGTCAATTATTTACCAACATAGATACTTCAAGAATGAGCTACCGAGCAATTAAGACAATTTATCATTTTTTTTGAACAACCAATATTATTAGAACCAACAAACTAGCCAGACGCTAGACCATACATCACATAATTACAAAATATTGAAATTATACCAATTCAACCAATCAAATGAATGCATCTTTGCTCTGTTTTTCACCCAAAGGAAGCTTGTCGTTTTGATTCCTGTCATGAGCCGAGAGATGTCGACCCGAATGCTTTAGAAGACCACTTCATTGCGAAGCCGCTAAATACACTAGCAGGATATTAGAACGATAGCGTGCACCTTTTTCTTCATCGAATCTGGGCCTGCAATATGATGATGAATCTGGAGCAGATCAAAAACTGAAAAAGCGTAGATAAGTGGAATCGAGAGCCATCCGGAAACCATCTGCCACACAAGAATACTGATGTAACAAGATACGAAAATATTCTCGACCGATTTGTCCCTATCGCTACAAAAAGGACAATGAGTAGAGGCCATGGTGATATTCCTTCTCGCTAGTGCACATCTGGTTGGAAGACAATCAAGATACACTTGCCACCCGAATATGTTTACCTTACGCGGTACCCATGCATTCCATTCGAATTTGACCAGATCATTCTACTTATGCGTCATGGAGTCGTGAAGTAACTCTCTAATTTCCTTAATCGAGAATGCTCCCGAAGAACCCGACGCCCACTGCCATTTGTCCTTAGAATCTGAAAGAGCAGTCTGAGAAACGGTACCTGTGAGTTCCATCAACTCAGATAATTCCTATCCCGAGGAGGGTTCTCGGTGCCAGCACCATTTAGGCGCGCTTATCTGATCTGTACCTGTATCCTGAAACTGTCCTGTACCATACAACCTTTGAATTTTCTAGCGAATAAAGTGCAGGAAAGTGTAATTAAAACGGAATATTTGAAGCCCAAGCGTCGGTCCAAAACTACGTGTCACGACCGTTTCCCATAGCAAATGTGAAGAGCTGGCTGAGATTGATGTTTTTGTTGCCGAAAAATGCTTCCTTCTTGAAAATATTATTCCAAACACCCGATAAACCTTTCTTTGGTGAAGAAAGTTACCATGTTTCGGATTAAAGTGAAGACAATGGATGACCGATCTCCAAAGTCTATTTGCTTCCGTTTTGTACCTCCACGCCCATTTCGCCAATAGACTAGACTTCATATCTTGTAGAGATCCTAAGCCGAGACCCCCCCATATGCCACCGGTTCCATGACTTACTCCCAACGGACCCAATGCATCTTGCTTCTTGCATCAGTACCTCCCAAAAAATTCTCCTTATCTTCTCAAGTTTTTTTAATGACGTTCCCAGGAGCTTGGTAGAGAGAGAAGTAGTAAAGAGGTAGGGAATCGAGTACCAATTTAATGAGAGTTGTTCTACCCCCGATAGATAGATAGAGTGGTGGCTTTCCAAAGCGAGAGACGTGCCTCAAAGGAGTCAATAACCGGGGCCCAATTATTATACCGATTCATACTTCCCCCAACCTTGAGCCCAATGTATATGAATGGTAGTGAACCATTCTTACACCGGAGTACAATTGCCATGTGTTCATTTTCCTCCAATGAAGTTCCTACACCGTAAAGACACGACTTGTTGAGGTTTATTTTTAGGCGCGATACTAAGAAAAAGCATCTCCTAAGTCGCCTAATATTGATGATGTTTTCTTCCTCCCACGCTCAAAAGCATGACATCATTTGCGAAGATGAGATGCGATACTTTTGGACTGTCATTTGGAAGTGAGATCCCGTTTAAAATACCAGTCGAAGTTGAACTAACCAAGAAGCTCGAAAGCAATGTTTTTAAACCCGGACCGGGCCGGCCGGTCAGATCGGTCCGGCCTGAATCCGGAGATTGCAGCGGGCTGGTTCCATGGTTTGAGCCCTTTCAACAATGTGCCGGTGGTCGGGCCGGGATCCGGGCGGTCGGGCCAGTGGGTGATAGCAAGGGTCGGGCTGGTCCAGGGGAAGATGAATTCTTTGAATGTGAGAAGAAGCCATGGTGGTGCTATAAAAAGTGAAAAACAATTGGAGAAGATGAAGTATACATATTAAATAAAAAACATATACACTCTTTTTTAGTTAAAGGATTTTCACTTTCTGTACTACTAAAACTCAAACTTATATTACTTTCTGTCAACTCAAATATTATTATATAAAGTGAATTTTTTTCTTTATTGATTTATTTTTTTTTTTGAACGGCGACATTTCACAACAAACGGCTCATGCCGCAATACCACCCGAAGTGGTACCCACTCACTACTCACGCAACCAGGCTACGTTGTCTTAACCGGGCCCGTGCTGGTGCATTGGAGTAGCTGGCGCTCCCCGAGAAAATTTCCCACCCTCCACCACTTGATGGAAGTTGCACCTCCACCTAGAGCGGACACTCTAGGCAAGTATGCGCGGACACCCTCCACCTAGAGCGGACACTTTATTGATTTATTTAACTTAGTTTTGAAAGGTTTAATTGTATGTCGATTTTAGTTAAATTGTGTTATTTTACCTTTATTAGTATATTACTTTGTGCATTTATTAAGAACTGGCAAAAAAAAAAAAACAATCATCAAACTCAAGTGAATATATATTATGACCCTTCGTTTATAAAAGTCTGGTTTCGGTCACTGCCTGAGCAAACCCGGTCGAACCGGTCGGACCGGTCCGACTTTTGACCCGGTAGGGAGACCGGGCCGACTTCCGGTCCGGTCATGAAAACATTGCTCAAAAGAGTTCCGTGGCTAGGATGAAGATGAATGGCCAATGCCGGTTCATATGGGACCCGTTGACCAATATCGAGGAGCGTGATGAAACAAGGATACCATGAATCCAATGCCTCCATAAAGCGGGAAAGTTCATTTGTTGGAAGACCATGTAAATGAAATTCCAATTACTTGTGTCGAAGGCCTATTGAAAATCGATCTTGAATAAGAATGCTCGGGCTTTGCCGTGCTTTACCCAAGAAATGATTTCACTAGTGATAAGGGGACCATCCATGATGTTCCTATCCGAGAGGTAAGCCGATTGTTCTTCTGATATGACCGTAACAATAACCGATTTGAGGCGATTGGCGAGGACCTTCGAGATAACCTTGCTAATACACCCAATAAGGTTAATTGAACAGAAATCCTTTAAGTTAACCGGGTCATTGACTTTTGGAATTAAGGTGATAAACGAGGAATTGCACCCTTTTGAAATCTGCCCGGTATCATGAAATCGGACCATAATCTTATAAAAATCATCCCCTAACAAGTCCCAGTAGTGCTTTATGAATGTGAAATTAAAACCATCCGTCCCCAGGCTTTGTGCCACCATAATCCAAACTGCATATTTATTTCGTTAAAAAAGAACGGAGAAATAAGAGAAGTACCATGCTCGTCTCATAATTTTTTGAGTGAATGAAGGTCTCGAGTAAATTAGCTCTAAGAACTTGTTTTCAAAGAATTTTTGAACCTCATCCTTGATGCGAGAAGGATCGGCGCACCACTTAACATCAATCATGAGACCATTCAGCCTGCTTCTTGCTATCCTATTGTTTATGTAACCGTGGAAAAAGCCGATTTCTCATCCCCATCCACAGCCTATTTGACCCGGGATTTTTTATGGAGTTCTTTTAGCCGATTGTCGTTGATAACTGTCACTTTATTTTTATGTTCAATGTATTCCGCTGCTTCAATATATGAAAGGTCCCTGGTTTCCCCTTAAGAGTCCAATTTCTCTAAGGCTTCAGCCGAGCCTACAAGACAAGTATCCTCTTCCTTCTTAGTGAGTCTGTTCCAATCTTTAATCGCTTTCTTGATGCACCTTAACTTTTCCGCCTCTAAGACCGAGCCTCAGCCTCCAAGACTGAGCCTACTCTTCCTAGTTTTACTAGCCATCTACCTCGATTTCTTAGATCGAGCCTCGGTCTCCAAGACCGAGCCTCAGCCTCCAAGACTGAGCCTAAAATAATAATATATAAAATGTGCTCAACATTTGTTTGTAAAAACGTTTTGGATCTGGACTGAAATGGTATGCAGTAAAAATGTTTTCGTGAGAGCCCTAGTGATCATAGTCTAGACTCGAGAAGGAATCCTAGTTCGCTATGATCAGAGCTCTGATACCAAGCTGTCACACCCTGGCTTTGCGGAAGCGTGGTTAATTTGGTGTGACTTCTTAATACCATAGCTTAACCATAACAAAGCTATATGAAATAAAACCATGCAAGATCATCCATTCGATTAAGTTTTAAAAACCAAATACAATAACATTGTCTTAACGGAAACACATCCTAACGACATTGTTCAACAAACACAAACATCAACATGACATAAACACAGTTTAAGGACTGTGACTTGTCCAGGAAAAAGTCACATTCCCCAAACCCGGATGACCTCGTAACTAGTGCAGCGGGAAAACGTGTCATACCGCGCCAGATCCTTTAATTCCCTGAAATACATGTAAGTTGAAAAATCAACAATAATGTTGAGCGAGTTCAAGTGTAAGTGAGTAAATAAACCTTTGTATGTATAAAAATAGTCTTGGTATGTAGCAAATAAGGGAATTGAGATCACCAATGGTTTGCAAGGCCACTGATATATGTGAAGTGCAAGTAGGGAGACTCAAACCTAGCAGATTTTGCCACGGCATTAGTATGTGGACAAAGTCACCCCGAGGTCCGTTTCTAGTTTGGCCTGTGGCTGGGCTCGCTACACCCAGATAGATCTACCGCTCCTGTCCCTCGGTCCTGTTATGAGGACTAATGGCCTCATATTGCTCCTACCCACTCACATGATCTAAGTAGTAAACCTCCTTACGCTAACCATACCATGTATAAAGTACTTGTAATCAAAGTAACATGTATTTCACCCCCGCAGTTAAGAAAACTGAAAACAGTTAGAGAAAAGGGGGACATGAACTCACAGTGGTGCGTCTCTACCAAGTATGCATCCAAATCAATCAGCTGTATGACGACCTACACGTACTAACTCTATTAGACGGATGGCCGTGCCTTAGCTTTATGGTTTAAGTTTTTGGGAAATAGTTAGGCAACTATTTCGTGTTTAAATTCTGTATATACTTGGTAGTCATTTTCCTTCCCAAGGATGGGGGATTTAATACATGTGCGTTTGTATAATTCGGATTACTCTATTAAGTCTCACTTAATATATTTTATTCCTAACTCCAAAATATAAGTATTCTTCCCAAAAATATTATATCTTAATACATGTGATTTTCCCAAAATGATACTTAGTAATATTATTTTTACCCAAAAAAATAATATTTACGTAGTTCACAAAATAATTATAAACACTTATACAAGTGATGTTGTGAAAAATATATACTAAATATATTTATGTATCACGTTTTATTTTGTGAAATCCCACCTCCGATATTTTGTAAATAAGTCGTGGCGAAATCTATGCTTTGAAAACAAGTCAAAATGTATTTCTAACACTTATAGTGAAAATATTTCTAAGTGTTGGGTTTTTGGAAAAATTTCGCCAGAGTTTCCTCTGTAACTGGAGGTGGCCACGCTTTCGAGCGTATCATTTTCTTTTACAAATCAAATCAACCATCTTTATCATTTAATCAAAACAATGTTCAAACCACAACTAGTCAAAATATATATATAAATCGCATAAATGTATGAACTTGTGGTTTATCCAAAAATATGTAGTAAAGATTCTTACTTTTAGTGTATCTTTATATAAATCAATCCGGTTTCGTAAAAACCTCGTTTTTAGAGAAGTTCCGTCTTTACAACTTCTTGTCATCTTTCACAAAAATAGTTATTTTGTCAATACTTTGTGCTACACAAGTGTTTACACACTTGTGTGTTCTAAAAACCATTCTTGTTAGTGTAAGATCCGTCTTTAGAAAAATATGATTTCTTTGACACTCGGTCCTTTGAAAATACCACCTGTAGATCCGTAGATCTACTAGTTTTAATCACTATTTTACAAGCTAAAACACTTTTACACAAGTTCATGATTCGTGTGTGGTAGAGTTTCATCTTCTAACCCTTGTTACACTTAAACAAGCTTTATGTCATAATCCAAGATCATGACTAAACCGGGTTAAATGATGATCCGAGCTACCACAACATAGATCGGGTCCAAATAATCACACAAATCAAATACTACATGATTTACACAACATATGAGCTATTAACCAACATTTTAGTGTTTTAAGTAGACTTTTGCGCTTCAAATTGTATGTTCATAAATTTTAACCGTCATATATCGTTTTAACCACTTTAGAATAGTTCAAGAAGGTGATTCAAGCAACTTACCACTAGCTCGAGGCTAGGGAAGAATCTAAGAGAAAAATGCGTGGATAAAAGCAATGTAGTGAGGTCCTTCGCCTTCCGTTTGCACCAAGGTTCCTTATACGCTATCCTTGATACTAGAATGATCTTGGAATGTGATGAAGGAAGCTCGAAAATGGTTGGGTGTTTGTGGGTGAGTTCGGCCGAAGCCTTTGAGAGAGAGAGAGGAGTGATTGTGTTGAGTTATGATGGAAATGATTATGATGTGCAAAATGTTGATCTTATAGACAAAGCTTATGTTGATTAACCAATGGTTTATGTGTATCCTAGATATTAAACACTAGGATTATAATATTCAAGAAGGACAAAAGGGTGTCCCCCTCTCATGGGGACGGTTGGTTAAAGGGGGGGGGGGGTACTAGTTCATTTCCAACCATTAGTTAAGTATATAGTTAGGTTAATCTAGTTAAGTTAAGTGATTAACCTGGTTAGTGGTGTGTCATGCGTTACAATGGGTGTTAGGGTATTCAGGGACCCTAACTGGCTCAGAAAAAGACAAATAATGTAAATGACAATATTTTCATGTTCCGGGTATAGTCCGGTTGTTCGGTTGGATAGTAATCTGTTAAAGCGCTAAACAAAGCTTTAAAGTGTCGTTATTACCCTTTTTAGTGACACAACTCATTTCTGACACTTTGGAAAGTGTCTAGTATTATTTTTCTCATGTTTTGGCACTTTATTAGGTAGCTAAAAGCTGAATTATTATGTAAAGTGCTGAATTTTGTACTTAGAGTACGTTTTAGGCACATCCAGTCATTGTAACTTATTCATAGAGACGCAGTTCTACAACCCTTGTATCCCTACACTCACCACTAGTGTAGCAAAATATTTCTGGCTCATACAGGCCTTTAGAGGCAGTGTCTGCCTGATGCTGGCTTATCAGCAAGTTCAATAGGTTATTCGTTTATAGTGCTACTGTGCTTTTGTGCATCATGTTTGTCACTAAGGTTTAGCATGTAAATAATGTAGTGACAGCAAGTAAAGTATGATGCAAGTAAGTACATGTATCAGTATTCAAGTAGCAGTTTATTCACAAGTTCAAGCAAGCACAGTAATTAAGCAGTAATTAGTTATTAATTAAGTCGTACGGATACCTGGTTTAGTGAGGGTTGTCACATTCTCCCCCCGTTAAATAAATTTCGTCCCGAAATTTAGGTTCTGCTACTAGATGCAGGGTTCTTAGGAAATAAGTGGGGGTATTTCTCTTTCATCCAGTCCTCACACTCCCAGGTGTATTCAAGACCATGTCTGGCATTCCAACGAACTTTGACGAGCTTGACACTGCTCCGGCGGGTCTTGTTTACTTTCCAATCCGTAACCTCAACCGGTTCTTCAACGAAATGGAGCGTGTCGTCAACATGAATCTCGTCGATGGGAATGGCGATGGTATCTTGAGTTGGACTTTTCTTCAGGTGGGATACATGAAATGTATCGTGAACACCATTCAGTTCAGCAGGTAAATCCAACTTGTACGCTACTAGTCCTATTCTTTCCAAGACTCTGAAAGGACCAATGTAGCGCGGATTTAACTTTCCACGCTTTCCGAAGCGTACCACACCCTTCCAGGGTGAAACTTTCAATAAAACCATTTCTCCCACTTGGAATTCCACATGTTTCCGGTTTGGATCTGCATAGGCTTTCTGTCTGTGGCGAGCTTCTTCGATGTGTTTTAGAATCTGCGCAATCTTATCTGTCGTCTCTTGGACGATTTCGGGACCAGCAAGCTGTCTATCACCTGCGTCAGCCCAACATAGGGGTGATCGATACTTGCGTCCGTAAAGAGCTTCGAATGGCGCGGCACCAATACTGGTGTGGTAGCTGTTGTTGTATGAAAATTCGACCAAAGGCAGATGCTTATCCCAGCTACCGCCCAAATCCATAACACACGCTCTCAGCATGTCTTCCAAAGTCTGTATCGTTCGCTCGCTTTGACCGTCAGTTTGCGGATGAAACGCAGTGCTCAGATTCAATTGTGAGCCAAAGGCTTCTTGGAAGGATTGCCATATCCTTGACACAAACCTTCCGTCTCTATCAGAGATGATTGAGAGAGGTACTCCATGACGTGCGACGATCTCTCTCATGTAAATTTCAGCCAATTTGCTCGTATTATCCTTCTCTCTGATAGGTAAGAAGTGTGCTGACTTCGTTAATCGGTCCACTATTACCCAAATAGTGTCATGGCCTCTTGGCGTTCTTGGCAACTTTGTAATAAAATCCATTGAGATTTGTTCCCATTTCCACTTGGGAATCTCGGGTTGTTGCAGAAGTCCTGAAGGCTTCTGGTATTCCGCTTTCACCTTAGCGCATGTTAAACATTTGCTCACATAAACAGCAACATCGCCTTTCATCCTAGGCCACCAATAATAATCTTTGAGATCTTGGTACATCTTATCCGCTCCTGGATGGATAGAGTACCGCGACTTGTGAGCTTCATCGAAAATAACCTTCCTTAAACCTCCAAACAAAGGAACCCAAATCCTTTTCTCAAAACATAACGTTCCTTCCTCGTTTGGTACCAGTAGTTTCTCCATCCCACGGAGACATTCTTCTTCAAGGTTTCCTTCCTTGAGAGCTTCTTTCTGCGCGGCACGAATGCACAAGGAGAGATCGGTTCAGATAATCATTTCTAAAGCCCTAACCCTTATGGGCTTGATCCTCTCCTTTCGACTTAGGGCATTGGCGACCACATTCGCCTTCCCTGGATGATACTTTATCTCGCATTCGTAATCGTTCAGCAACTCAACCCATCGTCTCTGCCTCATATTCAGTTCCTTCTGATTGAATATTTGTTGTAGGCTCTTGTGATCTGTAAAAATTGTACACTTTGTACCATAAAGGTAGTGTCTCCAGATCTTTAATGCAAATACCACTGCGCCAAGTTCCAAATCATGTGTGGTATAGTTCCTTTCGTGCACTTTCAATTGACGCGATGCGTAAGCAATAACCTTTTGGCGTTGCATCAACACACAACCCAATCCTTAACGTGAGGCGTCACAGTATACCACAAAATCATCTGTACCTTCCGGTAGTGCTAAGATTGGCGCATTGCAGAGCTTATTCTTCAATATCTGGAACGCTTCTTCCTGTTTGATTCCCCAATCAAACTTCTTATCTTTCTGCGTAAGGAGCGTCAAAGGTTGAGCGATTTTTGTAAAATCCTCAAAGAACCTTCGATAGTAGCCAGCCAATCCCAAGAATTGTCGAATCTCGGTTGGCGTCTTTGGCGTTTCCCAATTCTTGATCGCTTCGATCTTGGTTGGATCCACATGGATTCCATTTCCATTAACCACATGTCCAAGAAATTGGACTTCACGTAGCCAAAATTCGCACTTAGAGAATTTGGCATACAGCTGTTCTTTCTTTAGCAGCTCCAAAATAGCTCTTAGATGCTGTTCGTGCTCATCCTCTGTTCTTGAATAAATCAAGATGTCGTCGATAAACACAATCACGAACTTGTCCAAGTACGGCTTGCAAACTCTATTCATCAAGTCCGTAAAGACTGCAGGTGCGTTTGTCAAACCAAACGTCATAACAAGGAACTCGTAGTGCCCATAACGAGTTCTGAAGGCTGTCTTCGGGATACTCTCCTCTTGTATCCTTCACTGATGGTATCCAGATCGCAAATCGATCTTTGAGTAAAAGCTTGAGCCTTGCAGTTGGTCAAACAGATCATCAATCCTTGGCAGAGGGTATCTATTCTTGATCGTCAGCTTGTTCAACTCCCGGTAGTCAATGCACATACGAAAACTACCGTCCTTCTTCTTGACAAACAGGACTGGAGCTCCCCAAGGCGAGAAGCTTGGTCGGATGAATCCCTTGTCTAACAACTCTTGAAGTTGTGTCGACAGTTCCTGCATCTCAGACGGAGCAAGTCTATAAGGTGCCTTAGCCACGGGCGTGGCGCCTGGAACTAAGTCGATGTGGAACTCTACTTGTCTCTGAAGTGGCAGTCCAGGTAAGTCCTCTGGGAAGACTTCTGGATATTCCCTCACGACAGGGATGTCTTCGATCTTCGGCTCAGCAGCCTTCTTATCCACAATGTGTGCCAGGAAGGCAACACGTCCCTTCTGCAAACACTTTCGCACTTTCAGGCAGCTGATAATTCTTAACGGCGTATCACGCTTCTCACCGTGAACCACAATTGTTTCGCCATCTTCGGTTGTGATACGAACAACCTTTTCGTGACAAACTATCTCAGCCTTATTGCCTGATAACCAATCCATTCCTACTACTACGTCAAAGCTCCCAGCTGGACTGGTAGTAGATCCAAAGCAAACTCACGCTCTCCCAATTCGATCACACAACCTCTGATAACTTCATTGGCTTCTACTAACTTCCCATTAGCCAATTCGATTGAGTAGGGAATATCTAACTTATTAGCGGCTAAACCAAGCATATTCTTAAACTTTAACGATACGAAGCTATAATAGGCACCAGTATCAAATAGATGCAAGAGTTTTGGTTATTAGAGAACGTACCAGTAATCACGCCTGGATCCTGGCACACTTCACAAGCTCCGATGTTGGATGTCCTTTCACGGTCTTGTTTCAACTTCGGGCATTCCCTCTTAAGATGTCCAACATCCCCACAATGGAAGCATCCTGACACTCGGCCATTTCCTTTCCCATTTCCACCTTGAACGTTGTTACTGTTTTCTCCTTGTCTGGGACTCTTCATCCCACAACCATCCTTGTTGTGTCCTTTCCTCCCGCACCTAGACCTTTGACATCCACACTCGTGGTGATACTTGCACCCGGCACGTCTTGGTTTTCTAAGTAAATCTTATCATTGGCCTGTTTGTTGTTAGGGCAGTCTTTCTTGAAATGCCCTTTGTCCCCGCAGTCAAAACAACCTCGAATAGATCTTTGTTCATCCTTATTCGTTTGGGTATCTTCGGTAAGCTTCCTTTTGTTCTTTCCAGACGACTCTACCTGAGTCTCCTTGTCAGGGTTTGCAAGTTTTTCTAGTCTAATTGCCTCCGTAACGAGTGCCAGACCCATCTTACTTGCAACATCAGTTGTTGGTGGCGTTGATGTTGTCATCAAGCTCAAGACTTGAGGCGCCAGTTCCCAAATGAATTGTTCCAATTTCTTTAATTCTGGTTTCACCAGGTACGGAACAACTCGTGACGAATCATGAAGTCTTTGCACGTACTCCAACACCTTCGGACCTTCCATCATCAGGCTCCGAAATTCATCTTCCCACTTCTGGGTTTCCGTTTGGGGGCAATACTTCTTATGCATCATTCCTTTCAGTTCACCCCAGGTTAATGCATATGCTGCAGTAGCACCCTTTATATGGGTCTGAAGATTCCACCATAATCGGGCTTCATCTAGAAACAGCTCAGAAACGTATAGGACCTGTTGTTCCGGCGTACAACCGCTCACTTGAAAGATGGAATCCATACTTTCGATCCATTTCACAAAAGCTATGGCACCTCCAGTGCTGTCGAACTTCGGAGGCTTGTAGTTGAGGAAGTGCCAGTAGGAACAACCGTTATTTTCTGAGGTACCTCTGATAGGTTCGGAGCGTAGGGCCTCGTGCTGTGCTATAGCTGCAGCAATTATCTCTTGAAGTTCCGCCTCTGAGGTGGGCATGCGTATTTCGCGTCTTGGTGGCATCTTCTAAAAGATGTTTCACGTAGGTTAGGTTATAGCAAGTAAAACGTACATATGTATTCAACAATACATAACATCTCATGTTATAAATAAATCAACCACATAACATCTCATGTCATAGAAACTAAACAGTAAATCAAACATCACAAGTGATGAGAATACTGTGATTGCATAGCCACAATTTGGGACCACAATGTAAAGCTTACAAGTACACAACTGTATCATACAACGTCAGTGACTTAGTAGGGGACGACCCTAGACAAGTTGTGCGATCGCTAGACAAGTTCAGGAATCTCTGGTTCATCCATTTTCAAATTCCAGAACTCCACCTCAAGCTTCTGAATTCCAGTTCTAGGACAACATTTCTCCTCAACCGTTTCCTTGAGCTCGTCCCAGCTCAGTGCATAAGCAGCGTCTGTGCCAAGGGTCTGAAACTGAAGGTTCCACCATGAGAGTGAGTTATCTAGAAATAACCCCGGGATGTAGGTAACACTCTGTTGGGACGAACAATTACTCATTCTTGGAATGGAGTCAATCTTTTCGGACCAACGAACAAATGCAACGGCGCCTCCCGTTCCGTCGAAGTTCAAAGGCTTGCAGTTCAGGAACTGCTTATAGGTGCAGCCAGTTGGAGGGTTATTTCCAGTAATGCCATCGCTGTGCTTAGAGCGGAGGGCTTCATGTCGAGCAGTTGTCTGTGAGGTGCGTTCTTGCAGCTCGGCTTCTGTCCTTGGCAACGTACTGGTGTTTGTGTCACGTCTGGGTGACATTCTCTTTTGTCGAAGTGGTGTGAAGCGGGTTAGACAACGTTTCAATTGTCTATGAGGTATATAGCAACATAAGCCATCATGTAATCACCCAATTTCACACGCAAATATACTCAATGTATGAGTGGGGAAAATAAATTTCTGAGCCTTCACATAGGATTGCCAATTTGGCTTGTTGCTTGTAATAGAATGAACTCGAGGCTACATCGCCTCGCCTTGGTCATTCGTGTTTTAGATATTTCCTGCTACATTGGTTTTCATTAGCTTGACCCGCAGAGTCCACCAGGATTTCTGTGCACTACAAGTCGTTATTACGTGGGCCCCCGTAATAATAAATTGTCTTGCACAGTTACCCCAAATTTTCTCTCGTCCAAGCAGATGATCAATCAAGGAGCAACAGCAGGTGCATCGGCATGAACAGGGTCATGCTCCAATGCGGGGTCAGGAGCAACGCCTGGCTCAGGGGCCATGGCTGGCTCCGGATCAAAAAACCCATCTCTAGATCAGCTGGATCAACAAACACAGGGGGTTACAGGATCCTCCAAGGGCTGGTCTAAGTGTATGAACTCAAGGTCATGGTCTGGATCAAAACCAGGTGGAAGAACAAGATCACCCTCAATACTGTGATCAAACTCAAAGCTGGGTGCGGGAACCGGTGCAGCTGATGATGCCGTATCAGGGTCGGCATCGTGTGAATGGTGCTGCACTCCCTGTATATGCGAAAATGCGGATGTCAGAAACTCAAATGAGTCTGGGACAGGGGAATGGGCATGAGTTTCCCCTGCAGGAGCGTCCGCATGCAGTAGGCTAATACCAGCAGCAATAGGGCCCTGCCCTCGAATGGGTCCTCCTCTAGTAGATCGTTATCGTCGTCAGAGGCCACGTCAGGGGGGGGCATATCAACAACAGGATAAGCGGCAAGGGGGCAAATTCCCAACAAGATGGCCATCAGTAGGCTCTGCTACGACTTCAGGCAGCGCAAAAGGGCTGAAAGTCGTCATTGTCTGTGCCGGTAGTATCGGAAATGTACACCTCGTGCTTCGATGAAACTATGTCGTCTGATACTATGGCCATGGGATTCGTAGTGTCCATCTTTCTAGTACATGATGAAAGCATCGTTTGTAACACAAACACATATACGTATAATAATCAATCATATAATCATATAGACATGTTAGTCAATCAAATAATTCTCCTAGTCCCACTAGCCTCCCAGTCTCCTAGACTGACATTCCTAGTCCTAATAGCCAAATTCTTCCCAGTCTCTAAGACTGCTCTATCATCTACCTCGACCTCTTAGATCGAGCCTCGGCCTCTAAGACCGAGCCTCAGCCTCCAAGACTGAGCCTACTCTTCCTAGTTTTACTAGCCATCTACCTCGATTTCTTAGATCGAGCCTCGGTCTCCAAGACCGAGCCTCAGCCTCCAAGACTGAGCCTAAAATAATAATATATAAAATGTGCTCAACATTTGTTTGTAAAAACGTTTTGGATCTGGACTTAAATGGTATGCAATAAAAATGTTTTCGTGAGAGCCCTAGTGATCATAGCCTAGACTCGAGAAGGAATCCTAGTTCGCTATGATCAGAGCTCTGATACCAAGCTGTCACACCCTGGCTTTGCGGAAGCGTGGTTAATTTGGTGTGACTTCTTAATACCATAGCTTAACCATAACAAAGCTATATGAAATAAAACCATGCAAGATCATCCATTCGATTAAGTTTTAAAAACCAAATACAATAACATTGTCTTAACGGAAACACATCCTAACGACATTGTTCAACAAACACAAACATCAACATGACATAAACACAGTTTAAGGACTGTGACTTGTCCAGGAAAAAGTCACATTCCCCAAACCCGGATGACCTCGTAACTAGTGCAGCGGGAAAACGTGTCATACCGCGCCAGATCCTTTAATTCCCTGAAATACATGTAAGTTGAAAAATCAACAATAATGTTGAGCGAGTTCAAGTGTAAGTGAGTAAATAAACCTTTGTATGTATAAAAATAGTCTTGGTATGTAGCAAATAAGGGAATTGAGATCACCAATGGTTTGCAAGGCCACTGATATATGTGAAGTGCAAGTAGGGAGACTCAAACCTAGCAGATTTCGCCACGGCATTAGTATGTGGACAAAGTCACCCCGAGGTCCGTTTCTAGTTTGGCCTGGGGCTGGGCTCGCTACACCTAGATAGATCTACCGCTCCTGTCCCTCGGTCCTGTTATGAGGACTAATGGCCTCATATTGCTCCTACCCACTCACATGATCTAAGTAGTAAACCTCCTTACGCTAACCATACCATGTATAAAGTACTTGTAATCAAAGTAACATGTATTTCACCCCCGCAGTTAAGAAAACTGAAAACAGTTAGAGAAAAGGGGGACATGAACTCACAGTGGTGCGTCTCTACCAAGTATGCCTCCAAATCAATCAGCTGTATGACGACCTACACGTACTAACTCTATTAGACGGATGGCCGTGCCTTAGCTTTATGGTTTAAGTTTTTGGGAAATAGTTAGGCAACTATTTCGTGTTTACATTCTGTATATACTTGGTAGTCATTTTCCTTCCCAAGGATGGGGGATTTAATACATGTGCGTTTGTATAATTCGGATTACTCTATTAAGTCTCACTTAATATATTTTATTCCTAACTCCAAAATATAAGTATTCTTCCCAAAAATATTATATCTTAATACATGTGATTTTCCCAAAATGATACTTAGTAATATTATTTTTACCCAAAAAAATAATATTTACGTAGTTCACAAAATAATTATAAACACTTATACAAGTGATGTTGTGAAAAATATATACTAAATATATTTATGTATCACGTTTTATTTTGTGAAATCCCACCTCCGATATTTTGTAAATAAGTCATGGCGAAATCTATGCTTTGAAAACAAGTCAAAATGTATTTCTAACACTTATAGTGAAAATATTTCTAAGTGTTGGGTTTTTGGAAAAATTTCGCCAGAGTTTCCTCTGTAACTGGAGGTGGCCACGCTTTCGAGCGTATCATTTTCTTTTACAAATCAAATCAACCATCTTTATCATTTAATCAAAACAATGTTCAAACCACAACTAGTCAAAATATATATATAAATCGCATAAATGTATGAACTTGTGGTTTATCCAAAAATATGTAGTAAAGATTCTTACTTTTAGTGTATCTTTATATAAATCAATCCGGTTTCGTAAAAACCTCGTTTTTAGAGAAGTTCCGTCTTTACAACTTCTTGTCATCTTTCACAAAAATAGTTATTTTGTCGATACTTTGTGCTACACATGTGTTTACACACTTGTGTGTTCTAAAAACCATTCTTGTTAGTGTAAGATCCGTCTTTAGAAAAATATGATTTCTTTGACACTCGGTCCTTTGAAAATACCACCTGTAGATCCGTAGATCTACTAGTTTTAATCACTATTTTACAAGCTAAAACACTTTTACACAAGTTCATGATTCGTGTGTGGTAGAGTTTCATCTTCTAACCCTTGTTACACTTAAACAAGCTTTATGTCATAATCCAAGATCATGACTAAACCGGGTTAAATGATGATCCGAGCTACCACAACATAGATCGGGTCCAAATAATCACACAAATCAAATACTACATGATTTACACAACATATGAGCTATTAACCAACATTTTAGTGTTTTAAGTAGACTTTTGCGCTTCAACTTGTATGTTCATAAATTTTAACCGTCATATATCGTTTTAACCACTTTAGAATAGTTCAAGAAGGTGATTTAAGCAACTTACCACTAGCTCGAGGCTAGGGAAGAATCTAAGAGAAAAATGCGTGGATAAAAGCAATGTAGTGAGGTCCTTCGCCTTCCGTTTGCACCAAGGTTCCTTATACGCTATCCTTGATACTAGAATGATCTTGGAATGTGATGAAGGAAGCTCGAAAATGGTTGGGTGTTTGTGGGTGAGTTCGGCCGAAGCCTTTGAGAGAGAGAGAGGAGTGATTGTGTTGAGTTATGATGGAAATGATTATGATGTGCAAAATGTTGATCTTATAGACAAAGCTTATGTTGATTAACCAATGGTTTATGTGTATCCTAGATATTAAACACTAGGATTATAATATTCAAGAAGGACAAAAGGGTGTCCCCCTCTCATGGGGACGGTTGGTTAAAGGGGGGGGGGGGGGTACTAGTTCATTTCCAACCATTAGTTAAGTATATAGTTAGGTTAATCTAGTTAAGTTAAGTGATTAACCTGGTTAGTGGTGTGTCATGCGTTACAATGGGTGTTAGGGTATTCAGGGACCCTAACTGGCTCAGAAAAAGACAAATAATGTAAATGACAATATTTTCATGTTCCGGGTATAGTCCGGTTGTTCGGTTGGATAGTAATCCGTTAAAGCGCTAAACAAAGCTTTAAAGTGTCGTTATTACCCTTTTTAGTGACACAACTCATTTCTGACACTTTGGAAAGTGTCTAGTATTATTTTTCTCATGTTTTGGCACTTTATTAGGTAGCTAAAAGCTGAATTATTATGTAAAGTGCTGAATTTTGTACTTAGAGTACGTTTTAGGCACATCCAGTCATTGTAACTTATTCCTAGAGACGCAGTTCTACAACCCTTGTATCCCTACACTCACCACTAGTGTAGCAAAATATTTCTGGCTCATATAGGCCTTTAGAGGCAGTGTCTGCCTGATGCTGGCTTATCAGCAAGTTCAATAGGTTATTCGTTTATAGTGCTACTGTGCTTTTGTGCATCATGTTTGTCACTAAGGTTTAGCATGTAAATAATGTAGTGACAGCAAGTAAAGTATGATGCAAGTAAGTACATGTATCAGTATTCAAGTAGCAGTTTATTCACAAGTTCAAGCAAGCACAGTAATTAAGCAGTAATTAGTTATTAATTAAGTCGTACGGATACCTGGTTTAGTGAGGGTTGTCACAACACAATCGAGCCCAGGTTTGGTAAGCAAGGAATTAAAAATTTAAATGGAATATGACCATAATCGGTTGGTGTTGTGATCAACACTAACATGCAATGATCTGAGAGGTCCCTCGGAAGAGCTCTTAGTGTGGCAGTTGGCCATAGTCCCCAGAACTTGTCGCATACTAGCATACGATCCAGTTTGCTGAGTTTATTACCCCTGTCGAGCCATCTGGTAAATTTAAACCCATTCATGTTATACTCTGCGAGATTCGCTTCGTATATGAATGAGTTAAAATCAGCCTTAGGTGTAGGGTCAAAAATGCAATTTCTTTTCTCTTCAGCAGATCTTACTTGATTAAAGTCAGCAAGTAAGATCCAAATACCCCCTCGTGTCGCCATTATTTCATTAATTTGCTCCCACGGAGCCCGTTTTTCTGGGGCATTATGGGGAGCATTAATATTCAACACATGAATTGGCTCGTTAACTACCATGATCGTACCACATAATAAAAAAATACCTGTGCTTGATGGTATCCGATTTAGTGAAAATTTCGGGATCCCATAAGCTGGCGATACCACCCCACCTACCCTCCGAGTTAACCCAGTCTACTTCCAGAGGCGAATTCCCTAAAACCTCGTGAAATTAATTCTTGACCCATCCGCATACATGGTTTCCTGAATTGCGATAAAGCTGATCCCATGCTCTCTCTTTAGTCTCTTGATCCAACCTCCTTTACAAGCATTGCCAACCTCTCTTATATTTATTGTGAGAAAATTCATTGGTCCACTCTATTTTCTCCAAATCCCCTGCCCATGCCTTCAAAGAGACTCGAAAAATTCTCCACATGCATTCCTGCGACACGTCCCACCTGAAGTGGTGCATTAATTTCAGTAGTAAAGTCGGGGACATCCTCACCCTCATTTGGTACTATCATTTCTTCATGGAGACTCTCAGCTTCAGTTTGTACCTCCGGGACCGGATTGGGCGAAGCGAAAAAGATGGGTACCTCAGTTCTTCCACTACCTGGAGGATCATCGTCGGTCGGTATCTTAGAAGATTGAGGGTGGATGGTGGAAGGGCAAAGATAATCCGGATAGGGTGGGAGGGGAAAGTCAAACGAAGTTTGGATATGTGATTCTGGGTCAATGTCATCGCACCTGGGTCTCTTGGTTGAAGGTTGTCTAGGGCTGGATAGAGGCCCAGGGGAGGAGCAATTGGGCTTGGGACGAAGCACATTAGTAGACCGCCTGGTTCTATTAGGTCCAAATTTATTGTTAGGGGCCCTACTGGGATTTATGGCAGTAAATGTGTTGATATTCCTTTGATCCACTCCAGTTGTAACTTTCGAGGTAACTTTTTGGGGAAAAGCTGGCACTGCCTCTTGGGTATCTCCCCCAATGCACGAAGTGTCACCCATGCATGACTGTTCGATTTCCTGCACAAACCCCTCGTCCTCTCTAACATTTCCCATCTCACTAGACGATACAGGTATGTCATCGTGAATAACACCTCCGACGGATACTTGACAACGTTTTGGTCCACCAGTGCTCCTAGTGATAAAGTCTGGAACCCAGTCTTTCAAAACCTCTGAGATCCATACCATGTGCTCCTTATCCTCCCAGAAAATAGATAGCTCTTCCTTAATTTCCTTTCCAGAATTTACAAGGACTCCAACAATTTCGAAGGAAAGATTACAATCCTTAATCACGGCCCCCAGATGGTAGATAACTGCCCCAAAAGTGGTAGCTATCGTATTGAAAACCTCATGGTCCCAAGCTTGAATTGGAACCCCGTCGATGCGTAGCCAAGCTATCCTGTCCACAAAAGATTCCGTACTTTCCCACGGCTTGATCGAAGAGAAACATTTTGAAATCTTCTCACAGTAATGGTTCAGGAAAGCGACGCAATGGATTTTGCGATTGAACGTCATGAGGAATCTTAACTCTCCGATGTACCTGAGATCGTCGAGGAACGTGGCAACCTTCCCCGTGATTTCGAGTAGGTTGCATTTATTTTATAAAATACTCTCTGAAAAGAGTAAACATTTAATGGTATAAGAATCCAATTTCAAATAAGGCATTTATTTGATTTATTTAACACTGAATAAAGAGGGTAATATTAGCTGTTAAAAAATATAAGGAATTTATTTGATTTATTTAACACTGAATAAACTCTTCTTAAAATTTACTCCTACAATCCATATAATATTACTTTTGAGACTCAAACTTGTATCATTTTAACGAGATCAAACACTTTAACGAGACAAACACATTGTGTTATTATGCCAAGAGGCTATGTTTTTATTCGATGCTTTTTCTTATTTTGTTCATTTCTGTTGTTACATGAATAAGATACTATATTACATCAGATAAAATTTCATGTGTAATACAATTAAGTGCATCAATCTTTCATGCTTTATGTGATCTATATCTATATATATATATATTTGTGTGGAGGGAGGAATCGATATTGTTCCAAACACTCACAGACAAAGGAGCTTCAGTCTTTCAGAAGACCAAAAAAGAAAGCATACTTTTCTTTACCACCCCACAATGAAAAAGCTATCAGATTTCAAACCATCATAAGATCATAGAGATCAATATCTCTCTCTCTCTCTCTCACACACACACATATATATATATTTATATATATAATATATATATACACATGTAAAAGTGTATTATAAATATGCTTGTATTGTGGCCAAATTAATCGTGGATCTTAGTTTAGTAAAACTTTAAACCCCATATGCTCCTTCTTTCTCTATCCCTCTGTTTTAGCATAGAAAATTACTCATCTTGTACCCAAACCCACGCTTTTTGCCATTTTTCTTGGAAATATGCATCATTTTAAAGATGCGTCTTTTGATTTTTTCTTACTTTCTCTTTTAAATAGATCGTGTAGATACATATACCGTACATACATGTCGACCCTTCTGATATCCTAAATCTCTCATCAACATTTACATTTAAAGGATTAAGTTTTATAACATTGATTTCTTTCCGTTTTCATCTATTTGTAGAGGTGTGCACATGCATGAACATATGCCTGGCTCCCTGTATGCCATTTGCAGATCTCCTCGACATATCGATGGGTTCCGTGGATGGCGTATGAGGAGCCAAGCATATATATTTCTCATCTTGTACACACTACCATCTACAACTGCTCTCATTTCTTTATTTGCGATTTTTTTTTATATTTCTTGTATTTTCATGAAAATTTTGTATTAATATACACTCATATATATCAATTTGTGTGTGTGTAAGTGTGTATAGATAATAAGATACAGGTGGAAGGCATCCGAAAAGAGCAAATCTTTTGGTCTATGTGAAACGTAGGCAGCTCAGGTACAATTTCTTTATCGATCAACTTGGTCACTATCTTCCTTAAATGTTGTATATAATTAGTTTAAGTTTTCACATTTCTGTGTCGGCGTACTTGGGTTAACATTTTAATTATTATAATGAACATAAATGCTATTCAATAATAAGAAAACTCGAAGTTTTTTAAAAAAAAAAGTCTATTTATATATAACATGATAAGTTGATAACTTAATGCGCTGTTAGAAGTTTTTGTTGTGTTTTTGACAGCATAATTACCTAATTAATTAATCCTTTTTTTTGTTAGAAAAATTATCTATACACACACATAGATTTTAAAAAATACCCACTCACCTAACTATGTATGTATGTATGTTTAATGTGTGTATTGTGTGAGTATACATAAATGCATTATAACAAATGTTATATGTAATGTGTGTGACCATATAGAGCACTGATGAAATATTTAGTTAATACTAAAACAAGGGTGTTAATATATTTACACTTTTTCTCTCTTTCTCTTTCTATATAAATATATATATATATATATATATATATATATATATATATATATATATATATATATATATATAGGTAGAGGATCCTGTAAAAAGTGCTCAAAGTGTGAGAAGTGTATTATAACACTATATATAATAGTATATAACACCATATAAACACCGTCTAACAATATGTAACACCATATAATACCATATAACACTTTGTAACACTATATATCATTATATAACAAATATAGCACTATAGGTTGTTTGATAGCATGTCTATGATAGATGTATAGTGTTATATTTGTTATATAATGATATATAGTGTTACATAGTGTTATATGGTATTATATGGTGTTACATATTGTTATACGGTGTTTATATGGTGTTATATAGTATTATATATAGTGTTATAATACACTTCTCACACTTTAGGCCCTTTTTACACTATCATTACCCTATATATATATATATATATATAGGGGATGATTCAAATGAAAATCACTTTTATTGTGAAAACTCGAAAACTAACTAAAAAAAGCCTAAAAAACACACCAAATTTTTTTTTCAATTTTTTTTTTTTATAAAAAATCACAGGTTTTTGTATATAAAAAAACTTTAAAAAAATAAAAAATAAAATTGTATTACACATGTGTATGTGTACTACACATGTGTAGTATTACACATGTGCACTACAAAAAAAATGTTTTTTTTTTTTTGAAACTTTTTTTTTATATACTAAAAGTAGCGAAAATTATTATGCAAAAAAAAAAAATTGGCATGTTTTTTTGGCTTTTTTAATTAGTTTTCGAGTTTTCACAATAACTAGTGGTTTTCATTTGAACATTCCTCTATCTATATATATATATATATATATATATAAAGAGAGAGTAAAAAGGTGTAAGAATAAAATTTTAGGGATGTAAAAATAGTTAAAGCGTAAAACATAGTGAAGGTGTAATGTTCTATGCATACATCATTTACTTTAAACTATCACAAATTCATAATGTATGTAATTAATGGATATTATATGTTGTGTCATATTAATTAGTAGTATTTATGAATCTATATATCTATACTCAATTTTTTACGTGTTCTAATTACCAGCTAATTTAGATGTAATTGTTATTAAAGTATGTTTTCAAGTATTTACTGTTCTACCAATACTGAATGTACAATTAATTATATTTATGAACTTTTATATAAAGCATTAATTATCTCATCATTCTTGGTAGATTGTTGTATACACGAAGAGTTTTTAGTTGCTACAATCTGTTTGAATATTACATCCAATGCAAGGTACTCATGTTCATGTACATGTACATGCACATGATATATATGTAAAAGCTAGTGGATACAATATATATATATATATAAAAAAAAAAAAAAAAAAAACCACATCACTTAATGCATAACCTCTATACATATTATTTTGTAACACTTTTATCATAGAATGAGATGAACTGAAACACTTATATAACCAGAGGAAACATTTAACAAATATCATTTTTGAAATCAATACATGTAATATACCTATTGATATCGTTTGTACAAAGTGCAATTTTACATAATATTATTTGCAATATGTCATCTAATAATAGTAACTAAGTTTTTTTATTGTTCTATTAAAGCCACTATAGTTACAATACATTAATACTCTTCTATTGTTGCGATCTTTTATAAATGTTAGAATTAAGTGATTTTAACGAATACTACAAAACTCTGTTACGATCAAGTTATTATTTCTTTCAAGCTTAATTTAAAATACAGTGTAAATTAAAGAAAAAAAGAATCTTCAAATGATAATAAACTTAGATAGTTGTTTCATCTAAATCATTCAATTTAAACAATTGTCAAAAAAATACAGCAATAGAACAATATTAATTTAAACATTAGTCGTTTTTATAGGTAGAAAAAAAATATATGAATGACTTTACTAATCAAGAGTAAACTGTTATTTCTTTCATGGTATGGTTATTTTCGTCACTTTCATTCGATTATTTTTCTTTTTCCCTAGTTATCTTTATAAAAAGAAATAAAATACCCCAAATTTAATGGTAAAAGTTAAAGAAGTTAACGAAGTAATTGAAAATGGCAAGAAATCATTAGCCTAGCCAGACGAAAAAAAATTGATGAACGTGTTCAAAACAACATATGGACAAAAATTATAGTTTGCATTCTTGCTATATATATATATATATATATATATATATATAGGATTAGGTTCAAACGTGAACAAAATCCCAAGAGTGAACTATCTTAAATATGTTAGAAATAACCCGTAGATGTGATCTTACGGATTATTTGGTAACATTACCAATATGACATAACTAGTCCTCGACAATTACTTGATGGTAGTAATTGTAATTATTGATTAGTTTAAGGGGCATGTATGATTTTCATTTAGTTACCTTTAATAGAGAATGTAAAGATTTTTCATAACAGATCACTATTCATGATCATCATTCATTTTGATGTTAAATATATATTGATCATAAAAGATGAACAACTCGATAAGAACACCAATACTAAAATACTAAAATTCTCTCTAATGTGATCCATCAACCCAAGGTACCATAACGGGAATCATGGCCTTATCTTTGTCTTCAAAGATGACCACTCCCATAAGTAAGTGTCTCTAACTTGGTATCTATATTTACTTTATGATTGAATAAACATGATTAGGTTATATATTTTGACACATGTTTATAGATATAATCAACATGTGGTATCAGAGCAATGTTGATTATATGAAAATTCAATCATATGAATCGATTTATTCCTTTGAGTTCGATCAATCAGTTTGATGGATATTATATATAAAATTGATTTGTTTCTTTGTTTTAATAATTTATATCGGAATGAGATAAAGCAAATCAATTTTATACAAACTAAATTTTGATGAATTGTTTTAGATAATTTTGGTTATTCTTAATTCATAATCAAGATTGTAAAGTTGAACTAACGTTTCATCAGTATCAGTATGTCATTTAATATTAGTCAAATATTCAAAAGGCTTATCAATCTTTAAAAATATTAAAATGCAATCGAACAGTTTATTGGATTATGGAATTTAATTAATTCCTTTTGATATTAATTTGATATCTATTAGAGAAAGGAATTCGTTTCCTACTGTATTATGTTTGAAGAGGTGGATAATTGATTGCCACATCTTTTGGTACATCCACATTAGACTTTTTATTATAACCATCTAAATGATACAATTAATGTTTGGATTTGTATTTATGCAAATCTCTATATTTGATTTAAATCTACTAAGATATATTTGATTTAAATCTACTGAGATAAATTATGTCAAAATCATTGCGGTTACTATATTTGCCTATATGGGATTCTATTATGTTTTGGGTTCCTCACACTAAGCGAAATTAATCTTTTTACTTATGTCTTGAAACCTATTTGACATATGAATTTGCATGTCTTGTGTTAACTTTTGGAAGCCTTATTTTATTTGGTTTCGTATGACCAGAACTTGCGAATGGCTCAACTTTAATTTATGTCATTTTATGTTATTATGTGTATTGTTGGATACTGAACCCAACAACTAATTGTTTGATGATACATATAATAAATTATTAGCATAATGTACATAAATATTTCATTTCTGGCCCAAAGGTGTTATGTTATATTTATGTGTTTTACCTTATTATTTATGTATGTTCATCATGATACATGATTTTGGTCAAAGCCAAAGCAAAGCCAAAGTTCATGTAGAACATTGAGACAGTCTATATTTATGTGTGTTCATAATATATGAATTTTGGTCAAAGCCAAAGCGAAGCCAAAGTTCATGTAGAACACTAAAGACAGTCTATTATTTATATCGTTCATTATGCCTAAAATTTGGTCAAAGCCAAAGCGAAGCCAAAGTTCTGATAGAACATTAAGTTGTTTTTTTATTTCGTATGTTCATAATGCATAAATTTTGGTCAAAGCCAAAGTGAAGCCAAATTTATGCAGAACATCAAGACAATCTGTTATTTATGTATGTTCATAATGTGTCTAAATTTTGGTCAAAGCCAAAACGAAGCCAAAATTCAGGTAGAACCTTAAGTTAGTCTGTTATTTTGGTGTTATAGTAGACTATATCTTCAATATAATAATTTGTGTCCGTCTTACTTGATTACCCCATAATGTAAATCACTCTAAGCTTCTTCTTAAGTTTGTATCCCATCTTTTTCATCCACTCTAATTTCAAAACCTAAAATGTTTTGCTTACTAAAGAGTTTCTACAAAATTTGCATTTGTTGGATTGTTCAAGAACTCACTTAATTATTGATGTCATGTGAGCTATTCTAGATTCTCAATTTCCTAATACTAATTTGTTTTCTTTGGAAGAATCAAAATAATTCCTAAGACACATTCATTACTCTAGATTCTTACTATAAAGTTTGTGGCATATGTAAATACATCATGATGTACAATACGATGACCCATAATTTAAAGGTTTACACATGGAAATCAGTACACTTTTCCGGTGCATTACATATAACTTTTCCACTAATACCATAAGTTGCCTTAAGAATCAACTATAACACTCGAGAGTACCAAAGGAAAATGAGTGTGTTGATTAGCAGCATATGTACAGGAAAAGGAATGCATGAAACTGGAAAACTAGATGTTGTTTATCTCACCGCCACTAAACCTAAAAGGATGATACTTTTAAGATTAAGAGATAGTTACAAGTTTCTTCAAAGGAAAGTCTCACTGCAGGTTTATGCCATTAAAATAGGCATGAGTATCGAGACTATCCATAATTCAATGGAACAGATGGCTAAGATAAGTAGTAAGATATTTATGATATTTAAGTCTGCTGATGGTAATATTCTAACCAACACATGACCGGTTGACTCTAGTTCTTTGTGTTTCCTTACCAGAAATCAACAAATAATTAATATGAGAGTTAGTGGCAAAATTTTATGTTAAGACTATAAGAACCATAATAAACTGTTTTATAATTGGGCTTTATGATACCTTATATATTATGTAGATTATTCAGAATTTAGTATCAATATAAAAGCTGCATTATGACAGTTGTGAGATTTGCATGGTTAAAACAAAGTCACTCTTACCTTAAACTTTCATATTATTTGTCATCTCAATATGGATAGAAACCTTATAAGATAGAACTAGATGATGCAACATTTTTTCACAACCTTTTGTTATCATGAAAATAAAAATTTAACAAAAGAAAAATGAGACTTACAAATTCCATCCATTGAGACCAAATTTCATGAGAAATCATGACTAGGTTAATGAAGGATGAAATATTATCAAATCTCATTCTTAGTGACTTATGAGCATGTGTTATAAGCCTTAATAATTAAATGGCTAAGAGAATAAGTCAAGTTCAATCAGAAGTTATATTTCATTGGAACTTATCCCAAAATGAAATATTCAGACATAATTCATTTATCATAATATTTACTTGTATTTAATATGTCTTATATGAATAAAGGTATTAAAGAAATTAATTCATCTATACTATGATTCCTTCTAAATATGTTCTCAAATATTTTATAACATCTGGACATTAAGGAAATCAAGTCTAACATATATGAAAGGTTCCCACAAAACGTGCATCACTAAAACTTATCTTGTAGCATTCCTAGAGATATAAAAGGTTAGTGAGAGCATTAAGTGTCTTTATCTTAACTTGCGAGAGTTGCAAGAGGTAGGGGAGTGAAAGCTTGTTGTTACATCAATTTGTACCTCTTGTACAAGACACTGCTCCTTCACAACTTTTCTCTTTAAGAATATACTGCTACTTTAACAAAAGTTTCATTGTTGCTTAGACTTGGACACACTCAGATTTCTTGCCATAATTGTAATCCTCAAACAGAGAAACTACAAGGAGTAACTTAATTAATTTGTTTCTCTATTAGAATTTATTGGTCTTCTAATGTTGACCATAAGCATGTTAAATTGTTAAAGATTTCTAAGTCAGTGAGAGCAGTAAAAGTCCTTATCAGGACTTGCCAGAAGTACAAGAGGCGGGGGAAGAGACCTATTAAATTTTACTCCGATTACACCTCTTGCACACCATACTGTACCAACTCTTACACGCTTAGAAATATGAAAGTGATAGCAATTTAGGCAAGAGTTAATCCATAAAACTGAAACTCTTTATAAAACCTAATAATCAACTAAGGATGTCATCTAGGTTTAAAAGCCTACTAACTTTGATGATTATGTATCCTCCTTGACTGAAGCTGAAATGGATATTGGAATGTTTACTGGTCCTACCTCCTCTAGTTAAGCCATTAGCATCAATCAATTTTCTAAACGGAATAAGAATTGTTGTTAGTAAATTTGATTTTATTTGTTAGAATAACGTTTGGGATTTGGTTGAATTACCTAAGGGTGTTCATCACTAAACACAAAATCGTTAAGACACTAAAAGCAAGATTTATTGTTAATGGTTATGCTCAGAAGAGAATTATTTATCAAAGAATTATCTTAC
This sequence comes from Helianthus tuberosus, assembly GCA_030545235.1. NCBI lineage: Eukaryota > Viridiplantae > Streptophyta > Magnoliopsida > Asterales > Asteraceae > Helianthus > Helianthus tuberosus. The sequence goes on along the minus strand of CM060401.1, from coordinate 96,302,002 downwards.
CTTTCTTACAAAATGTTTCTTTGAGGATCATTGTTGTTCTAGTGGCTTATAATCATTTAGAGCTACATTATATGAACATTAAAACAACTTTCCTTAAAAGACTTACATGTTCATAAAACAACCTGAAAGTTCTAAACTGAAGGTCAAGAACACTTACTTTGTATGTCAATAACTTCCATGTATGGGTTGAAGCAAGCATCAAAATATGATGAAATATTAATGCAGTTCTTTTCATCAAGAGTTAAGTGTATTTATGTACCTACCTCAAGATGAGTGGGAGCAACTAATGTAAACTTGTCCTTATATAGATGGCACTCTTTTGATAAGCATATGTTACATAAGTCAAATAATTTCTCACACATATTTTGATAAAATGAATCTCGAAGATACCACTTACGTGGGAGATATCAAAATATATACTGAGATAGACCGAACGGGACATTAGTTGTATAAGCTTTACTCTAAAGCGGGCTCTTACATGTGTAACAAACAATATTGCTCTCCTTTAGAGGATACAATGATAAATGAGATTACTTCCTTATGTTTCGTTAATTAGAAGCCTTACGAAGGTTCAAGTCTATACTCGTTTAGATATTGCTCACATTAATGAACATTAGATCACTCTAGATTATTGTGAAGCATCTTACGATATCTTTTAGAAACGAGAAAGACTGTAAGACGAAGTGAGAACTCAAACATGCTAATTACTTTTCCTTTGATGTCAATTTCGGGGTATATCCTTACGTCAGCAGATATAATTGTCTCATGGAGGAGTCATAGGAAACTGATAAAACAACATAAGTTATATTGACATAATATGTTGTTAATTAAAAATGCAGTTGTCAATAAATGTTGTTGAAAATTTATCAGTTGACATAAACTTGTTAACTCCATATAAATACTATATTGAAGACTTATTGTGAAAAGACAGCTACCTTTTTTCCTCGAACAGTAACAGTTCGAGAGGTGCTGCATTAAACTTCGATACAGAATCATTGTTCGTTTATGAACAAGAAGAGGAAACTAAATATTTGTATCGAATACGTTTCCATTCATTATATGCTTGCGGATCCAATAACTTAGGTTTACACCTAAAGTCTTTTTAAGAGCTCATAATAAAGACGGGTTTTACTAAAGGCCTTACATAATAGCATATCGTACGTATGAATGATTAGTTATTATTAAATTTCCTCAATTGTTTAAATTTGTTTGTCTATAAATACGTATATGTGCACCTAATGACGTATAGACAATAATTATACAAATTAATTTTAAAGGGCTTACCTCAGTCATTTTGGTCTTAAATTTACGTATGTTTTGATTTGGGGTTGTAACATGATTAGTGGGGGTCTTGAGTTGAAAATAACTCAATGACTGTAGTTTTCTATTGCAATTTCAATTTGAAACATTGATTAATGTTTTAACTTGGCCAAACTTACTTATACTTATCACAAATGATGACTCGGCCAAGTGGGAGAATGTTAGAAATAACCCGTTGATGTGGCCTTACGGATCATTTGGTAACATTACCAATATGACATTACTAGTCCCCGATAATTACTTGATGGTAGTAATTGTAATTATTGATTAGTTTAAGGGGCAATTATGATTTCCCTTTGTACCTTTAATACAGAATATAAAGATTTTTCATAACAGATCACTATTCATGATCATCATTCATTTTGATGTTAAATATATATTGATCATAAGAGATGAACAACTCGATAAGAACACCAATACTAAAATACTAAAATTCTCTATAAGGTGATCCATCAACCCAAGGTACCATAACGGGAATCATGGCCATATCTTCATCTTCAAAGATGATCACTCCCATAAGTAAGTGTCTCTAACTTGGTATCTATATTTACTATATGATTGAATAAACATGATTAGGTTCTATATTTTGACCCATGTTTATAGATATAATCAACAAAATAGAAATATCGGTGACATTTACATGTATGGTCCCTTTGCATTTTTCTTCTTTGCTCCTCCGGTTTTAGTTTTTGTATGCATAGGTCACTGTGCATGATTATCATGCTTCTTTTTACTTTTTATCTACTTTCTTATACTCCGTGTTCTCCCAAATCAAGACAAAGAAGAAATTGTCGTAATGCTTCGCGTATCATATTAAGCTGGTATACGTTGCATCGGACCTAAGGTAATCGGCCATCCCATGTTTGTGTTCTCAATTTTTTTGCTTCTTCGGGTTCGTGTCAGTGCCTAATTGATTGTTTACATGTGTGGAATTTAACTTCCGAAGTTTGGTGTATTGCATCCCGCACGTAAACAACGGAAGGTAATTTTCGTTTGTTTTCTTTTTGTTTCTTACATTCTGGCCAAAGAAAAGAACCCCAAATAAATGGAAACCACTGGTCCAAATTGTGTACATACGATGGTCATGGTAATTGGAAAGCGGAACGATGGTTCTTGATTCTTCAATTTGAGATTTGGAATTAAGATGAATTAGGTTAGTAATTAGGGTTAAAAAAATGATTCAATTCATAGTCGGGCCTTACCTAAATAATCCACTGGTCTTTGAAAAGTTTCAATTTTGACTTGCTCATTTTAATTTGTAAAATTAATATTACGGTTTTGTAAAAATAACAAAAATTACTTGTATCTTATCATCTGAATAAATTTGATAATTATTTATGTTATTAAGTAACTATTTTCATTGTTTAGATGATTTGTTTTTTCTTATATTATTAAAAACGTAAAACAAAAAAAATTACACTTTTATACATTTAGGATTATAAATCATTTCTCATGAATTCAAATTTTTGATGGGCCATAATTGTTTTTAGATGAGTATCTATTTCTTAACAATGGGTCAAGCCTAAAAAAACTATTCTTGAGGTTTTATTTAATATAATTTCTTTGATAAAAATTTTGTAGTGAAAATTATCCGTATCAGTTTTAACTATTTCTCAGTGTCCAGGGTAAAATCCTATAACTATTCTTGATTTTGTGAGACTGAATCCACTCACATTTGTTATGTTCTTTTGTATAGTAATTTACAACGCCTTCAATATCTTCCTAAAAAGGTCTTCCACCAATACTCCATCAACATCCATGTAGCTTTAAGAATAGAGTACCAAATAAATTACCCATGTCCAAGATGTAGCTTTAAGAATGGAGTATCAAATAAATTATCCATGTCAAGGTAAAATCCCTATAAAAGTTTGTTTGTATTGTATTTGTAATTTTAAGTTTTAAGTCTAACAGTAAGACAAACAAAGACTTAGCAGCCCGCAATCTTCATTTAGTTTCTTTCTTTGAATTCATACTATGGCTAGATTGGTTTAATATCTAATCGTTTGATTTGGTGTTTGGTGGAAGTGACTGGTTTCTTGGAGAATGAGGCACCAGGAAATCAAGCAAAACAATAAAAGAATGTTGGACAAGGAAACTTTTTTGCAAGCCAAAACAATTCAATATGCATCTAACTTTCTGAAGCACAAAATACTTTACCGGTTTACAACAAGTACTTTTTATGTAACATATAGGCCAATTTCTTTCAACTGTATACGCAGTGATAAATTTCAGCCTACAACAACAATATGACATGTTTGGCTTTAAAAGGAAGCGTTAGCAAGGTACCGTATTTCGGCATCAACAACAAAATTGAGACCATCTACAAAGGAAGTTGACAAAGGAAATAAATTGTGTACCAAATATATAACATAACAAAAACTACTAATATGTCATGTTATCCGTTTGATGTTTGCGATTTGCCCACGCCGCAAAGCACGCGGGTCTAAGTACTAGTTTCATTTGATTCCTAAAGTTAAAAAGGTCTACGTATCATAATTATTTCTAAGATTCTAAGTTTCTATTCTTCCATTTTCATTTGATTGACTACTCCCGATTCTAAACTGTCACGGCCCCCGTCCCGGTGTGACCCGGTCCAGGAGCCACGGGACAGAAACCCGTGGTATTTATTATTTGAGTTGACAGCGGAAGTTTAACAGGATCTTTTAAAACTTAAAACTGCCCAATTATTTTATTTCATAAATTGGGACAAAACCCCGTAATTTACAATGAAGTGATTTCACGAGGAAATTCCCTGTTTTACAAAACATGTTTATTTATTTAACTGAGCCACCTCTTCAAGCTTTATTAGTGCTCCGTAGCACTTTTCCTTGATTTCAGTCTTGATTTGATATCGATTGTCGGTGGTTTCTTGCACGATCTCGAGACCTGATAATTGACTTTCTCCTATTTCTGCCCAACAGACTGGAGTTCTACATTTGCGTCCATACAGTGCTTCGAACGGGGCAGCCTCGATGCTTGCATGATAGATATTGTTATAGGAGAACTCGATTAAGGGTAAATGGTCGTCCCAATTTCCCCCAACATCTATGACACATGCTCTAAGCATGTCTTCCAAGGTTTGGATCGTCCTTTCACTTTGTCCGTCTGTTTGGGGATGATAAGCCGTACTTAAATTTAATCGTGTCCCCAGGGCTTCATGGAAACTTGTCCAGAAATGTGAAGTGAAGCGACTATCTCTATCTGATACAATGGAGAGTGGGACTCCATGTAGTGATACTACTTCATCTACGTACAATTTTGCTAACCTTTCCATACTAAAGGTTTCTTTCATAGGTAGGAAATGAGCTGATTTGGTTAATCGATCCATAATTACCCAAATCGCATTGTTACCTTTTCTGGCTTTGGGTAATTTAGTAACAAAGTCCATTGTTATGAGCTCCCATTTCCATACAGGCATTTCTAATTGTTGGAGTAACCCTGATGGTTTCTGGTGTTCTGCCTTAACTTGTGAGCAAGTTAGACACTTAGATACATATCTAGCTATGTCTTTCTTCATTCCTATCCACCAGAAGTTATTCCTTAAATCTTGGTACATCTTATTATTACCAGGATGCATGGTGTATCTAGATTTATGGGGCTCCTCTAAAATTTTATCTCTTAAGTTTCCTTGCTTAGGTACCCAAATCCTTTTCTTGTGGAATCTCCAAATTCCATCAATCCCTTGCTATAATTCCTTTATTCTTCCCTTCATTCCTTCAGCATTATCCTTGATTGCTGTTTCTTGAACATTCTTCAGTTGTTCCATTAGATCTAATTGTAAACTTAATCTAAGAGCACGAACTCGGCGTTGTTTCTCATGATACTTACGACTTAAGGCATCTGCTACTACATTTTCCTTTCCTTCGTGATATTGAATATCACAGTCGTAGTCACTTAGAATTTCCATCCATCTTCTTTGCCTCATGTTTAACTCCTTTTGCCCAAATATATATCTTAAACTCTTATGATCTGTATAGACAGTAAACTTACTGCCATACAAATAGTGTCTCCAAATTTTAAGGGCAAAAATTATGGCTCCTAATTCTAAGTCATGAGTTGTATGATTTTCCTCGTGCTTTTTCAGTTGCCTTGAGGCATACGCAACTACCTTCTTGCGTTGCATTAACACACATCCTAATCCTAGCTTAGAAGCATCACAGTAAACTTCAAAATCTTTTGTTCCTTCTGGTAAGGCTAGAATTGGGGCGTTTGTTAACCTTTGCTTTAAAACCTTAAAAGCCTCTTCTTGTCTAGATCCCCATTCAAACTTTACCGCTTTACAAGTTAGCTTAGTTAATGGCACGGCTATTTTAGAAAAAATCTTTAATGAATCGTCTATAGTATCCGGCTAACCCTAGAAAACTTCTAACTTCCATAGCTGATCGCGGGACTTTCCATTTAGTGATCGCTTCTATTTTAGAGGGATATACGTGAATACCTTCATGATTCACCATGTGTCCTAAAAATTGCACCTCTTGTAACCAAAATTCACACTTCGAGAATTTGGCGTAAATCTTCTCTCTTCTTAACAAAGTTAAGAGGACATGCAGGTGCTCACGATGCTCATCCTGACTTTTGGAATAAATGAGTATATCGTCAATGAAGACAATCACAAATTTGTCCAAATACGGTTTACAGATTCTATTCATCATGTCCATAAATGCTGCAGGAGCATTTGTTAATCCAAAGGGCATGACTGTAAACTCGTAATGACCATACCTAGTTCTAAAAGCAGTTTTAGGTATGTCTTCTTCTTGTACTTTCAACTGATGGTATCCGGAGCGTAAATTTATCTTAGAAAAATATCTAGCTCCCTGAAGTTGATTGAAAATATCATCAATCCTAGGTAATGGGTATCGATTCTTAATTGTAACCTTATTCAATTCCCTATAATCAATACACATTCGCATTGAACCGTCCTTCTTTTTCACAAACAACACTGGAGCTCCCCAAGGGGATGAACTAGGTTGTATAAATCCTTTGCTTAATAATTCATCTAATTGTTTTTTCAATTCTAGCATTTCGGTGGGTGCTAACCGATAGGGTGCCTTAGGTATCGGTGTAGTTCCAGGAATTAGATGAATTCTAAATTCTACTTCCCTATCGGGTGGTAATCCAAATACCTCTGGGTATTCTGATACTACTGGAATTTCCTTAAGTTCCTTACCTTTAGTGTTAATGATTACCGAGATCATATACACTATTCCTTGTTTTCTTGAATAATTAGCAACTTTCATCACAGAAATAAACTTCATTGGCTTACGTGGCTTATCTCCTGTAATCATTACTACTTCTCCTGTAGGTGTATGAATTTCTATGGAATTCTTATCACAAAGGATTCGAGCATGGTTGGCTACTAACCAATCCATTCCTAACACAACATCGAATCCGGCTAAATTCATAGGTAACAGGTTTGCAGAAAATTTATGGCCTAAAAGTTCTATCTTTCCTTCTTGCAAAACCTTATCTATGTTAACAGAATTCCCATCTGCTGTTTCTACCGTAAAAATTTGCCTAAGGTTAGTTAAGGGTAAATTAAGAGCTTGGTAGAATGAAGTATTTATAAAAATTTGGTTTGCACCAGAGTCAAATAATACTTTTGCATAAACGTCATGAACCAGGAACGTACCAGCTATTACATCTGGGATTAGCTCTGCTTCTTGGGTAGTCAACTGGAAGGCTCTTGCATTTTTCTTGGTAGTTCCTTCTGCAGGTTTGGCTTTGTTATCAGCTGGTTTGATCAATTTAGGGCAGTTGGGTTTAAAATGTCCAGCTTCTCCACAGTTGAAGCAGATTGTTGATTTCTTCCTCCTACAGTCTTCTTCTTGATGCCCTGGAATTTTGCAGAAATTGCAATACCTTTGCATCTTCCAAAATGCTTTCTTTTACAGGTACTGCAAAATGGAGCACTGGAAGGTTGTCCGGTTCCCTTTTTCTTGAAATTACTACTATTACCCACATGGACTCCTTGGGTAATCTTTTGGGCCACTTCCTTCTTTCTATTTTCTTCTCGCGTACGCACCAGTCCGTCTGTCAAAGTGTTGGCTAATTCCACTGCATCGTCAATTGTGCGAGGTCTCGCAGCTTTAATGATATCACGGATTTCGCCAATCAAACCCCAAATATAGCAAGAAATAAGTACCGGTTCTGGCAAGCCAGGGTTGGTACAACTCTAGCATACTCGAAGAATGTCGAAGTATATCCTCAGCAGTCTACATTCACCATCCGGTGGTTCAGGAACTTATTTGTCATTTGTTCCTTTTCATATTCGGGACAAAATTTTCTTTCTACTAGACTCTTAAATTCTGCCCAATTCATGGCATACGCGATATCACTTCCCTTGGCTTGTAGTACCGTATTCCAACATTCGAGTGCCCCTTCTTTAAAAAGATGCGACGTGTACATGACCTTTTCTTCCTCGGCACATTTACTTATTTTAATTACTGCTTCGGTTTTCTCTAACCAACGCAGTACAGCAGTTGCCCCTTCATTGCCTGCAAATTCAACTGGTTTACAGGCAAGAAATTCCTTGTAAGTTCAACCAGGCGTTGCAGCTTTCATTTTCTTAAGGAATGGTGCTTGCATCCCATCATTATCATTATTATTATTGTTGTCGCCTCATTTACACTATTACTGAAATTGTCGTCGCGAGTAAGTTTGCTGGGAATAATTGGTTGAGGTTCAACTGGATTTCGAGCAACAGCAAGGATTGCTGGAATAGCATTTGCTATTCCCTGGGCAACGATGTTTTCTATATCTTGCCTATTAAGAAATTGATCTCCGTTGTTTTGTTCAGATTAGTTAACTTCATTAACTTGTTCATTGACAGCGTGTTTCATCTGGTAATTATCAATATATAAATATATAAATTATTGGCAAAAATTAATAACCAGTCACCATAAAATAATCACACATAAGCATGTGAACACGTATAGCCAAACTTGTCGACCTTGCGACGTTGATATTTTTTATATATTAGTATGCATCATTACACACCATTATATTACAAAAGTTTCATTTTGAGTTATTTTACATGATTATGTTTTGATTAATATTTATTATTATTTTATTATTATTAAACACATAAGCACACAACCACATACGATCCCCGTCAGCTGGCACTTCAGAAGCGACGTTCCCTCTCGTCGTATTTCCATGATATCCTCTCCCCCACTTCCCGGATTCTGTTTCCTGCGTCCACCAGCTCCTCGCCATAATGGTGGAGTTCAGCCAGGTTTTCAGTGCTCATAGGTGGGTTTGGTGCAGGCTCTGGGTCAAACTGGGGGAAAAAGGTATTAGGGTTATTCAAGAGGTTCTGAAATTGCCAATCACTTGTCCACCATTCCTCCAGCTCTCCGGGTAGAAGTTGGTGGTTGACTATGGGATCTGGGATAGCAGGTTCCAGATTAACTGGAAGTTGTGATTCAATTGGGTAATTGAAAAGGTCTTCATTGGCAGGTCCAATGAGGTCACAATTTGCCAGTTTGCGATCAAGCTCCTCCCATGGTGGCATTTCCTGAGCTTGTCCTGAACTTTCCCCGATCTCTTTTCCTTTGCCCTTATCATTTGGGTTCTCTGTCTTTTTAATCCTCTGGGCAGCTGGCTTCTTCTTCTGGATGCGTCTCCACCCTACGATCCTCCTTCTTTTCTTCGTCTTGGGTTTCTCCTGGGCTTGAGCCTGGAACTCCATAGGTTCTTCAGTATCGGCCAGATAATTGGAAAAGTCTCTGGAAACTTCTACGTCAGCAGGATAGATATTGAGATTCTGAAGAGCTTCAGACAACTCATTCATGCTGTTTAGCAGATACAGAGAGGAAACACAAAATCCTAATTAGAAAGTTATATATTGCAAATTAAATTTCACAGAATCACAGAGTGGCAAATTGAGAAATTAAGTATTTCTAAATACTTAATTGGCTTAAATCAGTGGCTCTGATACCACCTTTTTCTGTCACGGCCCCCGTCCCGGTGTGACCCGTTCCAGGAGCCGTGGGACAGAAACCTGTGGTATTTATTATTTGAGTTAACAGCAGAAGTTTAACAGGATCTTTTAAAACTTAAAACTGCCCAATTATTTTATTTCATAAATTGGGACAAAACCCCGTAATTTACAATGAATGGATTTCACGAGGAATTTCCCTGTTTTACAAAACATGTTTATTTATTTAACTGAGCCACCACTTCAAGCTTTATTAGTGCTTCGTAGCACTTTTCCTTGATTCACAGTAGGTCACCTGAAACTTATTTTAAAAATATTTTATCAGCGGGGAAATACTGGCGAGTCACTTAAATTTGATAAAACGACCCATAGTTATGAATTACAGCATAAGAGCGATTACAATGGCTACTATCTTATTTTTATCTGGCGCCGTGTCACACCCTGGTGACGATGGTCATACCACTATTGGGTCCTTTCACCCAAGTAGTGATGATTATCACTGTTAGATTGATGAACCTAACCGTAAGAAATTACTAATGTGCACAATACCCCACTTGCCAGTGATTCAAGATAACACGACTTAATCCCTGTAATTATAACTTTGAAAATAATTTGAGGTATTGTAAAACAACTTTGATAAAAAGAGAATGACTCACATTGCAAGTTTAGACGGGCAGAGTTTAGCCTACTGATTTAGCCGTGTAACCTAAATTAAACAGCAATGCATACAAAACTAGGTCAGTAACTTAATACAACATTTACGATAACTCACGAAATCAAAACCCTCACGATGAATGAAAAAGTATAGCCCAAATACGGGCAGCACTTAAACATCCATCGGATCGGTTTCAATCGATCGAACATTATATCGTAGCAGTGATCGAGTTAATACCCTGTTTGTCGCAGCAGAGTGTCGGGATTTTGATTGTTTTGAACTAAACAGCGTATAACTAAACGTACGAAATGAATTTTTCCGTCGTAACAAGACCCTCATGCAAGTGCCAAACCCCTGAGTTATATACTGAAAAATGGTCCCTATCGCGTGGCGCGCCAGGGTCACCTGGTTCCCGCGCGTGGCGGGACGGGTGCACTTCTAGGGTAGGGTAGCCTCGTGTAATTATAGCCTAGGTGAGTCAACTGTTCGACAAAATTCGAATTTTACAGCAAACTGTGTAGATAATATCAATTAGGGAATACCCCCCCCCCCTGAGTTTTTAGGGGTCCTTATCCTAGTTACAATTGTTCTGAAAATTTTAGGGGTCATGCAATATTAATTGGGGGTCTCAATTAGGGTTTCCTATTGGACATAATAAAATAAGAAATAATAATTTTGGTGAGAGCTGTTACATAAACTATGTTTAAGTTAGTAAAAGAAAATTTGAACGGCTAAAATTACACTAAATATGTCTTTCACAGGACTCAAACCCTTGATCTCAAGGGGAGAACACTAACTCTAATGGCTTCACCAATCGACCTCAATCCCCACCCTTTAAGTTAGTAAAATAATTGCTATTTATTTATTTGAGTAAATTATATTTTTTGTCCTTGTGGTTTATTTAAAATAACTATTTTAGTCCAATAGTTCAAAGATTGCTTAAACAATACCCATACTTCCATTTTTGTTTCATTTAGACCCATCTCCGTTAAATCCATCCATTTATCTTGTTAGTGTTTTGACCCCGAAAAGGGTTGATGAAGCCAAAAATAAACAACCGATTAATATCAGTTTTTCTTCACCTTTAATAAAGATTCAAGTCAAGGATACAAAGAACGATTAACAAAGACACAAGAACTGCTAGAAGAAACTATTGTTGAAGCCAAAGACAAAGAACTACAATTAAAAACTTCTCTGAAAAAACAAGATTTATTCTAGATGACAATTGTTTATTAGAATAATCATTTTATTTAATGCAACAACCAAATATTTAAATTTACATTCATATATACAAAATAATATATATATATATATATATATATATATGCACACAATATTTACATTTACAAATATGTGTCTATGTTCTATTTTTCTATGATCAAATTTTTGTATCTACAATATGCTTGACTAATAACATATTGCCCAACAAGTGAACCCTGAAAAAAAAAACATTTCAATTTAAAGAAAAACGCATATAAACATTATAAGTTCATATAAACATAAAGAAAACAGTAAAGGAAGATAATTCATACCCTTAAATGTATATACAGAGTTAATTGCCAAAATCGTCCTTGAGGTTTGGGCAGGTTTTCCATTTTCATCCAAAATGATACTTTTGTACCAAATTGCCCCCAACATTTGTAACTTTTTGCCATTTTCATCCAAACCACTAACTTAGTTAATTTTTTATGTTAAGTTGAGGATATTTGGATGAAACTGGCAAATATAAAACCATAGGGACGATTTTGGCAATTTACTCAAACTCTTTTCGTAATTTTTCCTAGGTACAAATCTTGTAGCACCATGTACAAATGAAGCAAGCCATTTTCGAGGGGGGAAACTTGGACATTGTCCAAAGTTTTAAGACACTTTGAGGGAAATCTAGACATTTCATCCATGGAATTCATGCCCACTTATGTCTTCCATTAATTGAATTAAATTAAGGAATTAAATAAAAGTTTTAGAGTTAATTACTATTTCAGTCCCTGAGGTTAGCCAAAAATAACGGTTTCAGTCCATTAGTTTAAAAATTGCTATTTCAGTCCATTAGTTTCATTTTCATAACCATTTCAGTCCACCAACTTAACTCCCATCCATTTATTCTGTTAACTTTGGGTGAAATGACCAAATTGCCCCTGCTAACTTAACAAATTGTAATAAAAAAATTCTAAAAAATCTAAAAATAAAAAAAAATCCAAAAAATTCAAAAAACTCAAAAAAATTCAAAAAAATTCAAAAAAAAATCTAAAAATAAAAAAAATTTAAAAAATCATAAAAATTCTAAAAAATCCAAAAAAATCTAAAAATCAAAAAAATTCCAAAAAATTCAAAAAAATCAAAAAAATTCCAAAAAATTCAAAAAAATCTAAAAATCAAAAAAAATTTTAAAAATCATAAAAATTCTAAAAAATCTAAAAAAAATCTAAAAAATCTAAAAATCGAAAAAATTCCAAAAAATCAAAAAAATTCCAAAAAATTCAAAAAAATATAAAAATCATAAAAATCCAAAAAAATCATAAAAATCCAAAAAAATTCTAAAAAATCCAAAATGTTTCATTAAATGTTTCGACGCGAACCGTTTCGACGCGAACCGTTTCGACCCGTACCGTTTCGACGCGAACCGTTTCGACGCGTACCGTTTCGAGCCGAACCGTTTCGACGCGAACCGTTTCGAGCCGAACCTTTTCGACGCGTACCGTTTCGACCCGTACCGTTTCGACCCGAACCGTTTCGACGGGAACCGTTTCGACCCGTACCATTTCGAGCCGAACCGTTTCGACGCGAACCGTTTCGACCCGTACCGTTTCGACGCGTACCGTTTCGAGCCGAACCGTTTCGACGCGAACCGTTTCGAGCCGAACCGTTTCGACGCATACCGTTTCGACCCGTACCGTTTCGACCCGTACCGTTTCGACCCGAACCGTTTCGACGGGAACCGTTTCGACCCGTACCGTTTCGAGCCGAACCGTTTCGACGCGAACCGTTTCGACCCGTACCGTTTCGACGCGAACCGTTTCGACGCGTACCGTTTCGAGCCGAACCGTTTCGACGCGGACCGTTTCGAGCCGAACCGTTTCGACGCGTACCGTTTCGACCCGTACCGTTTCGACCCGTACCGTTTCGACCCGTACCGTTTCGACGCGAACCGTTTCGACGCGAACCGTTTCGACCCGTACCGTTCAGCTCGAAACGGTACGGGTCGAAACGGTTCGCGTCGAAACGGTTCGGCTCGAAACGGTTCGGCTCGAAACGGTACGGGTCGAAACGGTACGGGTAGAAACGGTTCGCGTCGAAACGGTTCGGCTCGAAACGGTACGGGTCGAAACGGTACGGGTCGAAACGGTACGCGTCGAAACGGTTCGCGTCAAAACGGTACGGGTCGAAACGGTTCGCGTCGAAACGGTTCGGCTCGAAACGGTTCGGCTCGAAACGGTACGGGTCGAAACGGTTCGCGTCGAAACATTTAATGAAACATTTTGGATTTTTTAGAATTTTTTTGGATTTTTATGATTTTTTAAAATTTTTTTATTTTTAGATTTTTTTAAATTTTTTGGAATTTTTTTGATTTTTTGGAATTTTTTTGATTTTTAGATTTTTTAGATTTTTTTTGGATTTTTTAGAATTTTTATGATTTAAAAAAAAATTATTTTTCGATTTTTTTTTGAATTTTTTGGAATTTTTTTTATTTTTTTGAATTTTTTGGAATTTTTTTTATTTTTAGATTTTTTCGAATTTTTTTGGATTTTTTAGAATTTTTATGATTTTTTAAATTTTTTTTATTTTTAGATTTTTTTTTTTTAATTTTTTGGAATTTTTTTGAGTTTTTTGAATTTTTTGGAATTTTTTGAGTTTTAGATTTTTTAGAATTTTTTTATTACAATTTGTTAAGTTAGCAGGGGCAATTTGGTCATTTCACCCAAAGTTAACAGAATAAATGGATGGGAGTTAAGTTGGTGGACTGAAATGGTTATGAAAATGAAACTAATGGACTGAAATAGCAATTTTTAAACTAATGGACTGAAACCGTTATTTTTGGCAAACCCTAGGGACTGAAATAGTAATTAACTCAAAGTTTTATAATAATTAAAGGAATTAATTGATTAAATTAAAGGTCAGACATGCAACATTTGGAATTTTCATGATTTAATAGTATGTATAAATATAAATAATATATACTTCTATACTACCTTATTAAGAGAACTAGGATTTTTACTCTTTTGATAATTTTACATTGTGCACATTTTGAAGCAACACGCTCAAGAGAGCCATTTCCCAAAAATTTTAACACACTTTAGTGACATTTTAGTGATTTCGGCACCTTTGTAACCCATAATTAAGATAAATGTATAAAATTTTTCATCAGTACTACTCATCAATATTTTATGATTATCAGATAAATGTATAAAATTAATAATATTACTACCTTATTAAGAGAAATAGGATTTTTACCCTTTTGATAATTTTACATTGTGTACACTTTTTGAAGCAAAATGTACAAGAAAGCCAAACTATTTTAGAGGGGGTAAACTTGCGCATTTGCCAAAAATTTAAGACACTTTAGGGGCATTTTAGTGATTTCGGCACCTTTGTAACCTATAATTAAGATAAATGTATAAAATTTTTCATCAGTACTACTACTCAACATTTTATGATTATCAGATACATGTATAAAATTAATAATATTTCAAAGATATATTTATATAACAAGTGATCAAAACCAAACTCCTCGTGGATTTGAAAACTCAAATAAATCAATAAATAAACATATAATTGGAATTAACTCTTTTTGTTGAATGCAGTGTGACTTAAATAATCTGTTTCATTTTATCAAGTGCCGTAACCGATCTTGCTTAAATGGCTATCAATGAGAATCAAATAAATCGTTATAACCACTTTGATGAAAGTTTTTTTATATATAAAAAAGAACACACCGTCATGTGAATCAACTAAATTTAAAATGGTTTTAAAATCATTATTGAACCAAACCTGCAAATGTTGCATCTTCTGGCAAAAGTAACCTCCATGACTGGATAGCATCACCATCTTGTTAACTCAACGATGTCTAATCACGACGTCTTCGAATTGGAGTATCGCCGCAATTGTGTGAAGTCATCTGAGCTATCACATCAGATCCAACCACAGCCTTCATCTTTGCTCGCCAGTTTAACACAACCGCTAGCACTATCGTTCCCATTTTTGGGATTCAACGGCCACCATCTTCCATTCAGTACTTCAATTGCAGTGGTCCAAGACCAATCAGAAGTGCTCTCATATCACTTTAGCCGGAAAAGACAACACGGCAACAAAACGCAAACGCGAACGCAACCGCCACCTCAAGCCTTTGTCTATCTCGTCTTATGAATGCCCATCCTTTTTACGATCATATAAAAGATATTACATAGGCCTTTTAGAATCATCAATGGGTTAGACAAATTTTATTTTCTGTAGCCGATAACTTAGTTCCATTTTAGAGAAGTCAGGTACATCAACAGCGCCCACTACACTTCAAAACAAATAGGTACACAAATAAATTGTATTGCATGCGTTAACATTCATAATACGCAGGTACCACTAAAACAACAACCCCATAAGTCAAGGATGATATCAAAGGGAAAAGTATGGCTTCCACTGAACCATCCTTAAGTGATTGTCATCAACCAAAGGATTCACCAACAAATCAAAAGAAAAACAACCCACTTGGTATACCCACAACAACTTTCACTATTCTTATAGTTTACGGTGTATACATAGTCCATATTATTTGTATTAACAAAAAATGGTTTCTTAGCAACGTCCACGCACACATACAACAAAAGAAATAGAGAACACCCATGGATGTATTGGTATGACGTCCACACTACTAAACACCCTAGCTCACTAGCAAACTAACGAACAAGACGATTGGGAGGATGATGAACGATGAACAACCAGTATGAACGAAATCAAGGAGACATTCAAACCTTATTTAAATTGATCATACTATCTCGTTCGACATGGTTACTATGGTCCCCCGATTTAAAATAATTTGTCAATGACTTTCAGACGGCATTTTCTTCTTACCTTTAAGCATTTTAGTACATTTTTTGGCCATTTAGCCAGAAATCAAATGATCACTTTTTTATACAAAAAAACTAGGAAGTCCATATTAAAAAATTAAATAAATAAACAAGCCTACTACTAAAGTAGTAAAAAACAAACAAATAACTAAATTAAAAAGAAACATGAAGTCCAGTTTGGTAATGATTTCCACTTCCATTATCTCGTTTACCAACTATTGTATTCTTGGTTTTTATGTCAATATGCAATTCATAAATTGATATATTAATGATACTACCACAATACTTTAAAAGATAAACCAGGTTAAACAAACCATGCAAACTGCAGACCAACAACGATTACACCTTAACTTTAGGTTTATTTATAATACTAATTTCCAGATAATTTTATTCAGTCCTAGGTGATATGCTATATTTGTTCTTTCATCCAACCATTGTTACGCATTTCAAGTTAATCTATCATAACTCATATGTTTCGTTTTGTAATATAAGAGTGACATGTTGGGTTTTGTAACTAACAAACTTTATGCTTAAAAGTCAACATTTATAATACATATCATAAATGAATATGATATCAGTCGGGATACCCGCCGCAACGTGCGGGCTTTCCCACTAGTATATATATATATATATAGGCTTCGGTCCAATTAAGAACCACCATGAGTTATGAGAACCATGAGAACTCTTACTTCCCACGCGAGTTGGGCCATAATTTTTTGCCGGAAAGTGCCAGAAACACACTAAAACTACAGAATTCTGCAAAAAACAACCAAATTCAACAAAAATTTAGCTTTTTGACATCTAATTATACTGCAAAATTATGGTTTAATTGTCCAGTATACCTTCCTAGGTGTCGGGAATGAAAACTATCATAAAACACAACATTAAGCAGACTAAACTGCGCATTTTAGCACTTTAACGAACCGGTAACCAACCGAACAACCGGACACTACCAGAAACACCAAATTTTCACTAGAATCATTGTTTTAGTGTTACGAAGCTAGTTATGGTCACCGAACATCATAACACATCCTAAAACACCATAACACATATAACCCTAACAAATATCATTACAATCTAACTACATTCCTTAACTAAAGTTTACAACTCAACTACACCCCCCCCCCCCCCATTTACGGTCACAAACATGGGACCCACTCCCATGATTTTATTTCTTTGGTTTAATAGATTTATTTGTTACTTTTGAAGCATATTACCCACAAGATCATGTAATGTTGGAGAGTAGTTTTTATAAGAACCTAAGGGCCATCATTCTCTCTCATTTCTTCATCATTCAACCAACTTCACCTCCTCTTCTCCCCTTCTTGTTTACGGCACACCATCACCACCATACACCCTCCGTTTTCAATCAATCTCCATCCATTCTAAGCATGTCCAAAGGTGTAATATGCATAATTAAGAAGCTAGGAGCCATTGGAAGTTGAAGGACCTTTCTCAAGAGCTTTTATCCACCAAGTTTATCATCTTCATCATCTTGATTTCTTCCCTAGCCCTTGTGCTAGTAGTAAGGCTCTCACAACTTGTTTTTACTTCTTATTTTGATGGTTAAAAAGTTATGTAATATGTTAATCTAATGAAACTCAAAGAAACATGAAGATGAACATAAACATAAAGCTAAATAACATAAGAAACTAAGTTGTTTAAGTTTATGTATGAATCTTGATTGTTGATTTCTTGTGTTTATGATGTTAAACATCATAACAGACTTGCTAGATTGTGATTAAACACATGATCTAGCAAGTGAGAGGATGATCTTGTGAGAAATCAAAGTGATCATCCTTTATGTAAACATGAACTTGAAAAATGAAGTTGTTTTTATGTATGATGAAGTATGAAACATGTTATAAGACTTATAGAATGATGATTTCAAAGATAGTTTTCCCAAGAAACCAAGTTTACTTTCAAGATTTACATAACCATGATTTCTAAAGAAACTAATCATGTTTTTAGTGTTAAATCAAGTATAGAAACATGTTATTAACAAGAAAAATTCAAGAAGAAATGTTTTTGAAAAATCATGTTATAAGTTGTGAAAGACTAAATTTCTCAAGAAAGATGTTTATGAACGAATGACCACACTTTTAAGGGTAACTAAGTCTACTAATTAACATGGTAAGTTACTACAAGTTTTTACAAAATTTCAAGTTCATGTCAATGTGTAAATTGCATGTTTAAAGCATATGGTAAGCCTTGTATATGTTGTTGATGATTGATGATGGTTTTTAAAAGAAAACGATATGCTTTTAAAGCATGGAAACCTCTATTTTTAAGGGGAAACTATGGCAAAAATTTTGTAGAATTTAAACACTTAGAAAAATATTTTTAAACAAGCATTTATAAGTAAATTTTAACCATGGTTTTTCATTTAAAATTTGCCATAAATTTTGTTACAAAAAAATTACGAATTTGGAGGTTGGTTTTTGATAAATAAAAGTGGTTAAGTATATATTTAGGAAAATATATATTTAGATGTCACAATTTGTGTGATTACTTGTATATTATGTATATTAGTTATATTATTTTAGGACTTGAAATAATATAACTTACCAAAATACCAAAAATTATAATACAAAGTAATACCAAAATTCCAAGAAAACAAATATAGGATTTATACCTGAACATTGGACAAACCGAACGCGAACTTACGAACTACACTTATATATATTCCGGAAATAGATATATATCTTGGACAAACGAGTCAAACGGTATTTTGGAAACCGAAAGAACAAAAATTATAATTTTTACAAGTGTTACAAAAATATAGCATATTTTGTCAAAAGGAAATATATTATTTTTGAGTAAAGAAAAATATATATGTTTTCTTGAACTATTAAGAAGATATATTATTTTTGAAGAAAATAAATATTTTCTTAAACAAACCAAAAATATATTATTTCGGGATAAAAGTGGAATTATGAATATTTTCTAAGTTGATCTTGAAAATATATTATTTTTGAGATTTATATGAAAATACATTTATTTTTGCCAAGAAAGAATTATGGATATTTTTCTATAAAAGATTTCTTAAAATATATATATTTTAGTAATACAAATTGGTGATTTTATTGGTAAAAATAATATTCCGGAAATTAAATACAAAATTAAGTAAAGGAATACTTAATGAATACAAGAAAATACGTATTCTCGTACGTACAAATACACACCGGAATACACCACAAATACTTGGCAAAATACACAAGTATAATTATACCCGTACTTGGGAAATGTCCATGAAAAGAATTACAAAACGAACTAAGGCAAACATATATTATTTTGACAATATTCCAAATAAATGGATGAAAATAATTTAAGTTAAAGTATTATTATTTTAACTAATAATTATATACTTTGAAATTATATAATGTACATCATGGATGTAACTCAAAGTATACCAAGACTTCCAAGATAAGTCTTAATGAACAACTAAGACAAAGAGTCGTTACACGACCTAAATATCTAATAAAACATGGCACGTGTGTAGGTAGTTGTACGACTCGTAGGAGGACCTTTGAATATACAAGAAGGTTGGACGCAATGAGTTCATGTCCCCCTTTTTCTCTTAACTGTTTTTGGATTTATAACTCTCGGGGGTGAAATACATGTTACATATGTTTCAATGGTATGATTTGGCTATGAAATGAACTATTAGATCATGTGAGCATAGGCTGAAACTGAAATGCCAATAACTCTCATAAGAAACATGGACAAAGGTTAGATCTAACGGGTACAGCCGAGCCCCACTCATGGTCCTTATGTGACCACTTAGAGTGCTTTAGTGTCCCAGTTGAGGTGATTCGGCAACGGTCATTGGGATTTGACACAGTCATGGTGATTTGATACGGTTAAGGGGATTTGACACTGTAACACCCCGTGTTTTCATAAGCCAAAGTCAAAGTCAAGGTCAAAGTCAACGACCGATTTTGCGCAACTTGACTTGTAGAAATTTCTTTATTTTATTTGTATTATGTGGAGTAAGTGTCGTTAATGCAATAATTGATGTGTGTTAATCGTTAATCAATCGACTTACGACAGCGAATTATAGGAGGTAACAATGCGATAAAGTTAACTAATCAATAATCAAGCTATGCTAATCGAATCGACTTCTAATCGCAACTCAAGCTACGAATTTTTACTTATTATGATACGTGTGTGTGTTCCTTACGTGTTACCTGTGCATGTTTATTTATGTTATGTGGTGTTAATCAAGCAAACTCAATCGAAACTCTAAATCTAACTCAAAATGCAATCGAACTCGAATCGTGAACGAACTATGATAAATGGTGGAAAATGGTTTATGCGAGATATGAGTGTTTGGGACTGAAAGTAGTTTGATTAGGAAACCCTATCGTATCGTACCGCTCGCAATCGAAATCGAAATATCAAAAATCGTCGCGCAAAACACTCGAAGGGTGCGACTGATCGATCAGGCTCCCAACCGATCGAACAGCCAGCCGAACGGACTGCTGTCTGATCGGACAGGCTGTCCGATCGAGCTGCCTGGCCGATCGGCTAGCACTTACCCCTTTTGGCATCTTATAAATACCCCTGTCATTGTCATTCTTTCCACTTTTGGAAACCTCTGATCGACCAGCACGCTCAGCTCACCTTTTCACAGATTCCTATCGATTCCGGTAAGTTTTCGTCCTAATTCTTGTACTTTCTTGATCTATACACACTCCTACACCTTTCTATCTTTCAAATCTTAACTTTTAACGATGAAATCATCAAGAATCAAGTGTTCTAGGATGATGTCATCATGGGTTCTTGAAGAACTTCATGACTTGGCCTCAATCCACCAAGAATAACTTGGATCTAACCGATTTCCACATAAACAAACAAAGATCTGCAGTAGATCTGAATATATATACATGATAAAAAGGGGATTGGAAGGGGGATATTCAAACTTTCTTTCAACTCTTTTACACTCAATGCCGCCAACCGATAGAAACGGGGTCTGAGACATTTTGCAGATCACCTCGGTGGTTGCATGGCTCAGGATCCGTATTCTACCCACGAGGTTAACCGGTTACGGGTTAAACGTTAAACTCCGTTCCGAACAGTTCACCGGCCGGGTTTGGGTGATTCCTGCCCGTACAGGGGAAACAAGTAAGAACGAGGATTCTATGGTTCGACTCGTTGACAAAATACCTCGATATAACGACAAACAAACCAAAACAGCCAAGTGTTAGACGAATAGGCTGATCAGATCAGAAAGCTGACCGATCGGACTGCTTCCCGAACGGACAGCCAGCCGATCGGATAGTCAGCCGATCGACCAGGCCAGCCGATCGGCTAGCATATGGCCCCACACAATCAATTAACCTATTTTGAAGACTAGCATTGAACGAACAGCCGTTCGATCGAACTACTGTCCGATCGGATTACTCTTCGGATCATGAGATACTATGCTTCAATACTTAATCGATTTTTCAACGTGTTCAATGCACTAGAAGTGCCACCCGATCCAACAGCCGTCCGATCAGGTGACACACTGTTGTCCGATCGAACAGCAGTTGTGTTATTCGATCGATCGACTATCCGATCCATTACACCACACTTTAGATTTTCATCTAAAGTCTTTGACTAGTTGACCTGTCCGATTGAACACCTGTCCGATCGAACGCCTGTCCGATCGAACACCTGTCCAATCCAAAGACTAAACATTGCAATTTATTTGAATGTCTAATCGATCGGGTAGCCGGCCAATCGAACGACCGTTCGATCGACCAACCTGAAAGGTAAAGATACTTCAAAGTTTTCAAATGCTACAACGAAAACTTCAAAAGTCAAACCATCATACACAAATGCATACTTCTTATAGGAAGAAACAATCCACTCGAACAGCCATCCGATCGGCCTACCGACCGACCGGACAGCGGACCGAACGGTCAGCCGTCCGATCGACCAGCTGTCCGACCCTCCCACACTTGTTTTCCGTTTTACATTTCACTTATCATTATGCTACCGAATCTATTCAGGCTAACCGTACTCGCTAAGCGCTCCCTTCAATCCATTAATCGCTGTGAGTATACTCGACCCCTTTTTGCTTTAAGCACTTTTAGGTGTTACATACGTTACGAATATTCAAACTACAACTATCACACTACTCAATACTATTTGAACGCTAACCGTTTATGCATGTTATACGTGGCTTGTGAATGCTTGTTTGTTATGTTTACACATGGAATGCTGTCTACCTGCCTTAGCAACGATAGTACTATAGTTTGGACTCAGCACCCGTTCACACGGGGGTTGTTAAGGATCCTTTACTTGCATGGATTACGGTGGTAATCATGTATTGCGAACTGCCTCGAGCAGTCAACCCGCAGTCATTGGTATCGATGGATTTATGTCGATAACTAACGTGCTTCATTTCACTATGTGTACGTACTGGTTATGCGTAAACGAATTCGAACTCTATATGCTATTATCAAACTTGTATGCTCACCTTTACATTTTATGTATTGACTTTAATTTAAGGTATGTGACAGGTGCTTAGGATGCATGTGTGGTAGGAATTTGAAGCTAGAATAAAGCTTTAGAGCCCAACAAATAGTTGTCTGTAGATAACGAATCAGGGGTCTCTAGAAGCAGATAAACAATTGCTGTCTATTTAAATCTGAGTTGTCGGAACAGAATATTTGACTGGATTTATGTCTGTAATAATTATTTTGCTGTTTGAGATACGGTATGGGACGTATTATTTAAATTGAATAGTATTGATGATTGTTATGGAAACTTCTGGACAATCTGTTTCGCTCAGTGCCATGCCCCGATGATTCCGCCATCGGTTGGGGTGTGACAAATTGGTATCAGAGCCATAACTATAGGGAGTTAGGCCAGACTCGACCTAGTCCGGGTCAAAGTCTTAGAAACCTAGTCTATAGTTAGGAACCAACAGACCGATTTGTGCATAACTAATAGGAATTATGTACGAGCTTATTCCTCGCTATTCTCGTCTATACTACACTATCACTACACTCAATTTTACAGCTATAAGTAGACAACAAAGTTGAGATTAGGTGTGAAAACCACAAACTCCCGACTGAATTGCTTAAGTTAATACTGTTCTACCGACTTATCAATGATTTCTTCCTTCTTTTTCAATAACAAACGGGGGAAATTATTCCAAATCAGGAGTGAAATCCATATTTTGATGAATAATTTCCTCTATGTTATCAAAAACCGGGACGAAGTTGTTAAGCCAGGGGTGAAACCCTAACCTTGACGGCTTGTTCTGCACACTTTACGAAACTCACGCCGAAGTTCGACGGACTCCAACGATCTGAAGTCATAATAAGACCAACGGGATGTGTGCCAACACCTAAGAATCGAGGCCAGGGCATATACCTGGTAGTCAAATGTGCACAACGGATCCTTGTGAATAGTTGAATTACTTTGGTTAGTCGAAGTCTACTAGCCGCAGACAATCTACATCTCGAAATTTTATGTGTTTTAATTATGAGCCGCAATTGCTGACTTTGATAATTCGTCGATTTTTATGAGTTATATGTGTTTACCTGTTATGTGTTTAAATTTTTGGAGACTTACTCGATTTTGCTTTCACTCCGATCGACACATACGACTCGCATTGCTTTTCTATCTCAAATCGCTAACAAATTGAGAAATTATGGACAACCTACGCTACGATACACGCTTATACTACGCTATTATCGAACGATTGCAAGCTCTGAATAATAGGTTTCTGTTTTCAGACTACCTCTAGTGACTTAATGCGTATGTGCTTCGTTGCTTCTGTGCCCTACCTGCTTAGGTGTTATGTGAATTGTGTGCTCTACGTGCTTATTTGTATATGTGATGTTGTGCTCTATGTGATATGTGAATACGCGTGTTCCTGAGCTTTAGTAAGTAGTGAACGTGTGAGGTGAGATTCGAATACACTATGTTGAGTTCCGTGGCGATGTCTATTGCAGACCATGTCGTCTGGATCCCGTCATGCACTTTCTCGTCAAGAAAAGAGAGACAGACGTCTTGCTTCCATCATCGCTAAAAGCGTAGCAAAGTCTGTGAGTGATGTCTATGAGAATGCCAGCAAATCGTCTGAGGAATCAAGAACCGACGCACCCAAAGCTGCCGCAAGGCCTTTCAGCTTCAAGCAATTCAAGTCTTGTCGGCCAAAAGAATTCACTGGCGAGGGAGGTCCCACTGCACTATTTCACTGGTTTGATTCCATTGAGGTTACTCTGCGACAGAGTGGTTGCCCTGATGACCTTCGAACTCTGAATGCTACCGGCGTTTTCCAGTCCCGTGCACTAGACTGGTGGACGGCCGAGAGGAACAAGCGAGGGAACGATGCAGTCTACGGTCTGTCGTGGGACGAGCTCAAGGAAGTTATGCTAGAGGAATTATGCCCTCCTCACGAACGTCAAAAGCTAGAAGATGAATTTTGGCACATACAGCAAAAGGATGGTGACAATGCTGGTCTTACTGCTCGTTTCAAACAGCTCAGCATTATCTGTCCCGATCAAGTCAAAACTCCCGACATGACAATCAAGAAGTACATCCGGGCTCTGCCCGACTGCGTTGCTGATTTCATGCAAGCGGCTAAGACTACGAAGATCGAGGAAACTTATCTACTGGCCGCTGAAATCAACGACAAGCGGGTTAAGGCTGGTGTCTGGGATAAGACTTCGAAGCATCTGCATCAAGCTACTGCTACCACACCAACTGCTGAACCCACCTCATCAAGCAACAAGAGGAAGAACAAGAGAAAGAACAGCTCCAGCAACAAGAACTGTGCGATCACTGCTGCACCAATTCAAGCTGTACCTGCCCAACAGCGTCAAGTAGCGGCGCCTGTGGCCAATGCACCGCCTGCAAAGCGTGCATACACTAGGCCACACCCGCTCTGCCCTACTTGCACCTACCACCACCCAACTGCCATTGCTTTCCGCTATTGTGCTCATTGCAACGTGTACGACCATTTTACTGCCAACTGCCATATTCGTCAAGCTCCTACCAATCAAGCTCTACTCACTGCCCCACAGGGTCAACAAGCTCCTCCGGCACCCGCAGTCAAAGCCAGAGCCTGCTTCGCATGTGGCGACCCGAACCATTTCGCCAACATGTTCCCGAACAAGGTCGTGAAGCAAGAGCCTCAGCAACAGCAGCCACAACATCAACAACAACAGCAGCAGCAACAACAGGCCGCACGCGCCAGAACTTTTAACCTCAACGTGCGTCAAGCCCAGGCCGACAACAACGTGGTCAATGGTTCCTTGTGAATGGTATTTATGCTTCATGTTTATTTGATACTGGAGCCGATAACTGCTTTGTGTCGTTCGAATTCGAGAAACTCCTTAGTCGTAAACGTTCTCAACTCTCCTAGGCATTCGATGTTGAAGTCGCTACCGGAAGAACCGTCGCCGTCAATTCCGTTATCCGTGATTGTACTCTTGAGATCAACAATCACATCTTCCCAATTGACCTTATTCCGATGCAACTCGGAAGTTTCGACGTCATAGTAGGCATGGACTTTCTTCGAGAAAACCAAGCTGAAGTTATGTGCTTCGACAAGATGATTCGTTTTTCGCTCGCAAATGGTGACTTATTGTGTGTATACGGAGATACTACTTCAAAGGGTCTCAAGCTTATGTCATGTGTCCAAGCTAGCAAGTATCTCCGTAAAGAATACAGGGCTTTCTTGGCTAACATTGTAGTAGCGGAGAAGGAAAAGAAAGAGAAGAAGGAGGTGAAAGACGTTCCTGTGGTTCGAGAATTTCCTAATGTTTTTCCAGATGATCTTCGCGGACTACCCCCAAGTCATGATATCGACTTTCGTATCGACCTCACTCCTGGAGCCAATCCTATTGCCAAAGCTCCTTATCGACTTGCACCGTCCGAAATGCGCGAACTCTCAACCCAACTCCAGGAATTACTTGAGAAAGGCTTCATTCGCCCGAGCACCTCTCCTTGGGGCGCGCCAGTCCTTTTCGTCAAAAAGAAGGATGGGTCGTTCTGGATGTGCATCGACTATCGGGAATTGAATAAGTTAACTATCAAGAACCGATATCCCCTACCTCGCATCGACGATTTGTTTGATCAACTACAAGGCGCTGCGTGTTTCTCCAAAATCGACCTACGTTCAGGGTATCATCAGCTACGTATTCAAAAGGACGATATACCCAAAACCGTGTTTCGTACTCGTTACAGCCACTACGAATTCGTTGTCATGCCTTTTGGTCTAACCAACGCACCCGCGGTTTTCATGGATATGATGAATCGCGTGTGTAAACCATATCTCGACCGTTTCGTCATCGTATTCATCGACGATGTCTTGATCTATTCCAAATCAAATACCGAACATGCGCAACATCTACGTTTGGTTCTCGAGTTACTCCAGGGGAACCAACTCTATGCCAAATTCTCCATGTGCGAATTTTGGCTAGAGCAAGTTCAGTTTCTGGGTCACATTGTAAATAGTCAAGGTATTCACGTCGATCCTGCAAAGATTGAAGCCGTCAAGAGCTGGGTTACACCTAAGAACCCGTCTGAAGTCCGCTCTTTTCTCGGACTAGCGGGCTATTATCGACGATTTATCGAAGGATTCTCGAAGATTGCTGTACCACTTACCTCTCTAACGCATAAGGATCAGCCTTTTGTCTAGGGAACCAAACAAGAGACTGCCTTCCAAACCCTCAAGCACATGCTTTGCAACGCTCCTGTTCTCACGTTGCCCGACGGAAACAATGATTTCATTGTCTACTGTGATGCTTCCAACCTTGGTCTTGGTTGCGTTCTCATGCAACGGGACAAGGTCATAGCTTACGCATCTCGACAGCTCAAAATCCACGAGAAGAACTATACAACCCATGATCTCGAGCTAGGCGCAGTTGTTTATGCGTTAAAGATTTGGCGACACTACCTGTATGGTACCAAGTGTACGATCTTCACCGATCATAGGAGCCTACAACACATCTTTAATCAGAAGGAACTTAATATGCATCAACGCCGATGGGTAGAACTTCTCAACGATTACGACTGTGAGATCTGTTATCACCCAGGCAAGGCGAATGTTGTTGCCGACACGCTTAGTAGACGGAGCTATCTGCTTAGCACTCGTAATGTTCAAGCCCAACACGATCTCGAAACATTCATCCGCGACGCTCAACATGCATGTTTTAATGAACGCACTTTGAAGAAAGAAAGAATCTACCACGATGGAGCCCAACTTGGGAGCAAATCGAATGGGATATTCCACTTTTTAGACCGAATTTGGATTCCTAAACGAACTGACTTACGACAGATTTTGATGGACGAAGCCCACAAATCTCGGTATTCTGTTCATCCCGGTGCTGATAAGATGTACCAGGACCTTCGTTATAAGTACTGGTGGCCGGGTATGAAAAGAGATATCGCTCTCTACGTCGGAAAATGCCTAACTTGTGCTAGAGTCAAGGCTGAACACCAAAGACCCTCTGGCTTACTCGAACAACCACCAATTCCCATGTGGAAGTGGGAGAGCATAGCCATGTGTCACACCCCGACCACGTAGAACATACAAAACGTGGCGGAAATGTCGGGGAGTGTTGTAACAGAATTAATTGTTTCAAATCCATGGCAATTGAAGTTTCGTTTTATTGATTAAAAGTGTTACAATGTCTTAACAAACAAAGGAATACAATATAATTAACTAGTCTTGCATCTTTTATTGTCACTAAAGCCCAAGTCTGCCTATGTGTATCTTGATCATCTTATGCAACAACTCCTGAAAAACACATGTGAAAATAGGTACGTCAGCATAAAAATGCTTGTGAGATACATAGGTTTTGTGAAAATAGGTTCCATGACTTATGTTTGAGAAAATGTTTAGTCATGAACCTTGTAATTTGCTTTGTTTTGTAAATCATTTGAAAAACAATGAGTTCAGATGATATGTATAAATAAGTGAATAATGTATGGTTAAATGAATAACCATAGAAAAATGGATTTGTATAAGATAAGTTGTTTGTAAAACAATGTCTTGTGAAAAGTATGTTATTTGTATAAAATGTTATATGTCTCAAACTGAAATGATTCAAATAACGCTACGATATGTAATACCATACAAACACTTATATATAGGAAGTACCAGCGGCGTATCCACCATGCTTGTATCATATTACACACGCCTCGTTACTTAATCACTTACTCAAACCAAACTATCAAGATGAAATGTTTAACAAGTATAGAAATGTTCATGTATAGTCAAATATGGTTCACACGGTTCATAGATACAAACGGTTCACAGATACAAACGGTTCACAGATACAAACGGTTCACAGATACAAACGGTTCACAGATACAAACGGTTCACAGATACAAACGGTTCACAGATACAAACGGTTCACAGATATCAACGGATCACAGATACAAACGGTTCACAGATATCAACGGATCACATAGTCAAATGATTACAACGGTTCAATATGTAGTATAATGTGTTCATATGCTGGATAAGCATATGCAACAGAAAAGCAATGTAAAACAATGTACTAAGTATGCACATAATGGACATACATAGCATAAAATGTATTGAAATCATGTACTATAATGTACTAACGAACATAGCAGGTATATGATGTGAAAACGGGAAAGCATGAATGTAACAAGTAGGCACATGTGTTCCACCCCAAAACAGTTTGGAAAACAGTAAAAGAGGGGCCTATGTACTCACTTGAGATTGCTCAGAAGTCCTAGGATAACCACCAAGCAAAGATAGAGATCACGGAATCAAACGGCACCTACTATAGGTAACTATGTTAATTAACCGAACCTAGATCGGAAGATTGGGTAGCATTAGGGTTTGTAAACCAAACGAGTGTAGAGACTCGTGTCATTTGGTTTAACAAAGCCTACATACTAAATGAAACTTAACCTAAGTGTTTTCGACCCATTACGACCCGTTTAGGTAGCTTATGCTACTTTAACGCGTCGTTAGCGTGAAACGCGTTCGGACCGCCTAACTAGCCCTATGACAAGTGTTATATGCCTAAACATATTACATAATCAGTTATGTGACAAAGGTTTAGGTTACATATGCTTAATTACCAATTATACATGAAAAGGGTATTCTGGTAATTTACCTAAGGCATATAAACTACCTATCATACAACTACTTAAACGATGCGACCATAGGGTATAACCTCGGAAGGTTATTCCCTACCTACTATGGTCACCTAATGTGTTTGGTCGGATCCTAATGATCGACCAAATGGGTCGGGTTCGAGGTATAAGCGATTCATCAGATCGCTTACCCTACGACCCTAGACAACGTGGTAATCAGTGGGCATAGTCCCAAGGGACTATGACCAACGTGATTACACTCACGTTGCGAAGTTCAAACGAACTTCGCATTGACCATTACTGGTCAACGCTGAAAGTCAAACAAAGTTTGACTTTCTGACTCGAAAAGCAATAAAATAAGGAAAAGAACGAAAGAATACTTACGAAGGGTCCCCGAATGCTAATCCCGATTCAAGAATCTCAGGTATGAAACAATGGTTTCAACTTAGAGGTTCTCAAATCAGAATTCTAGTGATTTTAGCAATGGGGGGTATGGGGTATTTATAGGAATACCCGAACCGTTAAGATCGTTTCATGGAAAACGTGCCTTAATCTCATCCGTACATGTGTTGCAAAGTTATGGTGCTTAAATTCCATCCATACATGTGTTGCAAAGTTATGGTGTTTAGGTGCTTAATTTCCATCCATACATGTGTTGCAAAGTTATGGTGCCTAAATTCCATCCTTATCCGCTGACTAAGCATGTTAGAATGTGTGGTTGTGAATTAAACAGCTGTTTATACATCGAATCTGGTCCCGAAAGTGCAAAACTGATATTTCTGTATGTTTTCTGTCCAGAATAGGCAGTCGCGTAGCGCTACTGCCAAGGCATTAGGCAGTCGCGCTACGCTAGCACCCTGCTGTTTCAGAAATCTTTCAAAAGTGGCAGGAATGGTCCCTGCACGTGTTTAAGGCCTTTTTCGATGCGTTTGAACCCCGTTAACCTCATTTCAAGGCTCTAAAATGAAGTTAAAGTATAGGGAACTCAAAACATGCTCAAAAATATGCCGGATGATGGTTCGTTTGGTCGTACGAACGCGATGTTCGCTTAATTACGACGGAATGCGCACAAGCGCGAAAAACGATCCAAATGACGTGACGAATGGATTTTTCTTATGGCGAACACTAAAATAAAATATTTTAGTGCTTACATAAATTTTTGGATGTCCGGATGTATTCAGAACGTAAGTTATGCGCGAAAATGCAAACTTGTGCACTTTTTGACACTTTTAGTCCCTGAATGACCCAAAAGTTTATTTTAGCACACCGAACCCCTCAAAGCCTATTTCTAAGCTATGTAAAGGATATTTATGGTATGTTTAACTTATGGTCATGTTCCGGAAGGTCTGTTACAGTTCAAATTGACATACTTTCGTAGTTTGTCAAATTTAGTCCCTGTAAGCAATTAAACTTTGATTTCACCACACCAAACCTTCCAAAACTTATATCTAAGTTATGTAAAGGTTATTTAAGGTATGTTAAGCCTATTTCACTATTCCGGAGTGTTCGTTGCATTAAACTGGTTATATTTACGCATCAGTGCGTGTATAACCTTCCAGAAAGCGATTTAGAGCTTGAAATCGAACATGAGTTGATATGTGCAAAAGATACACATATTTATACAAGTCCAAAGTATGAAATACATTATTTCATTGGTTTGGAATTTGTTTGATGGTTGAAATGACACAGGTGTTACAGTCTCCCCTACTTTAGGAAATTTCGTCCCGAAATTAATTCGTAGGAGTCTATTTGTGACTTTGTGTCAGATAACCACCAGAGATATGTAAAGAATAATCCTGTCATTTCCTTAACGGACATTCTTCAGAACGAAAATGAACAAACGGAGTCATTTTCCTCAACGAGTATTCTTCAGAAGCGGAAATGAAGGAATAAACAAACGGGGATTCATTTCCTTAACGGAAAATCTTCAGAAACGAAAATGAACAAACGGAGTCATTTTCAACAGATGCTTCCTCAGAAACGGAAATGAGAATGATAGACAAACGGATATTCATTTCCTCAACGGACAATTCTTCAGAAACGAAAATGAACAACAGAGTCATTTTCAACGGTTGCTTCCTCAGAAACGGAAATGAAAATGATAGACAAACGGATATTCATTTCCTCAACGGACAAATCTTCAGAAACGAAAATGAACAAACGGAGTCATTTTCAACGGTTGCTTCCTCAGAAACGGAAATGAAAATGATATACAAACGGATATTCATTTCCTCAACGGATAATCTTCAGAAACGAAAATGAACTAACTGAGTCATTTTCAACGGTTGTTTCCTCAGGTTCGGAAATGAAGGATTAAACAACGGATATTCATTTCCTCAACGGATAATCTTCAGAAACGAAAATGAACTAACTGAGTCATTTTCAACGGTTGTTTCCTCAGGTTCGGAAATGAAGGGATTAAACAACGGATATTCATTTCCTCAACGGATAATCTTCAGAAACGAAAATGAACTAACGGAGTCATTTTTCAACGGTTGTTTCCTCAGGTTCGGAAATGAAGGATTAAACAACGGATATTTATTTCCTCAACGGATAATCTTCAGAAACGAAAATGAACTAACGGAGTCATTTTTCAACGGTTGTTTCCTCAGGTTCGGAAATGAAGGATTAAACAACGGATATTCATTTCCTCAACGGATAATCTTCAGAAACGAAAATGAACTAACGGAGTCATTTTCATCGGTTGTTTCCTCAGGTTCGGAAATGAAGGATTAAACAACGGATATTCATTTCCTCAACGGATAATCTTCAGAAACGAAAATGAACTAACGGAGTCATTTTCCTCAACGGGTATTCTTCAGAATTGGAAATGAAAGATAAACGGATATTCATTTCCTCAACGGATATTCTTCAGAAGTGAAAAATGAATAGCTAGTTCATTTTTCCTCAACGGATACTTCATCAGAATTGGAAATGAATAGGGTTAACTTCTAGGTACATGACAAAGCTCGTTGTGGTTTCTGTGCACTAAATTCCATAATTATGTATGCATCCATAATTACGCAATTCCTTGCATAGTCCGCACAGTTTGTCTTGTAATGTTCATAAGCACATAATCACATAGTTGTTTAATTGTTATTATCTTGTTATTGATTGCAATTAACTTTGCACCTCGTACTTCGTTTCTCTTGGAAGGAACGGGTACTTAGGATTTTCGTTGAAAACGCAAGAGATCATACAACGGAAGAAATTTGGAAGTAGTTTGTTCTTCAAGGAATGCGGTTCCTTGATTGTCGGTATTGTAGGGGATATGTTGTTTATACATACAATCACATAAATACATTTCAATGTAAATAAAAGATTTATTTATAAACAAATGATAACAACAACTGTTTCATGGATCGTGACAACAAAAGAAAATAATACATGGGACGTAATTATTTCTAAACGATGTTGTCTTCTGGTTGATCAAATGCTCATCCCTGCGCTGGATTTGCATTAGCAAGCCTTGGGCAATTCCTACGAAAATGGCCCATCTCGCCACAGTTGTAGCAAGATCCCGGTGGAAAACGAGCTTGAGCAGGATTGTTGCCAGCTTGATTTGGTGCAGCTACGGTTGGGCAAACCCTAGCTGTATGACCTATAAGTCCACAAACTTGGCATGTGCAGCACTTCACCCCAGCATGATGATGTAGGCCACATTGGTTGCACAAGGGTGCAGTTCCGTTGTAGGGTTTCCTGGCAGGGGGTTGAGCTGGTTGATTGGGGACGGCTTGATCGTTGTGAGTAACCATGGCGAAGTTCTGAGCAGCCTTTCGCTTCTTTGACTTCTTAGGGGATCCAGTCTGTTCATCCATGATCTTTGATTCCTCGATTGGTTTCGATTTTTCGACCGGCTTCTTGTCACCTTTTCGGAAAAGTTTACCTTTCCTGAACTTTGATTCAGTTAAGGTTGCAGATAGCTCAATGGCCTGTCTAACTGTAGTAGGGTTGCTACCAGTCAAAATGTCTTGTATTGAATCAGGGAGGCCATCAATGTACTTTTCGATTGCCTTATCCAAAGGCGTGACCATGTTTGGGCATAACAGACTTAACTCTTCATAACGGTCCGTGTAGGCTCGATGCTCACCGCTGTCTTGCTCAAGATTGTCGAATTCCCTTTCCAAAGCCCTGATCTCGTGTCGAGGACAGAATTCCTTCATCATAAGGGCCCTAAGTTCAGCCCATGTCTGTGCTAGAGCAACTTCTGCACCACGATCTCTCATAACACCGTTCCACCACGTAAGGGCTCTCTTCTGGAACACACTCGAAGCAAACTCGACCTTGCGATTGTCAGGACACTGCACGTGGCGGAAAGTATTCTCAATGCTCTCGAACCATTGAAGAAGCCCAGTCGCTCCCTCAGAACCACTAAACTTGAGTGGTTTCGCCGAGTTAAAACTCTTGAAATTGCATGGACCATTGTTGTTGTTGGCTTGATTCCATTGAGCAAAGAGGTTTGGGAATTGAGCAGCCATTTGCTGCGCAATGATTTCTGCCAGTTCGGCAGTCGCTATCTGGTTCTCGCGTCGAGGAGGCATTCTAAAAGAGAAAACATGAAAGGAAACGAGTGAGAGAATTAGACGAAAAGAATGAGATGAAACAAATCTGATGAAAGCAAGGGTAGTGGTCATTTGTTTGTTACTACAAAGCAACAAACGACCTCGGTGATTAATCAAAGTAAGTAGGTCAAAAATAATGTATCGCGAAGACATGCTCGCCTATAAGTGAACACTCATCCCAAGAATTCCCAGGTAAGCACAACTGGTCTCGCGTCTGATGAGATGTATACGAAGTGCTTGCCTAGACAGAAAACCCAGAATACAGGCATTCACCCTTCCAGTTTGCACGTGTTCACATTATTTAAAACCCAAAACCTTGACGAGATTTTTAAAAATTCAAAGGGGTTCAAAACCATATAATAGAGGGTTCAAAACCTTGTAATAAATCATCCTAGAACAGATGATTAGTTTTCAAAACGGTTTTGAAATTTATGTTCTTGTTGTGGTCGTCGCCTAAGGATAGGTGACGGTATTGTTTTATGACTAAACGCAAGTAAACTCGCGTTAGGGTCCTAGAAAGGTTATAGACTAGGTCAAAGCATTACTAATAACCTAATTCCCTATAACCATTGGCTCTGATACCATATTTTCTGTCACACCCCGACCACGTAGAACATACAAAACGTGGCGGAAATGTCGGGGAGTGTTGTAACAGAATTAATTGTTTCAAATCCATGGCAATTGAAGTTTCGTTTTATTGATTAAAAGTGTTACAATGTCTTAACAAACAAAGGAATACAATATAATTAACTAGTCTTGCATCTTTTATTGTCACTAAAGCCCAAGTCTGCCTATGTGTATCTTGATCATCTTATGCAACAGCTCCTGAAAAACACATGTGAAAATAGGTACGTCAGCATAAAAATGCTTGTGAGATACATAGGTTTTGTGAAAATAGGTTCCATGACTTATGTTTGAGAAAATGTTTAGTCATGAACCTTGTAATTTGCTTTGTTTTGTAAATCATTTGAAAAACAATGAGTTCAGATGATATGTATAAATAAGTGAATAATGTATGGTTAAATGAATAACCATAGAAAAATGGATTTGTATAAGATAAGTTGTTTGTAAAACAATGTCTTGTGAAAAGTATGTTATTTGTATAAAATGTTATATGTCTCAAACTGAAATGATTCAAATAACGCTACGATATGTAATACCATACAAACACTTATATATAGGAAGTACCAGCGGCGTATCCACCATGCTTGTATCATATTACACACGCCTCGTTACTTAATCACTTACTCAAACCAAACTATCAAGATGAAATGTTTAACAAGTATAGAAATGTTCATGTATAGTCAAATATGGTTCACACGGTTCATAGATACAAACGGTTCATAGATACAAACGGTTCACAGATACAAACGGTTCACAGATACAAACGGTTCACAGATACAAACGGTTCACAGATACAAACGGTTCACAGATATCAACGGATCACAGATACAAACGGTTCACAGATATCAACGGATCACATAGTCAAATGATTACAACGGTTCAATATGTAGTATAATGTGTTCATATGCTGGATAAGCATATGCAACAGAAAAGCAATGTAAAACAATGTACTAAGTATGCACATAATGGACATACATAGCATAAAATGTATTGAAATCATGTACTATAATGTACTAACGAACATAGCAGGTATATGATGTGAAAACGGGAAAGCATGAATGTAACAAGTAGGCACATGTGTTCCACCCCAAAACAGTTTGGAAAACAATAAAAGAGGGGTCTATGTACTCACTTGAGATTGCTCAGAAGTCCTAGGATAACCACCAAGCAAAGATAGAGATCACGGAATCAAACGACACCTACTATAGGTAACTATGTTAATTAACCGGACCTAGATCGGAAGATTGGGTAGCATTAGGGTTTGTAAACCAAACGAGTGTAGAGACTCGTGTCATTTGGTTTAACAAAGCCTACATACTAAATGAAACTTAACCTAAGTGTTTTCGACCCATTACGACCCGTTTAGGTAGCTTATGCTACTTTAACGCGTCGTTAGCGTGAAACGCGTTTGGACCGCCTAACTAGCCCTATGACAAGTGTTATATGCCTAAACATATTACATAATCAGTTATGTGACAAAGGTTTAGGTTACATATGCTTAATTACCAATTATACATGAAAAGGGTATTCTGGTAATTTACCTAAGGCATATAAACTACCTATCATACAACTACTTAAACGATGCGACCATAGGGTATAACCTCGGAAGGTTATTCCCTACCTACTATGGTCACCTAATGTGTTTGGTCGGATCCTAATGATCGACCAAATGGGTCGGGTTCGAGGTATAAGCGATTCATCAGATCGCTTACCCTACGACCCTAGACAACGTGGTAATCAGTGGGCATAGTCCCAAGGGACTATGACCAACGTGATTACACTCACGTTGCGAAGTTCAAACGAACTTCGCATTGACCATTACTGGTCAACGCTGAAAGTCAAACAAAGTTTGACTTTCTGACTCGAAAAGCAATAAAATAAGGAAAAGAACGAAAGAATACTTACGAAGGGTCCCCGAATGCTAATCCCGATTCAAGAATCTCAGGTATGAAACAATGGTTTCAACTTAGAGGTTCTCAAATCAGAATTCTAGTGATTTTAGCAATGGGGGGTATGGGGTATTTATAGGAATACCCGAACCGTTAAGATCGTTTCATGGAAAACGTGCCTTAATCTCATCCGTACATGTGTTGCAAAGTTATGGTGCTTAAATTCCATCCATACATGTGTTGCAAAGTTATGGTGTTTAGGTGCTTAATTTCCATCCATACATGTGTTGCAAAGTTATGGTGCCTAAATTCCATCCTTATCCGCTGACTAAGCATGTTAGAATGTGTGGTTGTGAATTAAACAGCTGTTTATACATCGAATCTGGTCCCGAAAGTGCAAAACTGATATTTCTGTATGTTTTCTGTCCAGAATAGGCAGTCGCGTAGCGCTACTGCCAAGGCATTAGGCAGTCGCGCTACGCTAGCACCCTGCTGTTTCAGAAATCTTTCAAAAGTGGCAGGAATGGTCCCTGCACGTGTTTAAGGCCTTTTTCGATGCGTTTGAACCCCGTTAACCTCATTTCAAGGCTCTAAAATGAAGTTAAAGTATAGGGAACTCAAAACATGCTCAAAAATATGCCGGATGATGGTTCGTTTGGTCGTACGAACGCGATGTTCGCTTAATTACGACGGAATGCGCACAAGCGCGAAAAACGATCCAAATGACGTGACGAATGGATTTTTCTTATGGCGAACACTAAAATAAAATATTTTAGTGCTTACATAAATTTTTGGATGTCCGGATGTATTCAGAACGTAAGTTATGCGCGAAAATGCAAACTTGTGCACTTTTTGACACTTTTAGTCCCTGAATGACCCAAAAGTTTATTTTAGCACACCGAACCCCTCAAAGCCTATTTCTAAGCTATGTAAAGGATATTTATGGTATGTTTAACTTATGGTCATGTTCCGGAAGGTCTGTTACAGTTCAAATTGACATACTTTCGCAATTTGTCAAATTTAGTCCCTGTAAGCGATTAAACTTTGATTTCACCACACCAAACCTTCCAAAACTTATATCTAAGTTATGTAAAGGTTATTTAAGGTATGTTAAGCCTATTTCACTATTCCAGAGTGTTCGTTGCATTAAACTGGTTATATTTACGCATCAGTGCGTGTATAACCTTCCAGAAAGCGATTTAGAGCTTGAAATCGAACATGAGTTGATATGTGCAAAAGATACACATATTTATACAAGTCCAAAGTATGAAATACATTATTTCATTGGTTTGGAATTTGTTTGATGGTTGAAATGACACAGGTGTTACACCATGGACTTTATAACCAAGCTACCGCACACGTCATCAGGTCACGACAGCATTTGGGTTGTGGTCGACCGTTTGACTCAGCTCATTTCTTGCCGATACGAGAAGACTACAAGGTAGAACGATTAGCCCGAATCTACACCGACGAGATCATCTATAATCATGGGACGCCTCGTGACATCATTTCTGACCGTGATGCTCGGTTTACCTCGCGACTATGGGAAACGTTTCAAACGGCACTCGGTACATCGCTTAATCTAAGTACCGCTTTCCACCCTCAAACCGACGGTCAGACTGAAAGAACGATTCGTACTCTTGAAGACATGCTCCGTTCGTATGTCTTAGACTTCGGTGGTAATTGGGATAAATACCTGTCGTTAGTCGAATTCTCGTATAACAACAGCTACCATTCTAGCATCCAAATGGCACCATTCGAGGCATTATATGGAAGAAGATGTCGATCGCCTATTGTATGGCACGAGATCGGTCATTCGCAACTAACCGGTCCTGAGCAATTACAAGAAACGACAGACAAAATTTTCCAAATTCGAGACAATCTGGTGAAGGCTCGGGATCGACAGAAAAGTTACGCCGATAAGAAACGCAAGCCCCGGGAATTTAACGTTGGTGACCACGTACTCCTAAAGGTATCACCTTGGAAGGGTGTGGTCCGATTCGGCAAGAAAGGGAAACTCGCGCCTCGATATGTTGGACCTTTTAAGATTCTGGAAAGGATCGGAAAAGTCGCCTATAGACTCGAACTACCGGAGGAACTTAGTAATGTCCACCCGACTTTCCACGTGTCAAACCTCCGAAAGTGCCTCGCCAACCACAACTTACATATTCCTCTAGACGATCTACAAGTGAACGGAACATTACACTTCGTGCAAAAGCCTGTCGAAATCATGGATTGCCAAACCAAGCAACTCAGGCGCTCACGCATTCCTATTGTGAAAGTCCGATGGGAAGGAAAACGAGGCGCAGAGTTCACTTGGGAACTCGAAAGCGACATGAAGGCCAAGTACCCGCAGCTGTTTAAAGAGAAAGTCTAGAAAGAGAAAGTTCTCAAACGTGAATCGCGGTAATGTACAACTTCCAGCTTAATTTCAGGACGAAATTCCCTAAACAAGGGGAGGCTGTAACACCCCGTGTTTTCATAAGCCAAAGTCAAAGTCAACGACCGATTTCGCGCAACTTGACTTGTAGAAATTTCTTTATTTTATTTGTATTATGTGGAGTAAGTGTCGTTAATGCAATAATCGATGTGTGTTAATCGTTAATCAATCGACTTACGACTGCGAATTATAGGAGGTAACAATGCGATAAAGTTAACTAATCAATAATCAAGCTATGCTAATCGAATCGACTTCTAATCGTAACTCGAGCTACGAATTTTTACTTATTATGATACGTGTGTGTGTGCCTTACGTGTTACCTGTGCATGTTTATTTATGTTATGTGGTGTTAATCAAGCAAAGTCAATCGAAACTCGAAATCTAACTCGAAATGCAATTTAACTCGAATCGTGAACGAACTATGATAAATGGTGGGAAATGGTTTATACGAGATATGAGTGTTTGGGACTGAAAGTAGTTTGATTAGGAAATCCTATCGTATCGTACCGCTCGCAATCGATATCGAAATATCAAAAATCGTCGCGCAAAACACTCGAAGGGTGCGACTGATCGATCAGGCTCCCAACCGATCGAACAGCCAGCCGAACGGACTGCTGTCCGATCGGACAGGCTGTCCGATTGAGCTGCCTGGCCGATCGGCCAGCACTTACCCCTTTTGGCATCTTATAAATACCCCTGTCATTGTCATTCTTTCCACTTTTGGAAACCTCTGACCGACCAGCACGCTCAGCTCACCTTTTCGCAGATTCCTCTCGATTCCGGTAAGTTTTCGTCCTAATTCTTGTACTTTCTTGATCTATACACACTCCTACACCTTTCTATCTTTCAAATCTTAACTTTTAACCGTGAAATCATCAAGAATCAAGTGTTCTAGGATGATGTCATCATGGGTTCTTGAAGAACTTAATGACTTGGCCTCAATCCACCAAGAATAACTTGGATCTAACCGATTTCCACATAAACAAACAAAGATCTGCAGTAGATCTGAACATATACACGATAAAAAGGGGATTGGAAGGGGGATATTCCAACTTTCTTTCAACTCTTTTACACTTAATGCCGCCAACCGATAGAAACGGGGTCTGAGACATTTTGCAGATCACCTCGGTGGTTGCATGGCTCAGGATCCGTATTCTACCCCCGAGGTTAACCGGTTACGGGTTAAACGTTAAACTACGTTCCGAACAGTTCACCGGCCGGGTTTGGGTGATTCCTGCCCGTACAGGGGAAACAAGTAAGAACGAGGATTCTATGGTTCAACTCATTGACAAAATACCTCGATATAACGACAAACAAACCAGAACAGCCAAGTGTTAGACGAATAGGCTGATCAGGTCAGAAAGCTGACCGATCGGACTGCTGCCCGAACGGACAGCCAGCCGATCGGATAGTCAGCCGATCGACCAGGCCAGCCGATCGGCTAGCATATGGCCCCACACAATCAATTAACCTATTTTGAAGACTAGTATTGAACGAACAGCCGTTCGATCGAACTACTGTCCGATCGGATTACTCTTCGGATCATGAGATACTATGCTTCAATACTTAATCGATTTTTCAACGTGTTCAATGCACTAGAAGTGCCACCCGATCGAACAGCCGTCCGATCAGGTGACACCCTGTTGTCCGATCGAACAGCAGTTGTGTTATTCGATCGATCGACTATCCGATCCATTGCACCACACTTTACATTTTCATCTAAAGTCTTTGACTAGTTGACCTGTCCGATCGAACACCTGTCCGATCGAACGCCTGTCCGATCGAACGCCTGTCCGATCCAAAGACTAAACATTGCAATTTATTTGAATGTCTAACTGATCGGGTAGCCGGCCGATCGAACGACCGTTCGATCGACTAACCTGAAAGGTAAAGATACTTCAAAGTTTTCAAATGCTACAACAAAAACTTCAAAAGTTAAACCATCATACACAAACGCATACTTCTTATAGGAAGAAACAATCCACTCGAACAGCCATCCGATCGGCCTACCGACCGACCGGACAGCGGACCGAACGGTCGCCGTCCGATCGAACTACCGTTCGATCGACCAACTGTCCCACACTTGTTTTCCGTTTTACATTTAACTTATCATTATGCTACCAAATCTATTCAGGCTAACCGCTCCCTTCAATCCATTAATCGCTGTGAGTATACTCGACCCCTTTTTGCTTTAAGCACTTTTGGATGTTACATACGTTACGAATATTCAAACTACAACTATCACACTACTCAATACTATTTGAATGCTAACCGTTTATGCATGTTATACGTGGCTTGTGAATGCTTGTTTGTTATGTTTACACATGGAATGCTGTCTACCTGCCTTAGCAACGATAGTACTATAGTTTGGACTCAGCACCCGTTCACACGGGGGTTGTTAAGGATCCTTTACTTGCATGGATTATGGTGGTAATCATGTATTGCGAACTGCCTCGGGCAGTCAACCCGCAGTCATTGGTATCGATGGATCTATGTCGATAACTAACGTGCTTCATTTCACTATGCGTACGTGTTGGTTATACGTAAACGAATTCGAACTCTATATGCTATTATCAAACTTGTATGCTCACCTTTACATTTTATGTATTGACTTTATTTTAACGTATGTGACAGGTGCTTATGATGCATGTGTGGTTGGAATTTGAAGCTAGAATAAAGCTTTAGAGCCCAACAAATAGTTGCCTGTAGATAACGAATCAGGGGTCTCTAGAAGCAGATAAACAATTGCTGTCTATTTAAATCTGAGTTGTCGGAACAGAATATTTGACTGGATTTATGTCTGTAATAATTATTTTGCTGTTTGAGATACGGTATGGGACGTATTATTTAAATTGAATAGTATTGATGATTGTTATGGAAACTTCTGGACAATCTGTTTCAGTCAGTGCCATGCCCCGATGATTCCGCCATCGGTTGGGGTGCGACAGACATGGTCAAGGTGATTTGACACAGTTGAGGGAATTCGACACAGTCGAGGGAATTCGACACAGTCGAGGAGATGCGACAAAGACAAAAGTCTACCCATATTGAGTACTCCCTATGTCGTCACATATATTAATGTCCTTGTAAAACATTAATTTGATCTGTTCATAGACGCTTTTCATACCTGTTTTCAAAGGAGTCTCTCACATGTTTACAAGTTTATCAGTACTCATACAAAACGCATGAACACGCTCAACTTTTGTTGTTGTTTTTAAAATTACATGTATATCAGGAAACAAGTTGGATCTTAGGCGCTGTTGTTGTTTCGGGAAGTAAATTTCAAGTTTATATGTCATCCACTTTTGTTGGTTTGTAACTTAATCAAAGTTTGTGTTGTTTGAAACTTAAATGACTGGTGTTTTTAATGTTTTGAACTTTATGAATGGATGAACATCATTTTGGATCATTTAGTTGTTTATTATAATCGAATACAATGAGAACCAATCAAATCACACGCATACGCTTCCGAAAAAGTCAGGGTGTGACAAATATTGTTACGACGATGAATTTTTTTTTACACCTCATGTAAATTTGTGGATACAACATTTGTTTTTGCTAAAACAAGTGATTTTTTTAGGATTTTTGAGAAAAAACTTTTTTTTGGAAAAAAAAAAAACCTTTTGAAAGGCCCAGTTCTCATGGTTCTCACAACTCA
This sequence comes from Helianthus tuberosus, assembly GCA_030545235.1. NCBI lineage: Eukaryota > Viridiplantae > Streptophyta > Magnoliopsida > Asterales > Asteraceae > Helianthus > Helianthus tuberosus. Next base: position 96,259,773 of record CM060401.1, on the reverse strand, counting down.
AGGTGGTTCTCATTTTATCCTAAGTGTAAGTCCCAAATCAATGGATCAAACAATGATATCAAACAATCACCAAGGATGGGCGGAATGCAAACTTGGTGATATTTAAGAAAAACAAGAACACCGAATCACTTTAACACCTTGCACACGATTCTACTACTTGAATAAGCAAAACCGTTTGCTACAAGATGAACACTCAAATCGCCTCTCTTTGCTCTCTCTAGCAATTCTATATCAATGGAGGTCTTAACCCTAGAAATGATATAACACTAGTATATATACTCTAGGTAAGCCCATTCCTCACATGGGCTCCCCTTTAACACCGTGCACATGATTTTTGTTGGCTTTCTATCACTCCATAAACCTGTCAAGTACCAAGAGGCACTAAAAGACAACAATTGGGTAGAAGCTATGCAACAAGAGCTCCAACAGTTTAAGAGACAATAAGTATGGGAACTTGTACCACTGCCAGAGGGTGTGAGTCCTATTGGCACAAAGTGGGTCTTCAAAAGCAAAACTGATGAAATGGGCATTGTTGTCAAAAATAAAGCTAGGCTTCTGGTTCAAGACTTTAGACAGGAAGAGGGCATTGACTATGATGAAACTTTTTCCCCTGTAGCAAGATTGGAAGCTATCAGACTGTTCTTAGCCTTTGCTGTCAACCACAACATCAAGGTGTTTCAGATGGATATCAAATGTGCATTCCTCTATGGTAAGATTCAAGAAGAGGTATATGCCTGTCAACCTCCTAGTTTTGAGGATCCATTTAATCCAAATCATGTCTACAAGCTAAACAAAGCTTTGTATGGCCTGAAACAAACACCAAGGGCCTGGTATGAAACTCTTTCCACTTTTCTAATCTCTATTGGTTTCACAAGAGGTAAAATTGATAAAACATTGTTTTTAAAATGGAGAGGAAAAGATTTGATGATTGTCCAAATTTATGTGGATGACATCATTTTTGGAATCACTACCTGTGAGTTCAGGATCGGATCGTAAACGATCACTAGATCTGTGATGAATTCGATTTAACATGTGGAATCCATTAAATCGAACCGTAATCGTGTGCGAAAACGTAAATAACTATTGTTTTATTACGTAACGACAACAAGACAGAGTTTCAACTCGATCTACACGCTAGAACACTCGAAATCTATGAATCTATTCAAAACCGAGAGTGATCTTGTTGTTGTAGATGATGATCTGTGAAGAACTTTGAAGAAACTAAACTCGAAGATATGATGCGGATGGAGTGTGAAATGTTGTTCTCTGATATGTGTTCACTTCTATAATGGATCGGATGGCATTAGGTATTTATAGATGAAGCATGTTAGTGTTGTTTGGATCGGATGGCCATCCAATTGGATGGCAGTTGACTTCTCCATCTGATCGAATGAGCGAGTAATACATATGTGCTTGTTGACCTTTAACTAATCTGAATTCCATGCACGTGAGTATATTGATTATAATCAGATTTCCATGCATGTGATATTCAATGATGTTGGTTATGATGTCATCATTTAGTCATGATGACATCATGTCTGATCTTGTTCAGTTTCTCAGCATCGTGTCGTACCGTATACTGACCTGACATTGCCTAACGACACCTAGCAAAACCTAGCGAAACCTCTGTATATTACAGACTCAAGACTTTAAACGTTACAAATATAGACAGATTTCTAACTATGGACATAAAAAATGCACTCACAGACTCCCCCTTGGACATAGCTTAGAAATCTTCAAAGTTTAGTCTTGATCTACCACGGAAAACATATTCAAGCAAACAAAGTAAAACAGTAAGCTCCCCCTTGAATAATGCTCCGAATCACTAAACGGTTTTAGATTTGACAATTAATCTTGCTCCCCCTTTCTTTTAGCTGCCTGTCAAATCTTTTATTATTCAAATAAACATTTCAGATTCAACTGGTGAGAGTTTTCTAAACACATAAATGTCAATTAACATATTTGACTTTTAAGCATGATCAAATTCAGTAACCCTCACAGATGATCAAGTTCAAATTAATGAGCTTGATTATCCAACTTATCAACTTTTTAAATTTTCATTTTAAAATTCAAGTTTCAAATTAATGAACTTATTTATGATCAACATCTTCAGATTTTGAAACTCAGCTTTTCATCATCGGTTGTCGAAACATAAACTGAAACAAAATCTTATTGTATTTTACAAAGTTTATGCTAAAACACTTCGAAAATCTTTTTGAAATTTTTCTTTAATGAAAAGTATTTACAGACAATATTTTTGTTTGAGTTCGTGTCAGATGATCATATCAATTTATGACAAATCACTAGCACCGTTGACCTTTTTAGACTTTATGTTCTAAACGATTCACTTCGATTGTCAGTATACTGATCCATTTAAATTTTCACACAAAGTTCAACTGATTCGAGATACGATTTAGTGTTTTGAGTACTTAACTTATACGTGTGTCCCACCTCAGAATATACTCCCGTATCAAGATTCCCTAGATTCAGTCTTACAGGTGAATATACCATAATGATATCTGTACTCTGGGTTAGTGTGAGACTTTGAGAGCTCAGGTATGAACTACCGTTCAGTCAAAGAGATGAAGGCTCGACTTAGGTGTGTCCCCCTTGGGGATCTTCTTTACAACTGCATTTGATTAGTATCTTTCGATATTTTCTCAAATTTTTATGCAGAGGGTAAGCTTTTAATGAGCGTAAAGCATTATACGAGGTCTAGGCCATTGCTTCCGCAATATCAGAAGACCAGGTATAATACCCCAGATATCAAACAGTATAAAGACCTAGTATCTCAGAATCTGGCAATCTCTCAAACAAGATTTCAGGGGTTACCCATATATCCGAGAGATGTTCCCAACGAGATAAGCAAGTATTGATATTTAGGTTTATATCTCGAAATCAATATACTAAATGTGTAAAAACCTACTGGCATATCATTGGTGAGACCGTTTATCACATTTAATCTTTCCATTTCTTTAGCGTACTGTGATTGTCTATTGATGTACTATCATTTCCTCTTTTTTACACAAAAACTCATTTTTGAATTTTCTAATGTTTTTGGCTTTTTCAAATTTTCAAATGTTTTTGTATTTTCTGAAATTTTCTTACTCCCCCTAAAATCCAAAACATTTAATAAAAATTGACAAACCGATGTAGATAGCTTCATCTCGCCATCCATTTCTGCTTCACATTCTTTGTTTAGCTCACATTCGCCCCCATGATTTACAAACCACTTAATTATAATGTTTTGAAACCATTTTTCAATCTAGTTTTATCATGTGTTTGTCCATCCGTGAGGGTTTCGGTGTATTCCTTTTAATTTTTTTAAATTTTAACAATTTAAACCAAATACTTCCTGTTTTAACACCGGTATTGTCCTTGTGTGCCAGACTGTTCTGTTATTCATGCTGACCTTGAATTGGCCCCTGAACACCTGCACAAGCAAATGAATTTGATTAGTTTTGAATTGAAACCCAGTCCATACTAGATTTAGGTTTACCAAATTCATCAACATATCACATGAACGACCTTTCACAATTTCTTTTATATTCAAACACTTTTATAAAAATTTTATCTGAAATTTAACTTTCTTTGATTTTTTAACCGTTTGATTAACCAATTTTTCCTTCTTTATTCTCTCTTTTGTCCTCGGATTTGAATATGATGAATTCGTTTTACTTGACTGATCATTCTTTGGAGAGCAAAGGGATTCATCAGAATTGTTATCTGGCTCATCGGTTGTATCCGACGACAAAATCTTTTCTAAATACTCTCTCTCTTTCTTTCTCAGTCTATCTTTCTGCCCTTGTGATAATTTGATTCTTTGGTCTTTGGGCTTTTCTTCTATTTTCTCAGTTTTCTTAGTCTTTTTATGAGATTCAGCCCTCGATGTTCTCTTTGATCTCATTGGACAATCTCTGGCAATATGACCTCTGATTTGACATTCATAGCATCTTCTTTTCTCAAATCTCTGACTCTGGCAGTTAACAACAATGCGTCCTTCAAAACCACATTTGTAACACACCCTGTTATCGTACCATTCTCCACTTTCAAACCAAACACTTAGATCGTAACGTTGATTTGCCTTGTGGTAATCATGACTTCTCCTTTTTCTATCATCATAATGATTTGTCTCTGAAGGATCTTCATTCCATCTTCTCCTGTAAGCTTAATTTGACTTTTAAGCACCGTGGTTAAACCTGCACCACTTTTTATCAACTTTTTATGAGTTTTGATTTTCAAATTTTTGTAAATTTTTGTTTTTATAGTGATTTGATGATTGAACTGATGATCTTTTCTTTTGAACATTTTTTGAATTTTTAAAATTTTTAACATTTTGTTTTTGTTCCCCATTTTGCTTAGAAGTTGAACATTCCCCTTTTCAGCAAATTGTGAAACAGTTTCTTTAAATTTTTCTTTTAGTTTCCAAAATATATTCTTTTTATCATTTTCATCATCAGATTCATCATCACAATCTTCAATTATAACGTCATCATAATTTGTGTCATCGTCACTTATTGGAGTTTTCACCAAGTGAGTTTTGTTTTTCGTGTTATCTGGTACAACCGTCTTTGTTTTGCCCTTTCCTGACAGTTGATACCCAATACCACTGTTACAAAATGCATATTCGTCCTCCCCAGTTTCTTCATTTTTATTGATTGGTTTTGGAACTATATTATCATGCATTAAGGACGAAGCAACAAAACATTTCAATTTATTTTCCAAATCTTCAATTTTATTTTTAGCGATCTCAACATCTTGTTTAAGTTTTGTGATTTTTTCAAGATGTGAGTTTTTAATATTTTTTTTTCAAAATCATTTTTATTTAAACTTGATTTTTCATTTTCTAAAGTTTTTATTTGATTTTTCAAATCATTTTCTGATTTTATAAAATTTTTGTTTTCTAATGTCAAACTTTCCACATCTCTCAATAATTTGACATTTTCAGATTTTGATTTTTCACAATCTGAGCACACAGGTTCAGAACTTGAAGTTTCATTTGTTGATGCACTTGATTCTTTGACTTCACCATTCTGTGACAACTTAGTTGACTCATCTTGTTTAGATTTTTCTTGGTGAGCATTATCAACATGTTTTTTTTTTCCAGATTCTTCATTCTTTGGAATTGAATCTGTCTTGAATGTACCTGCAGAAAAATTTTTAATAAAATTAAAAGGATTCATATTTTCATCTATATAACAACCCCTCTTAAAATCATACTTCATAACATATTTTGCTTCAAAACATATGTTGACTCTTCGGCTTATTTCAAGAATCACATCCAAACTTATTTTATCTAGCTTCTCTTCTATTTCTTTTATCAAATCTTTCTTTTTCTTATTAATTTCGTAATTGTGTGTTTTAAGCTTTTTGAAGAATTCAGTTAGATAAAAATTTGAGAATCTATAATCCTTTTTCAGTTCAATAAAAAATTCATCCCACTCTGAAGGTAACGCATCTGCAAATTTTGATATCTTTTCAGCATTTGACATCCTTATCTCGAACCTTTTTAAATTGGCAAGTAATTCATCATACCGGTTTTCCAACTGATTAAACGTTTCATTTTTCTTACACAAAAATATTCAAATCTTTTAACCCAAGCATTCTTTTTCTCATCTTCTTTCCTCATATCCCAACACATATCAAACCAATCATTTATTCTTCCAAGTTTATCGTTTTCCTTTTCGTTAAACATTTTAAATACAATTTCTTTGTTAAATGACATGGTTCAAAAACTATTTTTAGCTCAAAGTCTAAAAATCTCAACTTCCACAAAGCCTACTAACAAGCCCAATCACAAAGTCTTGGCCCAGATCGTTTTTTTTAACTTTAGACTCAAACTTGAAACAATCTTAGGCCAATTTCAACTAAGGTGACCCGGCCCACTTGATTTTGTTTTAGTATAGGCCCAAAACGTTTTGATGACAACTCAAAACCAAATTTTATTCACTAAACTCTTGGCCCAAATCTACTAAAACCAGCCCGGTCCACTTATCCAATTGAGATTCCAAATAATTTTTTTTTAATCTGCGGCCCACTTGAGATCTTGATATGACCCAATTGAAATGACCCAAAGTTTTGACGGAATTTAGGCCCAAAATTGATTTAGTCCAATACAAAAATATGACCCACTTGACACTTATTTGATATTGACTCAAAAATAGATCCAAAAATTCTGGTATCAAAGAATAGTCCCAAAATTTTAGTGACCCAACAACTTTGGACTTATTTTAGAATTTCAATTTGATATGTCAATTTCAATACTGACCATTTATATTCTCAAAGGAATTTTTAATTGTTCAAACACAACCCTACTATGATGTCATATCATATCACACTTATCTCCGATTTTTTTTATAACGTTTCAATTTAAAATTTTCTTGACTTTTGCAATCAGACAACTTTTTGAACCTAAAAATACTTTTATCAACACAATAAAGTGTCGCAAATAGTCTTTCACCTATACCTCTTCTTCGTTGAGCATAGAACCTGCAACCACAATTTATTACTCACAACACACAAATCCATCAACAAACAAGAACCGATTCAGACTTTGAATGATTTAACCTGCAAATCAGATTTTCAACTAATCTCGTTCGTAATTTTCAATCGGAACGTAACAATCAAACAACACACCAAAACTAGATTGAATCAGTCCGAAATGCGACCGAAAAACAACCGATTCAATCCGACTTTATCGAAACTCGTTGAAATCACACTGAAACAGTATGAATTTTTACCGAAACACTTCGAAACACGATTGAAATAGTGCGAAACCCGTAACAATTAACAACTCAAATCTGAAATGATTCTCTGTCCAAAGAACAACTCAGATACGTTGTAACAACAACCCAAATCCAGATCTGAAACTTATGCAGTATCGAGAGCTAATGCAATAATCCAGATCTGAAACTAACAAAATTTTGATCAGAAATTACCGATTCAGTCCGAACGTCACACCGAATTAAACCAAAAAAGTTCAAAATTCTCCTAAAATCACTGAAGATCAACCGAAATCGATCCGAAGTCACCGAAATGAATCAAAATTCAACCGATTCAGTTCGAAATGTATGAAACTTCAACTGAAGCAAATCAAATCAGTTCGAAATCATCAAATGACACACCGAAATTAGTCGAAACAGTCCGAAATCACAATGAATCGCACCGAAACTTGTTCGAATTTCACTGAAAATCAATCAAAAATGATCCGATTGTACATTCAGTTTGTTGTAATGTGGTTTTAATGATTATCAACGTTCAATTCAGTTCTATTACTCGTTTCAACAACAATAATTTCCATGAACTTTATGATTCGTTCAAACACTAGATCTGAATCATTCTCATATAACAATATACTCAAAACTGAACAAGTTTTATCCGTAAAAAGCGTTAGAGATTGATGTACGTTTTCCGAATATGCGAAACTCCGAATCAAAACAAATCGATTCAGGTTAAAAAAAATCTTGAATCAAAACTCAATTAATCAAACAAGAACAAACTTAGATTGATTAACAACATCGATTCAAAGAAATCTGTTCAAAATTCGTTTGAAAACATAGTTTCTTTTAACTCAGATTCAAATCAGTAATCAAAATCTTATCGAGATAGAGCGAAACTCGTTCGATTCAAGCAACGATTACGCGCAGAGCTATCCGTAGCTCTGATACCAATTGTGAGTTCAGGATCGGATCGTAAACGATCACTAGATCTGCGATGAATTCGATTTAACGTGCGGAATCCGTTAAATCGAACCGTAATCGTGCGCGAAAACGTAAATAACTATTGTTTTATTACGTAACGACCACCGGCCAGAGTTTTGACTCGATCTACACGCTAGAACACTCGAAACCTATGAATCAATACGAAACCGAGAGTGATCTTGTTTGTTGTAGATGATGATCTGTGAAGAACTTTGAAGAAACTGAACTCGAAGATATGATGCGGATGGAGTGTGAAATGTTGTTCTCTGATATGTGTTCACTTCTGTAATGGATCGGATGGCATTAGGTATTTATAGATGAAGCATGTTAGTGTTGTTTGGATCGGATGGCCATCCGATCGGATGGCAGTTGACTTCTCCATCTGATCGAATGAGCGAGTAATACATCTGTGCTTGTTGACCTTTAACTAATCTGAATTCCATGCACGTGAGTATATTGATTATAATCAGATTTCCATGCATGTGATATTCTATGATGTTGGTTATGATGTCATCATTTAGTCATGATGACATCATGTCTGATCTTGTTCAGTTTCTTCGCATCGTGTCGTACCGTATACTGACCTGACATTGCCTAACGACACCTAGCAAAACCTACCGAAACCTATGTCCGGTATATTACAGACTCAAGACTTTAAACGTTACAAATATAGACAGATTTCTAACTATGGACATAAAAAATGCACTCACGCTACCAAGATACCCTACGAGATTTCTGGACACATGCCAAAATCGAAATTCAGGATAAAAAGCCATGGGCAATCTCATTAGAAGTAGGTGGAATTTTGGTTCCAATAATGTCACACCCCAACCGATAACGGAAACATCGAGGCATGGCACTGAGCGAAACAGATTGTCCAGAAGTTTTCATAACAATTATCAATACTATTTAATTTAAATAATACGTCCCATACCGTATCTCAAACAGCAAAATAATTATTACAGACAAAAAATCCAGGCAAATATTCTGTTCCGACAACTCAGATTTAAATAGACAGCAATTGTTTATCTGCTTCTAGAGACCCTTAGTTTGACCACTACAGACAACTATTTGTTGGGCTCTAAAGCTTTATTCTAGCTTCAAATTCCTACCAAGTATGCGTCCTAAGCACCTGTCACATACGTTAAAATAATGTCAATACATAAAATGTACAGGTGAGCATACAAGTTTGATAATAGCATATAGAGTTCGAATTCGTTTATGCATAACCAGCACGTACACATAGTGAAATGAAGCACGTTAGTTATCGACATAGATCCATCAATACCAATGACTGCGGGTTGACTGCCCGAGGCAGTTCGCAATACATGATTACCACCGTAATCCATGCAAGTAATGGTCCTTAACAACCCCCGTGTGAACGGGTGCTGAGTCCAAACTATAGTACTATCGTTGCTAAGGCAGGTAGACAGCATTCCATGTGTAAACATAACAAACAAGCATTCATAAGCCACGTATAACATGCATTAATGGTTAGCGTTCAAATAGTATTGAGTAGTGTGATTGTTGTAGTTTGAATATTCGTAACGTATGTAACACCCAAAAGTGCGTAAAGCAAAAAGGGACCGAGTATACTTACAGCGATTAATGGATTGAAGGGAGCGCTTAGCGAGTAAGGTTAGCCTGAATAGATTCGATAGCATAACGATAAGTGACGTTTTACGCGTTAGATGGTGCAAATGGGTCGGCTAGTGGTTGGATCGGATGGTAATCAGATCGGACAGTAATCCGTGCGGATAACAATCCGTTCGGATGGTCAACCGGTCGGACAGCTTGTCCAGTCGGATGACGATTCGAGTGGATTGTTTCTTCCTATGAGGAGAATGTGTTTGTGTATGATGGCTTGTCTTTTGAAGTTTTCGTTGTAGCATTTTGAAAACATTGAAGTATCTCTACCCATCAAGTTGATCGATCGGATGGTGAGTCGTGCGGATGACAATCCGTTCGGATGGTCATCCGGTCGGACAGTGGTCCGGTCGGACGGTAACTTAGTGGTGAGATTACTTAGTGAAGGCAAGCTCTAAACAGAAGTGTCACTCGATCGGATGTCCATCCGATCGGGTGGCAACTCTGGTAATGAACATGTTGAAAATTGTTTAAGTCCTTAAAGTCTTAGTATCTCATGATCCGAAGAGTAATCCAATCAGATGGTCGTCCGATCGGATTGCAATTCGTTCGATACTTAAACTTCAGCTAAGATTGTTTTAAAGGTGGGACCCAAGTGTGATCCGTTCGGATGGCAATCCGTTTGGATGACCTATCCGATCGGATAACAATCCGGTCAGATAGCAATCCGTTACGGTTGTTCCGTTCGTCCTACACTTGGTCGTTTTGATGGTTTGTCATTATGTCGAGACACTTTGACAACGTGTTAGCAAACAGAACCCCTAGTTCGACCCAGATGACCAACCCGACCAGGAATCACCCTAGTCCGGCCGGTTACCGGCTCGAGACGGTTGGTCTTGGCTAACCCGAAACCGGTAATCTCGTGGGTAGAATCCGGATCTTGAGCTAGTACAACACTACAATCGAGTAAAAGACTAAATCGGGTCGGATCCTATCGGTTTTGAGTACATTGAGTGCAAAAGAGTTGAAAGAAAGTTAAAAACCATCTTTCAATCCTCTTTCATCACCCTTGTGTCGGGATCTTTAAAAGATCTTTGTGGGAATCGGTTAGATCTAAGTTGTTCTTGGTGGATTGAGGCCAAAACATGAAGTTCTTGAAGAACACATGATGACATCATCCTAGAACACCCGAAATCTAGTGATTTCACGGTTAAAAGTTAAGGTTTATAAGATAGAAAGGTGTAGGAGTGCGTGTAGATCAAGAAAGTACAAGATTTAGGACGAGATCTTACCTTGATCGAGAGAAATCGAAGAAAAGGTGAGGAGCACGAATGGTTCGGACAAAGGGTTTCCAAAAGTGGAAAGAAAAAGGGTTTCCAAAAGTGGAAAGAATGATAATAAAAGGGGTATTTATAGGATTCCAAAAGAGGAAAGGGTTGTCCGATCGGATGACATACCGCTCGGATGACTTATCCGGTCGGATGACATTCCGGTCGGATGGCACCTGGCCTGGGGCATTGTGGCTATCCGGTCGGATGGCTATCCGGCCGGATGGCACGTGGTTCGATTGTTTGTTGCGACGATTTTTGCTGATTCGATTTCGATTACGAGCGGTTCGATACGATAGGGTTTCCAAATCAAATTACTTTCAGTTCTAATCACTCATATCGAGCACTATCCCTTCTCCACCAATTATCATAGTTCGATTACGATTCGAGTTCGATGTCGATTGAGTTCGTTTGCATTTCGAGTTAGATTGTGTTTTCGATTGATTACCACAACACAACATAAATAAACATGCACAAATAACACATAAAGCACACACACGTATAACAATAACCCACAAGTATAGATCGAGTTGCGATTCGGTGTCGATTTGATTAGCATAGCTTGATTCTTAGTTGATTAACTTTATCGCATTGTTACTTCCTATAGTTCACAGTCGTAAGTCGTTTGAATAATACGTCGATGGCTTGCAATTAACAACACTTACTCCACATAATACAAATAAAATAAAGAAATTTCTATAAGTCAAATTCGTATAACCGGTCGTTGACTTTGACCTTGACTTTGACTTTGACTTGTGAAAACACGGGGTGTTACAAATAACACCACAGACCATCTCAGAAGTATTTCAGATGAATGATCAAGCAGGTAAAACTTCTTTCCCTAAGGATGAGTATCAAACTGATTTGATCAAAAGAGGGTATGCATGCCAATTAACAAAGGCAACCATGCATAAGGGAGACTTTCCACCTCCCATGAAATTCCTGTTTCATACCCTGCTCACCTGTGTGTCTAATAAAACAACTGCTTTAAATGAGATTCATCTGAAAATACAATACTTGGGGTATTCTATCATGTCTAAAACTGATTTCAATTACTCCCAAGAAATTTTCGATGATTTGGTCAAAATGTGAAAAACATAAAAGAAAAGAAGTCATAGGCCTTCTTATTAATTCCAAGGTTTTTGAGTAATTACTTACAGTAGAAAATACCGAAAGAAAATGCACAAGTACTTGTACAAGGTGCACCTTTTCAAATAAACAGCCTGTCTGCTAAAACTTTTACTCGTTTTTCTGAGTCAAAAGGTTCCAAAACACAAGCAGAGGAGTCTGAGCAAACTTTGGATGAGTCCACATCTGCTCCTCAGACTTCAGCTGCTGAGCCCACTACTCTTGGTAACCACAGCAGCACAACCACTGTTGTGCAACCCCCACCAAAATACCCAAAAAGACCAAGAAAAAAATCCAAAAAGCCCACCAAACCCATCAAAAAGGGTCTTCTGGAAGATGAGATCCTAGAAGTTAACCCAGTGACAACAAAAATGTCACCAATGTGACAACCGGTGATTTACGGCTCTTAATTTCGTGATTAACAAGTGATTAATGCGATAATAAATAGTGTTTACAGCACAAATTAACTTAATTAGGCCTTCGGAGTGCCCAAGAACGTTTATCCGACTTTACAGTACGCGTATGAAGATTCGCGTGGAATCTACGGAACATCAAACGACAACGGACTGATACCATACGAAATACTGACAACGCCGACAAATATTAAAATTTTACGACATATTCTAGCTTCGTAATTAAATTTTAGTAACCGTGTTCGAAACCGGATTAAAAATGATACACGAAGCATTTTTACTCGCTTTTTACGCAACTGACGACTAAACGCACAAACAACGACTACCGACCGTATTTTTGTGTATTTTAATTTTTGACGTTAAACGAAGTTCAGGATTTGACAACGGGTCTCGAGGAATTACGGGCCACTTACACATAAGATGGGCTTGTGGGCCCTGGGCTCAAGCCCAAAACCCACAAAACTAAACCTGCACATAATACATTAGATCTTATAAGATCTCTACTAAATATTACCCAAATCTCTATAAATCTTATCAAATCCCTTCATATCTCTACAAATCTCTACACAATCTTTATAAAATCTGTACAAGAGATCTTGTCTCCAAGGGTTGAAACATATACAATCTATAAAAGATCCATGCCTTCCATATATATAATGCAGACATACACACTTCAAAAACCACAGAGAACTCATATTCTCAAATATACACATATAACACCTCTCTTTCCCTTAGAACACTCATACTACACCCCAAAACCCTTCCCTCCCTCTCTCGATAATATGCTCAAACAAACAATCCCTTCCCTCTTTCCCTCTCGTCTCACTACCGGCAACTCAAGGCCGCAGCCGGTTGACCGGGTGGCTCCCATCTTCAGGAAACACACCCAAACACCCACCCCCCTTACACCACACCCCTAGGAAGTTAAGAGAGCCTCCGTGTGCGTCGGCGGGATCAGCGAAACGGGGGCAGAGATGGACGAGACGGAGTTATGGAGGTCGGAGGCGGTGGTTATTGAGTTGTTTGGGCTGAGAAGTTGCAGCAGACAGAGGTGGTGGTGGATCGGAGACTCCGGCGATGGCTCGTGACAGCGAGTGGCGGCGAAGAGAGAGAGGCGATGGGAGAGAGAACCAGTGGTGGTGGAGACAGAGGCAACGGAAAAGGAGCGGCGGTGCCGCAGGCGGCGGCGGTAACAGCGGTGGTATTCACTCTGGTAAGTGCCTAAACCCCTCTCCTTCATCTCCTTCTTTGAGTCGGTTCAGTCCTCGGTCACACGCGATGTTTCAGGTATGAGGTTCGAGATCGTTCTAGTTTGAGTTCTGCCCGGTTATTTTGATTTTGGCTCGGTTCAGGCCACTGTGGTTCGGGTGGAGGTACGGCTCGGTTCGATTTATCAGGTGCGGGTTAACTTTGGCTCAAGATTGGTTCAGATTATGTTAGTTTAAATTTGGTTATAATTGTTTTGGATCGTATGTGGTTTAGATTGGATTTTTTGGGTCAGATCTGGTCGACTATGGTTCGGGATCGGGATTCGGATTCGGGTTATGTTTGGTTCGGTCAACGGAGTCAACCCGGTCAAACTCAGTGGGTCAACTCAGCGAGTCAATTCAGCTGGTCAACCCGGTTGACTCGGTCAACTAAGTCAAGCAACACAGCGTTTCGACACGAAGAGTGGTAATAGTTAATGACGCGTTTGTCACACCCCGATATTTCCACGCATTACCGGGGGGCCCGGTGGGGAGTATCGTGACGTAGTTGATATCATCATAGTCAAACAACACAATATATAAATGCACAGCGGAAGCAAAAGTTAAATATATTACAATCCGAATATAAAGTAATATCAAAGTATTACAATAGAAAGTAAAGGATCCACAGGCGGATCAAATAAAACGAGAAACCGTTCAATAGACTTTGGACGCCTAGAACTTGCAAGATTCCTTATTAATGCCCTGAGCTTCCAGCCAATTACGTTCAGTACCTCTCACTTAACCTTTTTGGAAAATACGTCAGTTTACACTGGTAAATACAATTAACCGACTCATTTTAAAAAGAGTTTAAGAAAATTGATTTAGATGCACCAGGCACAAAAATATCTTTTATAACTTGGGACAATTATATAAAATTAATCTTGTATACAGATTTACATGTTCATTGTACGTTCAGGGCCCGATGTAGAAACCGAGTCAAGATTAACAGACACGCCACAAGTATAGGCCCACAAGAGAGTGGGATACCGTTTCCCTTATGCAACTGTTAGGTGTATGCCTACACCTCGTGCTTAAGACGTGGCCATTTTATAATACAATGATGTCAAGGATATTCGGGACATGGTCATTAACCCCTAAAGGCTTTTATTTCAAACAATACAGATTAAAATGGGTTACCTCAATAATTCAATCACAATACGATTAAAGATTCAATACCCGACTAAACGGTATTATTATAATACCGTATCCCAAGCCCGTATAGGGAAAATAAGTTAAGAGTATTTACCTGAGCTAGCAATGCAACTTATACTCAGCCGTATATTCTAATCAGCAAGCACAAGTACTTCTACTGGGGCTCTCGATCTGGAACGAAGGTTTTATTAACCTATTAGATTCCTAACGGGTCTTATTTAAGTCGTAACTTAGACCGGTTAGTTTTAAGGAAAGGTTTACGGTTCAAAACGCAAGATTAAGCGAAGATCAGAATAGAATGTGTTTTAGACCCGACAAGTTTGAAGACTTGTATAATATGGGTAATCTAAACACATTCTGGATTTCGAAATAAAAACGGTAAGGTTTGACCCGTTTCGGCTAATTCATGCAAACTAGTTACACAACCCGAACCGAATGCGCAAGAGGCGTAACGGGTAACCATATGGTTCATATACAGGTTTCCTAAGTTAATATGCCTTAAATATGTTGTGATATCAGTAGGATACCTTCCATTATGCCCAAAACGAGTTTAATCTCAATTTAAGCCTCGTAGGGTATTTTGGTCATTTAAAAGATTATAAAAGAGATAATTTTTAATTCTGACACTCGGGTCTGAATTAATCAGTAAAACAACTTAATTTAGTAGGGTATATCAGTTGGTGATAAGTCTTATATGCCAAAATGGTTTTAAACCCATACTAGGTGTTTAATACGCGTTAAAAAGCCATTTTAAGCGATTTCCAGGTTATACAGGAAATCTGAGTTTTCTGATCAGGTTATAAAGTTTAAAATACTTCATTTATTATATAAAATCAGTAGCAATTGGATTGGTGTCAAAATACTATGTAGAACTCATTTTATAACTAAAAAGGGTATAATCGGTATTTACCGAATCAAGGCCATAACCTTAGGTTATGAGCAGGTTAAAAATAATTAAAAATCTTCAAAAATCTCAAAACATTATATTACATCAGTGGGTAAAAGGTTTGGTGTAAAAAATTGGGTTTAGATAGGCTTTACGCTAATTACGCCGTTTAATTAACAAAAAGTTCCCTAATTACGCTATTGGGCATAACTCCTAATCTAGACCTCCAACTGATGTGAAATTTTAGGGACAAGTTTATAAATCAGTAGCAAAGATTATTGTCCTTTCACATTTCTTAAATTCTCGTTTTATGGTCCAAAGGGCATATTGGTCAACATTAGGCATTTAACGGAAACGTGTAAACGAATCGGACAATCAACGATCCAACCACAAAGGGTTATACCATCATGTAACCTGGTCCTAAGGAAGCTCTAAAGCATTTCCAAATTTATCTAAATCGGGTCAGAACTGAAGTTAAAGCAAAACTCAAAGTTTTGCGACTTTCGGTTCCGAACCGGTCCTAAACTGAAAATTGTCGGATCAAACATGTTTAGACATGTTCTTACATTAATTACTAAGTTATAAGAGTAATAAAACAGGTTGCAAAGCTTCTACATTGTTAATTATGTTTTAAATCGCAAATTAGGATCCTGTTGACTTTTTATAAACAACTTTGACCCGACAAAAGTCCTAGTTAGAGTGGGAATCCGAGGGAGCCCTTTTAAGGGTTTAATACCCACATAATTATCATCTTATAACTACCTTCAATTTGACTAATCACTGGACCATTATTGATTAATCGTTAAGTCAAACGTTAATTACGACGGTTTGACTTTTACGCTAATAACTAAGCAAAACATGATTAAGGAAGATCAAGGATACTTACCAAGGTCTAATGCACGATTAGAGATGCTTAGGGAAGGCTCTTGAGCTCCAGAGATGATCAGAAGTGAAAGAAAGAATGAGTGATCAAAGTTTGCAAACAATGGGGGTTTATATAGTGTTCTTGATCCACTATCATGACGACAACCAAGTCTATGAGGTGATCCTGATCAATTACAAGTGCCCCTAAGTCTAAAAATCAGTAGGGGTCACGCATGGAAGTGAAAAATATCAGTTTAAGTCGGTTACATGGGCTGAACAACCAACTGATCGATTTTCTGCATCTGGCTCCTGCTTACGAACCGTAAGGTCCTGAGCATACGGTCCGTAAGGACCTGGTCAGCCAAACAAAGTTTCCAATGTTGTCATGTTTAGCCCCTGTACCTCCAAACTTGATTTTTAACATGGTTTCTTGCACTTGTAACCCCCAAACTCGACTTTTATGGACCCCAATTCATAAACCAACTTTGTTAAGTCCCCGGTTATTCATACGATCACCGAAAGTCTTAAATTTCAACGTTGACGCTTTTAACCCCTCGTATACGAATTTTATCATAACTTCCTCATACGATAACGAAACTTGGTGAAATTTTTATCATGCATTCTAGTGAGCATAATTAATCGTTACAAAGCTTCGGGTTTGCTAAAAGGTCACTTAGAGGTATACTTTAAACATGTTGACCCATTTAACCCCTGTAGTTTGTAATCTCTCACTTTTCTTCACAACTAGCGTCGTATGATCCATGATTTATTCGTTTAAGGGTATAAACATCATGTGGGGTTATTATAAAGTATATTTATCCATTGTTGACATTTTGAACCCTTATATTCACATATTTTCCTTATTTGTCAACTTTAGTCCTTCTAAGGAAATCCTTTACACGTTTTAAGCCCGTGACACGTGTCGATACTTTATAGGACGTGAATTTTCGAGGTGTTACATCCTCACCCCCTTAAAAGAAATCTCGACCTCGAGATTTACCGAAACAAATGAGGGTACTTTTCTTTCATTGTGGACTCTACCTCCCACGTGTACTCGGGACCTCTACGAGCATCCCATTTCACTTTTACGATCGGCACATGCTTCCTTCGGAGCTTCTTAACCTGTCGATTCTTAGTCTATACCGATTTCTCGTCCAACCATAAAGTTTCATTAATCTGCCTATTATTATGATAATGGGTCTCAACTTATTGGTCACACCCTTAAATCATCAGTGTGGGTTGCCTCGTGAGCTCCGCTAAACTCCTTATATAGGTTTTAGCTTATAGGCTATTGACCTTTGTTGCATTCGATTTCCCGAATGTTCCTATATATCCTGGGCTTAACTTACCTAGAGAAATTTAAATTTAGCACACCCTTCTTAGGGCGATACCTTCGATTGAACCTTAAACCTTATTAAGGACTTAAGAAGGTTGCGACTTTTATAAATCCTAAATTTTCTGCCGTTTACTGGCAACTTTAAGATGATTACGAATTCTAATGATCTTATTTGTTGTTTCCAATGCAACTTTCAGATCCTGATAATTGAGCTTACCCATCTATTGTTCTAACAATGGATGTTTAACATTCCATCTATACAAGGTCCCCAAAGGAGTAGTCTTGATACTTACATAATCATTGTTATAGAAAAACTTATTTTATGGTGAGATGGTTATTCCAACCTCTTCTTAAAACTAATCTCAAGGAATAGCTAATCCTTACAGCTAGTCGAATAAATCGACGATCCTGGGCAGCTAATGGTGAATTCTTAACTGTTGCCTAATTAGGGTTGCGGTAATCAATGCAGCTAATGGTGAATTCTTATCTGTTCCACATCTCAGGCTCCAATTCATCCACCATTGCTTGTGTCAAATACGTGACACATTTACGTTACAAGTCCACGAATTCCTTAACCGGGAAGATTTACTTGGACAATTCTATTTCTAGATATCTTCTTTGAATACCATTAGTTGACTTTAGTACCATATGATCATTGGGATATCTTTGTGGTACCATGCATTAAACCTCCATACTGATCAGGCATGGAAGCAATCTATGGAACATATTAAGATACACCAATCCTCTTATGGCGCTTTTGTCATACCATTTGGTATTCGTAATAAATAGAGATCAAAGAGATATCAGTTTCATATGATGATGTACTTTATCTAGAGAGAGGGTACATAAGGACTTTATGATTGAAGATTTCTGATAGGAATAGAAGAAATGGTTCCTATGATTTTGTCGGTAGGTTTTACCTTACACTTAATATCTAGGGTCCTTATGAAAGGTTTTAAAAGCTTGCTATACTTATAGTTTATGAAGGATTTATTGGTATTCGAACCAAAAATAAAAACTCTTAGCATTTAAATCACTGATAAATGTCAAGGAATGTACCCGAGGCCATTATTTATGAACTAGCTCAGGCATTTTAGGTGCTTTCTGTCACACCCTGGCTTTTGCGGAAGCGTGGGTTTATTTGGTGTGACTTCTTAATACCATAGCTTAATCATAACAAAGCTATATGAAAATAAAACCATGCAGATCATCCATTAATTTAAGTTTGAAAAGTAAACTACCACAACATTGTCTTAAGGCGTTGACACATGCAACGAAAATTACAACCTAATAACATAAAGACATTGTTTGAAAGACACAACCACAAACTTAAAATAAACGCCGTTTAAGACTTGCGACTCGTCCAGGTAAAAGTCGCAATCCCTAAACGTGGATGATCCCATACTCTAACGCAGCGCGAAAACGTAGCATACCGTGCCAGATCCTTAGTTCCCTGAAATACATGTAAGTTGGACAAATCAACATAATGTTGAGCGAGTTCATGTGTAGGTGAGTATGTAAAACCTTTGTAAGTATAAAAATCCTGGTATGTAGCAATAAGGAAAAAGAGATCACCAATGGTTTGCAAGGCCATTGATATGTGTGAAGTGCAAGTAGGAAGACTCAAACCTAGCGGATTTTGCGTTGGGCAGAAAGTCACCCCGAGGTCCGTTCTGTTGGGCCTGGGGCTGGGCTCGCTACACCCAGATAGATCTACCGCTTACGTCCCTCGGTCCTACAATGAGGATTAATGGCCTCCAGTTCCCGCCTATCCACTCACATGATCTAAGTAGTAACCCTCCTTAAGCTAACCATACCATGTAAAAAGTACTCGTAATCATAGTAACATGTATTTCACCCCCGCAGTTAAAAACTGAAAACAGTTAAGAGAAAAGGGGGACATGAACTCACCGAAGTGCGTCTCTAAAAAGTATCTCCCAGAAAATCTGCTGTGCGACGACCTACACGTACTAACTTCTATTAGACGGACGGTCGTGCCTCAGTTTAAGGTTTAATGTCTTGGGAGATAGTTAGGCAACTATTTCGTAATTATTTGATAAATATATTCCTTCCCAAGGATGGGGGTTTTAATACATGTGCGTTCGTATTATTTTGGAGCCGTGAATATTCAGTGTATTCTAGTAATATTATTTTTACCCTAAAAATAATATTTGTATAGTTCACAAAATAATCATAAAAGTCTCACAAGTGTTGTTATGAAAAATATATACTAAATATATATTTTAGCAAGTTTTATTTTGTGTAAATCCCACCTCCGACACTTGGAAGCTTCGTAATAAAACCGTGGCGAAAGTTATTTGGGAAAACAAGTTAAAAAAAAAGTATATCCATAACACTTGTGATAAAAATATTTACAAGTGTTAGATTTTTGGAAAAATTTCGCCAGAGTTTCCTCTGTAACTGGAGGTGGCCACGCTTTCAAGCGTATCATTTTCTTTTAAAGATTCAATTCAATAATGTTCCCAACATTGACAAACAATATTCCATCATCAAACTAGTCAAATTAGATATAAATCGCAAAACACATGAACTTGTGGTTTGAGTAAGATATGTAGTAATTTTCCCCATATTTTTAGTAGATATCTCTATAAATAAAATCGGTTTCTCACGAATCTTGTTCTTTCAGAAAATGCATCTGTACACCTTCTTGTCAAATATTACAAAAAACAATTCTTTGTTAAAACTTTTTGTCACACAAGTGTCTACACACTTGTGTGTTTACAAAAATCACCTTTGTTTAGGAAAGATCCAGCTTTAAAAATTATGATTTCTTTTGACACTTGGTCTTTTGAAAATACCACTTGTAGATCCGTAGATCTACTAGTTTAGAACTCCTTTTTACAAAAAGAATCACTTTTACACAAGTTCATGGTTAAGTAATAGTGTTCTTCATCTAACCACTTTTCACACTTTAACATACACTAGGTCATGTTCCATGAACATGACTTAGTCGGGTTAGATGACGATCCGAACTCACACTAGCATAAAACAACACTAAATAATCATAACAAAACAAGTCTTATAAGTTTTACACCAAAATTCATCTATTAACCACCTTGTTCATCTTCTTTAGTAGACTTTTAATTTTGTTCTTACATGTTCATAAATTTCAACCGACAAAATTCTTATTAACCACTATAGACAAGATAAAAAAGGCGTTTAGAGTCACTTACTACTAGCTCGAGGCTAGGGAAGAAACTTGTCGAAAAACGAGTGGTTAAAAGCGTTGAGGTGAGGTCCTTGACGATCCGCAAGCACCGGGCTTCCTCGTATGTGACCCTTTACACTTGTATATAAGTATAATGCCTTGTATGAAATTGAAAAATGGATGGATGGAAGTGAATGCTCTCGGCAGTGGCAAGAAAGAAAGGAAAGATTGAGTTTTTTTTGTTCAAGTGTTGTAAGTTATGATGGACTTATGCATGAACTTATAGGCCATTACTTTCTTATTAACCAAAGGTTATAGTGTCTAGAAGATATTAGAAACTCAAGATTATTATATTCAAAAATTTTGTGGGTGTCCCCTCACACTAACCGAGTTCGGTTATGGGGGAAGGTCCCATGGTTGATTTCCAACTAATAGGTTAGTATTAGTTATGTTAGTTAGGGGGTTAATTTAGTTACTAGTGTGTTGTAAGTTATAGCGGGTGTTAGGGTATTCGGGGACCCTAACTGGCTTAGAAAAAAGAAAAACAAAACAATGTCATTGTCAATAATTTTACGTCCCGGGTTAAGTCCGGTTGTTCGGTTGGATACTAGTCCGTTAAAGTGCTAAATAATTATATAAAGTGTCGTTATTATTTCTTTTAGTGACACAATTTATTCCCGACACTTTGGAAAGTGTCTAGTAATATTTTTCTCATGTTTTGGCACTTTACTAGTTAGCTTAATGCTGAATTTTTATTTAAAGTGCTAAATTTTTGTACTCGAAGTACGTTTTAGGCACATCCGGTCACTATAATTATCACCTAGTGACGCAGTTCTACAATCCTCACCTCCCTACACTCCCTACTAGTGTAGTAAACTATTCCCGGCTCATACTGGCCTTAGAGACAGTAACTGTCTGATGCTGGCTATGTCAGCATGTTTACTGGGTATCCCGTTTAATGTGCTCACTGTGCTTTTGTGCATCAAGGTTGTCACTGAAGTTTTATGTAAATAATGGAGTGACAGTTTATAAGTATGATGCTAGTATGTATGTATCAGAAATCAGTAAGCAGTTTAATCACAGTTGTAAGCAAGCACAGTAATTAAGCAGTAATTAAATATTAATTAATTCGTACGGATACCTGGTTTGGTGAGGGTTGTCACATTCTCCCCCCGTTAAAGAAATTTCGTCCCGAAATTTAAGTTCTACTTCTATTTGCAGGGGTCTTGGGAAATAAGTGGGGGTACTTTTCTTTCATTCGGTCCTCACGCTCCCACGTGAATTCAAGCCCATGTCTCGCATTCCAACGAACTTTGACGAGTTTGACACTGCTCCTGCGAGTTTTGTTAACTTTCCAATCCGTGACCTCAACAGGTTCTTCAGTGAAGTGGAGCGTGTCGTCGATATGAACTTCGTCAGCAGGAATGATCACTGTATCTTGTGTTGGACTCTTTCTCAAATTTGATACATGGAATGTATCGTGAACACCATGGAGTTCAGCAGGTAGGTCCAACTTGTAGGCTACAAGCCCAATCCTTTGCAGGATTCTGAAAGGGCCAATGTAACAAAGGTTCAACTTCCCACGCTTTCCGAAGCGTGCCACACCCTTCCAGGGTGAAACTTTCAATAAAACCATATCTCCAACTTGGAATTCCAAATGTTTCCGGTTTGGATCTGCATAGGCTTTCTGTCTGTAGCGAGCCGCTTCGATGCGTTTTCGAATTTGCGCAATCTTGTCCGTTGTTTCTTGGACTATTTCGGGACCAACAAGTTGTCTATCACCTGCATCAGCCCAGCATAGTGGTGATTGACATTTGCGTCCGTAAAGAGCTTCAAATGGCGCGACTCCAATACTGGTGTGGTAGCTGTTGTTGTATGAGAATTCGGCCAATGGTAAATGCTTATCCCAGCTACCACCAAGATCCATTACACATGATCTCAGCATATCCTCCAATGTCTGAATAGTTCTTTCACTTTGGCCATCAGTTTGCGGATGAAATGCAGTACTTAGGTTCAATTGCGAGCCAAAAGCTTCTTGGAAGGATTGCCAAATCCTTGATACAAATCTCCCATCTCTATCAGAGATGATCGAGAGAGGCACTCCATGACGTGCAACGATCTCTCGCATGTAAATTTCTGCAAGTTTACTCGTATTGTCCTTCTCTTTGATTGGCAGGAAGTGTGCTGACTTGGTCAAGCGGTCAACTATTACCCAAATTGTGTTATGACCTCTGGGCGTCCTTGGCAACTTTGTTATAAAATCCATTGAAATCTGTTCCCATTTCCACTTGGGAATTTCAGGTTGTTGCAGAAGTCCCGAAGGCTTCTGGTATTCAGCTTCCACCTTGGCACACGTCAAACATTTGCTAACATAAACAGCAACGTCGCCCTTCATCCTGGGCCACCAATAATAATCCTTAAATCCTGGTACATCTTATCCGCACCGGGATGAATAGAGTACCGTGATTTGTGTGCCTCATCAAAAATAACTTTTCTCAACCCACCGAACAGAGGAACCCAAATTCTTTTCATAAAACATAAAGTTTCTTCCTCGTTTGACACCAACTGCTTCTCCATCCCACGGAGATACCCGTCTCCAATATTCCTTCCTTTCAAAGCTTCTCTCTGTGCAGCACGAATGCGTAGAGAGAGATCTGTCTGGATAATCATTTCTAAAGCCCTAACCCTTATGGGCTTGATCCTTTCTTTACGAATTAGGGCATCGGCGACCACATTCGCCTTCCCTGGATGGTACTTTATCTCGCAGTCGTAATCGTTCAACAATTCGACCCAACGTCTTTGTCTCATATTCAGCTCTTTCTGGTCGAATATGTGTTGTAGGCTCTTATGATCTGTGAAGATTGTACATTTCATACCATATAGGTAGTGTCTCCAGATCTTTAATGCAAATATCACTGCGCCTAGTTCCAAATCATGCGTGGTATAGTTCTTTTCATGCACTTTCAACTGACGTGACGCGTAAGCTATGACCTTCTGGCGTTGTATCAACACGTAACCCAATCCTTGACATGAGGCGTCACAGTATACCACGAAATCATCTGTACCCTCTAGTAGTGCTAAGATCGGTGCATTACAAAGCTTGCCTTTCAGTAACTGGAATGCTTCCTCCTCTTTGATTCCCCAATCAAACTTCTTATCCTTCTATGTGAGCGCGGTTAGGGGTTGAGGGATTTTAGAAAAATCCTCAATGAATCTTCGATAATAGCCAGCCAAACCTAAGAACTGGCGAATCTCGGTCGGCGTCTTTGGAGTCTCCCATCTCTTTATTGCCTCGATCTTTGTGGGATCAACATGGATTCCATTTCCATTAACCACGTGTCCAAGAAACTGGACTTCGCGTAGCCAAAACTCGCACTTTGAGAACTTGGCGTACAATTGTTCCTTTTTCAGCAACTCCAAATTAGCTCTTAATTGCTGTTCGTGTTCTGCCTTTGTCTTTGAATAAATCAAAATATCGTCGATGAATACAATCACGAACTTATCGAGATACGGCTTGTAGACTCGGTTCATTAGGTCCATAAAACAGCAGGCGCGTTTGTCAACCCAAACGGCATTACTAGGAACTCGTAATGTCCATAACGAGTTCTGAAGGCTGTTTTCGGGATACTCTCCTCTTGTATCCTTAGCTGATGGTATCCAGATCGAAGATCGATCTTTGAATAAAAGCTTGAACCTTGGAGTTGATCGAATAACTCATCGATTCTTGGTAGAGGGTATCTATTCTTGATCGTCAGCTTATTCAACTCCCGGTAGTCAATACACATACGAAAACTACCGTCTTTCTTTTTGACAAATAAAACTGGAGCTCCCCAAGGTGAGAAGCTTGGTCGGATGAATCCTTTGTCAAGTTACTCCTAGAGTTGTGTTGACAACTCCTGCATCTCTGACGGTGCAAGTCTATAAGGTGCCCTAGCTACAGGCGCGGCGCCTGGAACTAAGTCAATGTGAAATTCCACTTGCCTTTGGGGTGGCAATCCTGGCACGTCCTCTGGAAAGACTTCAGGATATTCCCTCACGATAGGGATGTCTTCGATTTTCGGCTCTGCAGCTTTCTTATCCACGATGTGTGCCAGGAAGGCAGCACATCCCTTTTGTAAACACTTATGAGCTTTCAGGCAACTGATAATTCTTAAAGGGGTATCCCGCTTCTCCCCATGAACCACAATTGTTTCTCCATCTTCGATTGGGATACGAACGACCTTTTCGTGGCAAACAATCTCAGCCTTGTTGCTTGATAACCAATCCATTCCTACTACCACGTCGAAGCTCCCCAGCTGGACTGGTAGTAGATCCAAAGTAAACTCACGCTCTCCCAACTCGATTACACAACCTCTGACCACTTCATTAGCTTCTACTAACTTTCCATTAGCCAATTCAATTGAGTAAGGAATATCTAATTTACTAGCGGCTAATCCAAGCATATTCTTAAACTCTAACGATACGAAGCTATAATCGGCACCAGTATCAAATAAAACGGATGCAAAGCGTTGATTTATAGGGAACGTACCAGTAACAACATTGGGATCCTGGCGCGCTTCCCTCGCTTCGATATTGAAAACCCTTCCACGTGCTTGATTCAATTCTGGGCAGTTCCGCTTATAGTGCCCAATGTCACCACAGTTAAAGCATCCTGGTCTTTGTTCATTTCCACCTCCATTTCCAGCTTGATTGTTGTTCTGATCTCGATTCACATTACCAGCTTGATTCACATTCTTGCCACGATTCCCATTTCCTCCATTGTTCCCCTATGGGCGATTCCCAATACCACCATTATTATTGTTTCTATTACCATAACCTCCTTGGCCTCCCCGGCCAGCACTAGCCCAGCAAGAATCCTTCAAGTGGCCAAGTTTTCCACAAGCTTCACATACTTTTGGCCCGCATCGGCCAGAATGATGACGTTGGCAGGAGTTACACTTGGGATGAGTACCCATATATCCCTTTCCTCTCCT
This sequence comes from Helianthus tuberosus, assembly GCA_030545235.1. Taxonomy (NCBI): domain Eukaryota; kingdom Viridiplantae; phylum Streptophyta; class Magnoliopsida; order Asterales; family Asteraceae; genus Helianthus; species Helianthus tuberosus. Next base: position 96,233,987 of record CM060401.1, on the reverse strand, counting down.
TCCAGTACCAGTCGCAGCTTGGGCCGGTGCGCTTGGTTCTTTCTTGCCAACGTGGCTAGTTCCCTGCTTGAAGTTCGAGAATTTCCTTTTGTTACCCCCGGACGACTCGACGTGAGTCTCCTTCTTCTTTGGCTCAACATCAGAAAACTTGTTTAGGCGGATAGCCTCCTCAGTAAGAGCCACGCTCAGATCAATTGCCTCAGTGATAGTTGCAGGCTTGGAAGAGGTCACAATACTTATGATTTGAGGAGTTAAACCCCAAATGAAGCGCTCAATCCGCTTGAATTATGGTGTGACCATATAAGGTACCACATGTGACAGGTCGTGAAACCTTTGAACATACTCTGCGATTTTCGGACCTTCCATCTTTAAATGCCAAAACTCAGTTTCCAACCTCTGGATTTCGGCGCGAGAGCAATACTTTTTACACATGAGCTCTTTCAGCTCGTTCCATGTCATTGCGTAGGCTGCGGCTTCACCAAGGGTTTGAACTTGCAATGTCACACCCCGAATTTCCACGTTTTACCGGTGGGCCCGGTAGGGGAGTATCGTGACGTGGTTGGCAACATAATAGTCAAACAACACAATATTTAAATGCACAGCGGAAGCAAAGTATAGATTTAATTCAACCAAACGATATTGTAATATTAAGTATCACAATTAGTCGAATATAAATCCACAGGTAGATCAAATAAAAAGGAAAACAAATGTTCAACAGTTTATGACATCCAAGCTGGCGAGACTTAATGTGGATGCTAGGAGACAGGCCAGCCTATTTCGCGTAGTACCTGCACTTAACCTTTTTAAGAAAAATACGTCAGTTTACACTGGTAAATACAATCAACCGACTCATTTTGAAAAGAGTTTAAGAAAATGCATTTAAGGCACAAGGCACAAATAATATTTTATAACTTGGGATAATTATGTAAATATATAAACTTGTAAACGAATTACATGTTTCTTATGCGTTCAGTAGTCCGATCCTTAGACTGGATTAAAGATCAATAGACACACCACTTTATATAATGAGACACTGACAGGTGTACGCCTACACCTGAGTGCTAAGGTCGTGGCCATCTCGTAAGATGATGCCAGGGATATCCGGGACATGGTCATTAACCCCCCAAAGGCTTTAAGCAAACAAAACATTTCAAAACAGAGCATATCAATGATTTAACCTCTATTCGATTAAGGATTCAATGCTGGACCAAGCGGTATTCTATATACCGTACCCCAAGCCCGTATAGGGAAAATAAGTTAAAAGTATTTACCTGAGCAAGTATAGTTCAAAATCAGCAAGTGCAAGTATCTTTTACTAGTTCTCCTATTCTGGAACGAAGATTTATAATAACCTATTAGAATCCTAACGGGTCTTTAGTTAAGCTTACGCTTAGACCGATTAGTTTTAAAGATACGGTTCGTACGCACGATTAAGCGAAGACCGGATAGAATGTGATTTAGACCCGACAAGTTTGAAGACTTGCTTAATATGGGTATATGATACACATTCTGGATTTTGAGACAAAACCGATAAGGTTTGACCCGTTTCGGCTAATTTATGTAAACTAGTTACATAAACCGAACCGAACGCGCATGAAGCGTAACGGGTATCCGTAAGAGTCCTAAACAGGTTTCCTAAGTTAACATGCCTTAAATAAGTCGTGATATCAGTAGGATATCACCCTTGACGCCCCAAACGAGTTTAATCTCTTAATAAGCCCCGTAGGGGTATTTTGGTCATTTTAAAGATTATAAAAGGATTTAATTAGGTTTCTGTGAACCGGGTCTGGTTACATCAGTAAAATGGTTTATTTAAACAGGTTATAACATTTGATGTTAAGTCTTATGTGTCAAAACGTTTTTAAACATAAATTACGCGTATAATACGCGTATAACGCCGTTTTAAGCGACGTACGGTTTAAAATAGAATTCTGAGTTTCCAGGTCAGTTTAATAGGCTCAAAATACTATAATTATTATTTAAAATCAGTAGCAATTGGATTGGCGCCATTTGGATTTGTAAAACTCGTTTTATGGCCTAAAAGGGTAAATTCGGTATTAACCGAATTAAGGCGCTAATCCAAGTTTATGATCAATCTAAAAATAATTAAAAATCTTTAAAAATCCTAAAATATTATTTAACATCAGTGGGTAAAAGATTTGGTGTCAAAACTGAGTTTAGATAGGCTTTACGCTAATGGCGTCGTTTAATTAATAAACTTGTTTATAAATACGTCATTAAGCATAACTCCTAATCTAGACTTCCGATTGTCGTGAAATTTTGTAGACATGTTCAATAATCAGTATTAAAGACTTTTGCACTTTTACATTTTCTAAAATCTCGTTCTACGGTCATAAGGGCATTATGGTCATTATTAGGCATTTAACGGAAACGTCGGATAGTTACGGATTCGGTTAGTATAAACGCAGAGGATTATACTAACATGTAACTAGGTCCTAATGGAACTTTAAGGCATGTCTAAACCTATAAGAATCGGGTCAGAACTGAGGTCAAAGCAAAAGTCAAACTTTTGCGTATCTCGGTTCCGAATCGGTTCTAAACATAAAGTTGTCGAATCAAACAAGCGTATACAAGTTTTTATACTTATTTTCAGTTGGTAAGAATAATAAAATAGTCTATACGCCATTTACATCGCTAATCATGCATTAAACCAAACATAACAATTCTGTTGACTTTTTCGGAAGAGGTTTGACTCGATAAACGACCTAGTTAGGATCCGAATTAGTGAGTGCCCTTTTAGGGGTTTATCAACCATATAAATACCAACTTATAACAACCTTTGATTCGACTAAACTCTGGACCGATTATTTATTATCGAAAAGTCAAACCGTAGTTACGACGGTTTGATTTCTCGGCCATAAACTAAGTAGGAATGAACTAGAGAAGATCAAGGGTACTTACACAAGTCTTATGGATGTTTTGGAAAGCTTGTATCTTGTTTGAATGCTCTGGAAATGCTCAGGAGTGATGAATGATCATTGTTGCATAATGTGGACTTTTTAAATAACTTCAAACACTCTTAGATGATCAACACATAAGTCTAGGGGTGTTGAATTATCATCCACAAGTGCCCTATAGGCTAGAAACCATCTTAGGCAGCCCAAGGTTTCGAAACTTGCCATTTAAGTCGGTTAAAAACACAACAGGCAGCTGTCTGTTGGTTTTTCGCATCTGGGCATCCCATACGCATCGTAGGGGTTTAAGCCCTGCGATGCGCAGGGCAACATACGATGCGCAGCAACAACTTTCCTACGATGCGCAAGCCTACAATCAGGTTTCTTTTATTTGCATTTTAGTCCCTGGTCCCCCGTAACATCGCTTTCACCTCCCAATCTTGCATATGAAGCTTTGTTATTTAACATATGGGGATTTAAGACTTATACCCACTTTGTTAAGTCCTCGGGTAACTTTGTGATCACCCGAAAAGCCCTAAATTTCAACGTTGACACTTATAACCCTCGTACACGAATTTTGTCACAACTTGCTCATACGATATCGAAACTTCATGAAATTTTTGTGGTACATTCTAGTGAGCATAATTAATCGTTACAAAGCTTCGGGTTTGTCAAAAGGTCACTCAGAGGTATAACTTAAACATGTTGGCACATTTAACCCCTGTTGTTTGTAATCTCTCACTTTCTTTCACAATTTGCTTCGTATGATCCATGATCTATTCGCTTAAGGTTATAAACATTATGTGGGGTTATTGCAAAGTCTATTTATTCATTGTTGACACTTTGAACCCTTATAATTACACAGCTTCACTGTTTGTCAACTTTAGTCCTTCAAGAACATTCATTCACACGTTCAAACCTATGACACGTGTCAACACCTTATAGGACGTAAATTTTCGAGGTGTTACATGCAAGTTCCACCATGACAGGGCTCCGTCCACGAATAGCCCCGAAATGTAGGTAACTTGTTGGTCTGGAGCGCATTTGCTCATGCGGAGAACTGATTCTGTCTTTTCGGCCCAACGAACAAAAGCAACAGCACCTTCGGTGCCATCAAAGTTTACAGGTTTGCAGTCTAGGAACTGCTTGTAGGTGCACCCTGCACATACGTTACAATATATGAATGGCATTAGCAAACTTGCTATAGATATCCAATGTATCATGGTATGCCTAAATGACTTAGTATTACCATGAGGCGGATTGTTGTTGCCGTTATTGTTTGAGCTGCTTCCTCTGGGTCCTTCTTGAGAGGCGGCGTATTGCGCGATGGCAGCAGCGATGATTTGTTGAAGTTCTGCCTCGTTGGCAGGCATGCGTGGATCGCGTTTCGGTGGCATCTTCTAAAAGATGGTTCACGTAAGTCAGGTCATGGTAGGTAAAGTGTGCGTATATAACGATAGTAATAATACATAACATCTCATGTTAAAATAAACCAAACACATAACATCTCATGTTATAGAACATAAACAATCAATCACACAACATCCCATGTTATAAATATGTTGGATCTGAGTTTGTTTCTGATTGTATTTTTTGTTTGTAATTAAAATGAAGATGGATGAGTGTGCAGCGGAATTATGATGAAAACAAACTTTGCATACAATCAAACGAGAGTAATACTTTAATCAAACATCTTTTCACAATGAATCAGAAGATTGAATTTATTTCAATAACGATTACAATGATTGATGAATGAATGCAAACTCCCCCTCAGCCAGAGCTCAGTTGTTTGTTCGTGCAAAGAAGATGATGATGCAAAAGAGCTAATAGAACAGTACAAAGTACTGAACTATTTATAGGCACTTGCAAACCACTGAGCATCTTAGCTGTCGTCACCATGAAAGTGACATCTAACCTCCTAACAAACTCTAACCTCTGATCTATACAAACACTGATGCACTAACTACTGCTATTACATTTCATTACATAAAAGACACTTAAACAGCTGCTGCATCCTTCCATTGCTGTGGACCCAGCAGTGCTTGTCCGGATCAGCAGTACTTGACTCAAGGCAGTAGATTGAATCAGCAGAGCTTTGGTCTTTCATCAGGTCTTTACTTGAACAGCAGTTGTAGGTCAGCACTTTGCAAGATCAGCAGATAGGAGGTCAGCAGATATGAAATCACTTTCAAGGGGAGAGATTTGTATGTAAACATCTGCTTATTCTGGATCCACTGCTCTGATCCAGTTTTGGCTTTAATTATCTGTTCCTCTGAAAGGGTTCAATCCCAACAATCTCCCCCTGGAACAGATAATGCCAAAACTCTTCTTTATTGTGGAAATCTTTATTGCCTCATCAACAGTTCCCTTATCTGACCTTTAAATTGTAGTTCAAAGTCTAGGGCATCTGTGTCTTCATCATCCCTGCTAAGTGGAAGATCAAGGAGATCCTGCAAATCTTCAAGACTCAGGCCAAGAGCTTGTTCCCTTGATATTTTCTCCACTTCTCCGCCAGACCTGAGCAAAGTCAATACGCAGGTCTGTTTGTCAGTTTCCCACTTTTGTATTTTTGAGCCTGGTGGGTTTCTTAGGAGATGTTTATTTGCAGAAGTATTTGGTGAGGCTGGCCTATTCAAAACTGGCTGAGCAGTACTTGCAGTTTGATCCAAACCAAGAGTTTCTATGATCATTTTCTTTATGCCTTCTTTTACAAGGTCATCTCCTTTTATCATCTCTTGGATGTTTCACCTCTCAACTGTTTGTGTGCCCTTCTTTTATAGATGGCAGCACCAGTTGGAGCAGTGGCTCTCCTGATCTGCAGCTTTGTTGGTCTTTTTGAAACCTCTGCTTCAGGATAGTCAGGCTTTTGAGGAACATTTGGATCTTTCTTTCTTAGTTCCTCCAACCTTTTCTAGGTGATCCTAACCACATCTTCTTTCCATCTAGCAACTTGTCTTTTGTTTCCATATTCAGCAGCAACCAGTTCTTCTTTCATTCTTTTCAGTTCTACCTGTTTGTCAGGTACATTCTTTCTAAACTTTGCCCAGACAGGAGGAGTGTGAGAGACTTTCGTTTTTATCATGTCTTGAATTCTTGCAGCTTCATTTTCAAGCTCGGGAACAGTCCACTCTTTGTACATGTATTTCTCTCCTTTGTACTTCTTGTGAGCCATGATGCTTTCAATGCAGTCTTTCTTCAAAGTTTCAGCTGCTCTTTCTGAAATTTGTTGACTGACATTTTTTGCAAATTGTTGTAGGGAACTGACTTGTGTGAGCAGATATTGATAATTTCTTGAAATTTCTTTGTCAGATTTCCCTTGTGTATTTCTTTTTGAGATATCCTCTGCTTGCTTGGCCTTGATTTTCAAACACTCATCAACATTTTTAGGCCAGGGATATCCTTTTATTGATGGCAAACTCCTTTTGGCAGGGTCATCCTCATAGTAAAAGGATTTTATTTCTTCTCTAACAGCTGCTAGTTCAAGAGGAAATTGAACACCTGCAGGAGGTAAGGGCTTGTACATTTGAACTGAAGAGAGAGGAACAGGTTTTGGTATTGTGACAAGCGCTAAAGATTTTGAAGATGGTTGTGGTGGTGAAGTGTCATCATCTTTGAGAATTAGCCGTCTCCTCTTTGTTTGAGGAGGGGCTGATGATGTTTTGGATGGAATAGTGGTGGTGGATGTAGTGGTAGTGGTTTGTGATTGACTAACAGTTGTTGAAACAACTGGTGTTCCAACCACTGTTGTCATTACAGCAGATGTTGTAACAACTACTGTCTTCTGCTTTTTGGCAGGAGGTGATTTTGTTTTTGGTGGTAATGGTGGTAAAGCAGTGGATTTGGTGTATGTTGAAGTGGTGTGTGTTGAAGTGGGAGCAGATGTTGAAACCACTGAAGTACCAACAGTTGTTGATACAACAGGAGTTACAACAGCTGTTTTAGGTGGTGGTTTTGGAGCAGACTTTGAACGTCTGGTTGGATTGGATTTGGGTAGCCTTACTCTTCTTGTAGGCTTCTTCTTTTCATCAACAAGATTTTCATCATCTTTTGATCCTGAAGTACCCTGATCCGGATAATCCACCCTGGCTTTCCTTTTGGCCTCTCTATCCCTTTTTACACTTGCAACTGCTTCTGCCAGTGCATTTGTGGTCACATCAATTTTCTTGCTTCCATCTGGCAGAGGGATTTGTTTGGCCATATTTGCATTTTCTGGTTCAATGTAGAGACCATCCTCTATTCCCTTCTTTTTCCACTCCTGAATTTTCTCCCCCTTTTTGGCATTATCTGGGGGAAGTTGATAAATGAAGCGAACTTTTGGAGGAGCAGTGCCAGTGGTGTGCAGGATCTGAGTTTTGAGAGCCTTTAGATCAGCTTGAGTGTTCTTGAACCTTGACTCCATTGTATTTCTCAGCTGTTGGACATGTTTTTCATGTTGCTGATCTGCTCTTTGTGCTTGTTCATGGAGAAAAGGTTGAAACAAATTCCAGAGCTAATTTGTAGCAAGTGCCTGTTGTGGACCAGGTGCTTGAGATGGAACAGCAGTTGATTGTACCTTTTGTACTTGTAACAACTGTTGTAGCATATCTTTGAGTTCTGCAACAGAGCTATCAAGCTTTTCAATACGATCCGTCAATTTCTGGTACTTTAAACCATCACCCAATTTAGTGGGATCATCTGATTTCCCACTAACAGTGGTTTTATCAGTAGTTGAGGTAGGGAGTGTACTCCAAACATTAACCACTGATGCCCCTTTTTCTTGGTACTAGGTCTTCTCCCTTCAACACTTGACAACCTTTTGATCTTGCCAGTAGGATAAATAAATCCACTGGTGGTTGGCAGATGTGCTATAAAAGGAATTACCTCCAAGGAAGTCTTATTGATGTAACCACTGTCCAACTGTAAACCAGTGGGTTCAACAGTTGTAGTGGCTGCTTCACTTGGACTACCACCAAGAGTTACTTGTAACTCAAGGGGTGTAACCTCCTCAGGTTGTGTTGGTGGGTTAGCAAAGATTGATTCATCAGACCCAGTCAGTTGTTGAGGTGTATTCTCATTGATAGGTGATTGAGAAGGACTGGTTAGTGCCTGGTTCAAATCAATTGCATCCAACAGTAGTTTAGTTGGTGGGGGAATTGTGGATGTGATGGGTGGTGTAGAAAGTGGATTTGCCCCGGGTATTGAGCTGTGGATGATAGAAACAAGTGTTTCCAGAGCATCATGATGTGGAGACCCTATTTGTACAACCTGTTCTTTTTGTGAAGAAGCAGGAGGAGTTTCTGTTATGGGTTGAGATATTTGTACCAACTGCTGTGAGGAAGAAGCAGCAGTGGTTTCATGTGACTTTTGTGTTGTCACTGGCATTTGCTCTGGTATCTCATCCTCCAGAGTTGCCTTTTTGATTGGTTTGGGGGGTTGTTGATTTTTCTTTTTGTGTGGCTTTTTGTGAATTGTAGGTGTGGGTTTCAAAACAGTTGGTCTGCTGCTTTGATCACCTTGAGCAGTGGGCTCAGCAGCAGATACCTGAGGAGCAGTTGTAACTGCTAAAATCTGCTCAGGCACCTCTGCTTGTGTTTTGCAAGGTGCTAACATTCTTGAAAAAGTTTCAGTTGTTAAACTGTTTATTTGAGTAGAATCACCTTGGTTTATTGCAGCTAAATCATCCTTACTGAATTTCTTTGCAAAATAGTAACTTAAAAACCTTGGAAACAGTAAGAATGATTTTGTTTCAACATTATTAACCAAATCTTTAAAAATTTCCCGAGAATAGTTAAAAATTTCTTCTTGAAGAATTGCATATCCCAGATTTTGAATCTTTAAAGGGATTTCATTGAAAGAAGTGGTTTTATTTGAAACACATAGTAGGAGGGTATGAAATAAAAATCTGGTTGCAGAAGGAAAATAACCTTTTTGTAAGGTAAGTTTCTTCATCATTGTGGCTTCATACCCTCTTTCAATGAAGTCAGTTTGCAACTCGTTTTTAGTGAAAGAAATTTTACCTTCTTGATCATCGAGTTGAAAGACCTCTGAAATGGATTGTGGCGTGATTTGGACAGCTTTACCCTTTATAGAAGAGTGTATGGTGGTTGCAATGTCTCCTTATTTTTCAAGGGTTGCATTCTTCCAAAACTCCCTTTGGGTTTCCAAATAGATTGGTGCATTGACGGTGAACAAAGTTTTGTACTTTGATTTTGCCATGGTGTCAATGATGGAATCGAAAACATTGGTGGTTCCTAGTTTTGTGAGAAGACACAGGAGATTGTGAGATGATTTATATGGGATTTCTGTGGAGATTGCCTTTTGAGAGGCTGTTTTCGATGATGATTTGGATGTGGGTTTTGCAGAGGACTTCGATTTTGTCATTTTTGAAGAGAATGATCGAAGAAATTTGTGAAAGATGAGATGAAAAACTGCTTTGAGAAGAGAATTTTTAAGAATTCAATTCGACAGTAAAACCCTGTTTTGGTGGTGAGTGGGGGATTTTATTGGGAAGGAAGTGAATGCTGACGTGGCAGCCGTTACAAAAGGCCTGACCACTATGTACTGCCCACGTGACAACCCCTGGTGAAAGTGAAGGACAGTACTTTTGTGAAAGTGACTGATGAAGGCAGTGGTATGAAAGCAGTGGATGATTTTCACTATCAGTGGATAGCATATCAGTGGATAAGACACTGCTTTTGAACAACAGAGTTTATCAAAGGAATGAGAGAACAGGGGTTGACTTTCAGCAGTGGACAGACTTTTGAAGTAGAGCAGACTTTTGAACAATCAGTGGTTAATGGCAGACTTTTAAGGATTTTAATGAAAAACTTCATTTTTAGCTATTTTTAAGGATGAATTTTTGATTTTCTGAAAACATTTTAGTGCTTTTATACACAGAAAAACAAGATGTTGCTTGTTATTCCATGTTTAGCATCCCAATTCTAGAGACCAAGCTTTCAAAGGTAGCTGTATCAAGTGCTTTTGTGTGCACATCTGCCAACTGGTCTTTAGTAGGGACATGATGCAGAGAAATCAAACCTTTTTCATAGCAACCCCTCACAAAGTGATGTCTGATGTCGATGTGTTTGGTGGTTGAATGGGAAACTGGATTTTTGATGATATTTTCTGCTGCCTGGCTATCCAACATGAGTGGTGTCTTTAAGGCAGTGATACCAAAATCCAGTAACTGATTTTGAAGCCACAGGAGTTGGGCTGTACAGCTTGCAGCAGCAATGTATTCAGCTTCAGCAGTGGATGTTGAAACAGCTGCTTGCTTCTTGCTTTGCCATGAAACTAAGCAATCACCTAGAAACTGGCACCCTCCTGATGTGGACTTCCTTGTGGTGTGACATCCAGCAAAGTCACTGTCTGAAAAACCTGAAAGCTTGATGTTCCTATTAGCTGGATACCAGATACCAAGTGTGGGAGCACCTTTTATGTATCTGAAGATCCTTTTTACAGCAATGAGATTTGATTTTCTGGGAGCTGATTGACTTCTTGCACAGACACATGTTGCAAACATGATGTCTGGTCTAGATGCAGTTAGGTACAATAAAGACCCAATCATGCTTCTATAAAGTGTTTGGTCAATCAGCTCATCTTTTTCATCAGACATGACCAGCTTATTTGTTGCCATGGGTGTGCTGCATGGTTTACAATCATTCATATCAAATTTGGTCAGAAGTTCTTTAGCATATTTGCTTTGATGAATGAAAGTTCCATTTTGCATTTGCTAAACTTGGAGACCAAGAAAGCATTGCAGCTCACCCATTGCACTCATTTCAAACTCAGCTGTCATGAGTTCTCTAAACTCTTCACACATTGAGTTACATGTGCTTCCAAAAATAATGTCATCCACATAAATCTGGACAATCATTAAATCCTTCCCTCTCCATTTTAAAAACAGTGTTTTATCAATGGTACCTCTTTTGAAACCATTTAAGAGTAGGAAGCTGGAAAGAGTTTCATACCAGGCCCTTGGTGCTTGTTTCAAGCCATACAAGGCTTTGTTTAGCCTGTAGACATGATCTGGATAAAATGGATCCTCAAAACCTGGAGGTTGACAAACATACACCTCTTCTTGAATTGTACCATAGAGGAAAGCACTTTTGATATCCATTTGAATCACCTTCATGTTGTGGTTGACAGCAAAGGCCAGGAACAGTCTAATGGCTTCCAATCTTGCAACAGGGGCAAATGTTTCATCATAATCAATCCCCTCTTCCTGTCTTTAACCTTGAACCACAAGCCTGTCTTTATTCTTGACAACAATACCCCTTTCATCAGTTTTGTTCTTGAAGACCCACTTTGTGCCAATGGGACTAACCTCTTCTGGCAGTGGTACAAGCTCCCATACTTGTTGTCTTTTAAACTGTTGGAGCTCCTCTTGCATGGCTTCTACCCAGCTATTGTCTTTTAGTGCCTCTTGGTACTTGACTGGCTGATGGAGTGATCGAAAACCAGCAAAAAGACAAATGTTTTGGGTTTGGCTTCTTGTGAGCACCCCTTCATTTATGTTGCCAATGATTTGATCAGGTGGATGAGATCTCAAGAAGATTAAATCTCCTTGGTATGGTATGATGGCATTTGTTGGTGAAGGCTGCAAATGTGTATCATCTAAGCTAACCACTGCTGGTGACTTTGATGACCCAGCAGTGGCTTCAAAAGGTGGTGGAATAGGAGGTAATGAAGTGGACAACTGCTGACTTTTATCCACTGTTTGAGGACTTTTGTCAGCAGTGTTTGAGGATGTGGAAGCAGTGGTGGATGGGCTACTTTGGTCAACAACTGTTGAGGTAGCAGTGGTTGAGCTTTGACAACTGTTTTGAACAGCTGGTGCTTTTCACTTTGTGGCAGACCTTTGAGGGATGATAATTTCATACCCATAGTCTGGTGTTGTATCCTCTGATGGACCTGCACTGTTAGTCTTGACAGCAGTATTTTCAAAAGTAAATTTTTCAAGATCAAACAGATCTGCAGGGTTTGCTGGGATTTTCATTGATGAAAGTTCATTGAACTTAACGTTCAAAGTCTCCTCCACTGCCTTGGTCCGTGTATTGAACAATTTGTAGGCCTTGGCAGTGGTTGAGTATCCCAAATGATAACCACAATCAATTTTGGCTGCAAATTTTGAAATGGAATCTTTTAAGTTCAAAATAAAGCATGGGCAGCCAAACACTTTGAAATATGAGATCAGTGGTTTGATTTTATACAGAATTTCATAAGCAGACTTTTTGTGCCTGGGGTTTATTAAAACTCTGTTCTGAACATAGCAAGCAGTGTTTACTGCCTCTGCCCAGAAAGTTAATGGCAAACCTGAATCTGCAAGCATGGTTCTAGCAGCCTCAATCATAGTTCTGTTCTTCCTTTCCACTACCCCATTCTGCTCTGGTGTTCTAGGGATGTTGTACTGCCTTACAATCCCTTTCTTCACACAGAAGGCATCCAACTCCTTGTTTTTGAATTCTGTGCCATTGTCACTCCTGAAGCTTTTCACTGGAAGGTCAAATTGCTTTTCAACCTGTGTTACAAAGTCTTGTAAAATGCCTGCAGTCTCATCTTTTGAGTGTAAAAAGAAAGTCCATGTAAACCTAGAAAAGTCATCAACAATAACCAAACAATATCTTTTCTTTTTGAGGCTCATGACTTGAACTGGGCCAAACAAATCCATGTGTAGCATTTGCAAACACTGGGTTGTTTTGGACTCTTCAATGGACTTGTAAGAACTTTTATGCTGTTTTCCTTTTAAACAGGAAATGCAATGTTCAGGGCATGAAAACAATTTTTGTGGTAGGCCTCTTACCAAACCATTTTTTGAAATTTCAGTGATTGTCTTAAGATTTGTGTGCCCCAGCCTTCTGTGCCAAAGTTCTATCTCTTTGTTAGAGGCAGCTGAGAACAGACAGGCATCAGCTCTGGGACACTCTTTTGACATATCAACGACATAAACATTGCCACTTCTTTGAGCAACAAGTTTAGTTTGACCAGTTTTGATTATTGCTTCAATCTTTTTGACCATTTATGGTCCAACAATCCTACAACAATCTTTTGTGAAGAATGACCCAAACCCTTTGTCACTCATTTGTGATACACTCAGAAGGTTGAATTTTAGATTGTCTATCAGATTGACATTTTCAAATTTTACATTACCAGATTGCACTGTACCAGACCCCAGAACTTTCCCTTTACTATTATTCCCAAATGATATATCACCCCTTCCATGGATTTTAAAGTCTTTGAGGAGGGCTTTACATCCTGTCATGTGCCTGGAGCCTCCACTATCTACATACCAAAGACTATCAAAGCATGCAGAAGCTCCCTGCACATGAAGTAAAAGGATTAGTTCATTAAGGTCTCTAAAGCCAACAAGGCTTTGGATGGGGTTTCAACAGTGTCTGGGATGGATGCAGAATGATGGACATTGGTTAAGTCAGGGGTTTGGACTGTTTTAGGACAGTGTTTCTCTAACCACTGTTGTGGGTCTTGACCAATCATCTGCTGGTAACCAAAAGGATGCCTATTCACTTTAGGTTTAGAGGGCCTTTTGTAGGCCTCATAAACGTGTAGAATCCTTTGGTAAGACTGTTTTTCTTTGCCTTTTCTGAACTGATTGGCAGGGGGTGCATCAGTAACCTGAACATCTCTTTTGACAGATGTTTGGTTCAGCTGTTTGAACTGGCACAAACAGTGGTTGTTTCTTGGTGAATTTGACAGATGATGATGATGGTGATGAACTCAAGGATGTTTTAGCAATGTACTCATTCTTTTTCACATCAAAGTTTTTGAGATACACACATGCTTGAGTTTTGTGGTTTGTTTTACCACAAACATTGTAACTTTCAGCTGAGACAATGACACTTGTTCTGTTTAAATCATAAGCTTTTAAGTGGAAACAATCTTTTGTTAGATGATTCCTTTTCTCACAAAATTCACAAAACAAGTTATCAATTTTTTCTTTCTTCTTTCTCTTTTCAGACTCCTTTGCAGCAGAGGTTTTAACCACTGCTGGGATGTCCTTGAGAGGTATGACTTTAGCTTTTGGAGCCTTGACACCATCAGTTGATGTAAAGTCCATTGGCTTGAAATTTTCAAGAATATCACACTCATCAGACCATTTTGGTTTAAACTGATATTCTTCAAGCTCCTCAAAAGTAGAGGATCCCATTGGTCTGTCAAGTGTGATTTTGTTACCAAGTTTGTCAGTGATTTTCACTTCTTGGCCATTCTTGTTTGTGGGGATGAACTCAGTGGTTACATCAGTGGTTTAAACAGATTTTCCAAAAGCAGTGTTTTCATCATCATGTTTTCTATAACCAACCCCAAATTTCACATTGCTTTTTATCTGTTTCTCAAGCATAACCTCATACCCTTTGCATGATTCCACCCATCTCTCACATGTGATTTGGGTGGACTCTAACTCCTTTTTGCAAACTTGGTATTTTTCTACCATAGTTTGGAGTTGGGTTTTGGTTATGCTCTGCTCTTCTTTCATGCTGCTAATCTCCTTTTCTTTTTCAGCCAATTTGTTTTTAAGTTCTTTTAAAGATCTTTCAAATTTGACTTCATCAGTTAAGATTTTATCCCGAAGGTTTTCATTCACCTCTTTGATGTTAGCAAAAGCAATAATGCAATTGTCAGAACACAGTTTTTCTAGAACTTGAGGAGATACCTTGGCAGCAGCCATCATTGCACAATCACATTGATGATTCTCTTCATCATCAGCTCTCACCTTCTTTTCACCAGCCTTTTCTTCTTTCTCTTCTTCTTTGTCCTCTATGGACCATGGATCTGTCATTGGTTCAATCAGGGTACCTGAACTTTCTCCCAACAGTAGTTCACCAGCCACTGCAGTAACCACTGCTTCAGTCACCTTATCCACTGTTTCAATACTCAGCTGTTCCTCCTCAGTTTCAACCCCCTCCTGTATTGACTCTAATGCCATCAAACAAAATTCATTATGAGAAGAATCATTAGAAGCATAGAGTGCAAAATTTTCATCACTAAGGTCTTCAGGCATACTGCTCCAGTCAACAAACCCTTGAGTGAAAAAACTTTGTTGATCTAGTTGTACTGCTGCTGGAGCAGTGGTTTGAGGTGCAGGCTGCACTTGTGCCTGGGGGACAGGGGTTTGAACATATTGGATATGTGGAACAGTAGTTTGGACATAGTGCACTGGCACAGGGGCAGCAGCATAGTGAGCAGTGTTCACTTGAGCTGCAGGGGTGTATTGGGAATAGTGCACAGTGTTTTGACTTTGTGGTCTAGGGCTAGTGCTAGGGTGAGTAACTATTGGTCCAGTGTTTTGACTTTTGCATTCCCTAGCAAAGTGCCCTAACCTATTGCACTTGTAGCACTTGATTTTCGATTTATCCAACCCAACCCTCAAATTCCCATGAAGTCCTAGGAATTTTCTCCCTGTTCTTTTATAGAATTTGCTAGTTCTAACACTTAGCAAAGCCAACTAGTGCAGAATATCCATCTCTTCTAAGTCAGTGGGATCAAAATGTTGCAAATCATTGAGTTCAAAGCTTAAATTATCTGACATCTGGTTTTCGTTTGCAGTGAATGCATAACTAGCAGAGTGAGGATCAGGGTTGTTAAAATTTGCACCAGCAGTTATGTCAATGAAGTGATCATAACCCTGATCCTTACCACTGCTCCCAGATTCTTCTTGACCCAGAAGAGCAGTATTACCGAAAGTGTAATCATCAGTAACTTTTCCTGAATCTTGTAACCTCCTTTTCTGGTTCAACTCCCTCTCGTAGGTCAGGAGTCGACCGTGGAGTTGGGTCAAGGTCAGATCCTTGAACTCAGGTGAGTTTCGGGTGACAAAAGCTATGGTGTCCCATTTTTCTGGCAGTGACCTGAGGAACCTGCTATTTTGAGTTGAGTTTGTAAAAGTGGTGTTAACAAGCCTCAGTTCACTGATGAGACAACTGAAACGCTCAAATTGTTGCGTTAGTGATTCACCTTTAACGTAACAAAATGTTTCATACTGTTGGTTCAGGATTTCCCTATTGTTTTCTATGACTTCTTCGGTCCCCCCAAACTGTTCCTTAAGCGTGTCCCATAACTCTTTGGCACTGTTACAGTGTAACAGTCCAGCATATATCTCATTGGGCAGCACTGATGCTATGATGCTAAACGCTTTAGCATCTAGTTTGAACTTTTGATAGTCGGTTTCGGTATAATTTTCAACTGGTTTTGGAACGAACTTTTTAGCATCTTCAGTGCTTGGCACTGTGGGAACGTGGGGACCATAAATGACAGACCTCCAACAACCTGTGCTTTGTTGAGCAAGGATGTGACCCATCCTCCTCTGCCAGATGTTGTACTCATTTCTTTTTAGCATAGGTGGTTTAAAAAGCGAACCGATGTTGTTTTTATCATCCTGAGATTGTGACGTCATTCTTGTTGTTTTACAGACACTGAGAAATCAACTTTAATGGTGATTAATCCTTGCTCTGTTTTTCAACAAACGAACAAACGATCAGTATCAACTGTTATGAGCTGAACTATTTACGTCAAAATGATTGTTAAATCAAATTTGACTGTCCAAGCTCTGATACCAATTGTTGGATCTGAGTTTGTTTCTGATTATATTTTGTGTTTGTAATTAAAATGAAGATGGATGAGTGTGCAGCGGAATTATGATGAAAACAATGATTGATGAATGAATGCAAACTCCCCCTCAGCCAGAGCTCAGTTGTTTGTTCGTGCAAAGAAGACGATGATGCAAAAGAGCTAATAGAACAGTATAAAGTACTGAACTATTTATAGGCACTTGCAAACCACCGAGCATCTTAGCTGACGTCACCATGAAAGTGACATCTAACCTCCTAACAAACTCTAACCTCTGATCTATACAAACACTGATGCACTAACTACTGCTATTACATTTCATTACATAAAAGACACTTAAACAACTGCTGCATCCTTCCACTGCTGTGGACCCAGCAGTGCTTGTCCGGATCAGCAGTACTTGACTCAAGGCAGTAGATTGAATCAGCAGAGCTTTGGTCTTTCATCAGGTCTTTACTTGAACAGCAGTTGTAGGTCAGCACTTTGCAAGATCAGCAGATAGGAGGTCAGCAGATATGAAATCACTTTCAAGGGGAGAGATTTGTATGTAAACATCTGCTTATTCTGGATCCACTGCTCTGATCCAGTTTTGGCTTTAATTATCTGTTCCTCTGAAAGGGTTCAATCCCAACAAAATATATCAACCACACAACATCCCATGTTATAGATCATAAATAATCAATCAAACATCACATATGATAAGAATACCGCGATTGCATTGCCATAAATCGAGACCACAGGGTAAAGTGTACAAGTACATAACTGTAACATACAACATCAACGACTAAGGGCTACATCACCCCAGTCCAAAATATCAAATCAGTGTCAACATATCCAATATACATAGCAACAAAAGTCAGGATCAATATGCAGTCTCCCAAAAGCTATGCAATCTGTGCAAACGCCGTCTTCTCAACAAAAGTCCACCCGTGTCGTACAAAATAGCCCTACGCTGATGGCGGTGGAGGAGGGGGAAAATGAGAATAGAACAAACGGCGCATGTGGAGCCAATCCTCCTCCATGGCTCGGTGAGAACGTAACAAGAAAGCTATCTGCTGCTCCTGTGTCCAAAAACGTGCAGCAGAGTCTGGAGATAACGGTCGAGGGGGATGCGATATCGCAGGATGAGGAGGGCACTAGCATGGGGGTCTCTGAGCTCTCTCGAGCTCCTGCACGCGTCGAGCAAGTGCCTCCTGCTGGACCATGAACGAAACAAGGACATCCTCGGTAGAAGACCCGACACGAAACAAGGACATCCTCGGTGGCATAATAGGTGGTGAAGTCCAAAGAAAAGGCTCACCAGACGGAGCAAAGGGTGGTATCGCAAACGGTGGAACAGGGGTAACATCAAAAGAAAACTGTGGTATGACCGAGACAGATATCGGCACATGACCAACGGGATGAGTCGAGGAACCCTCTCCCGGGCGTGATGGCGGTGTAAACTGACGGAACACAACAGGTAAGTTGGTGTGGTGAACACCGGTAGTATGAACGGGATGCAAGGGAACATCAGTAGGAACAGAAACAGGTGCCGAAGCAGGTGTAACGGGTACCACAAAAGGCGGGTAGTCATCATCATCGTCCTTTATCCACCCATTTCGGGTGTCAGCATACTGAGGGTCGACATGTGTCGCAAAGAGTGCATGGTCGGGCTCTAGAGGCACCGGGTCAGGAAAAGGAGTAACAACATCAGGCTCAGCGGGTACATCAGCAATGTGAGGGGCAACAACCTGAGCATCAACAACATGCTCATCCTCCAATAGTGGAGCAACAATAGGATGATCATCGATAGGTACATCAGCTATCAAAGGATCAACAATGGGTATATCAGCATGAATAAGGTCATGCTCGAACACGGGGTGTGGAGCAACTACCGGCTCGGGGGCTACAGCAGGCTCCGGGTCGTCAAACTCCATCTCGAAATCTGCGGGGTCAGCAAATGCAGGGTCAACAGGGTCAACTGGGTCCTCCATAGGCTGATCCAGGTTTATAAACTCAATACCCTGGTTCGGATCGAAGCCAGGTGGGAAGACGGGTCAGAATCCTCATCAATGTTATGATCAATAGCAAAACTCGGGGCAGGGGCAGGTGCAGCAGATGACGCCCTATCGGGGTCTGAATCATGAGAATAGTGCTGCGCACCGTGCGCATGCGACGGTGCAGAGGCCACCGACTCGAAAGGGTCTGGGACAGGTGAATGGGTAGGTGACTCCTCAGCAGGAGCATCTGCGAGTAGCAAAAGATCGTCGGCAGCTAATAGGGCCTCGCCCTCAACGTCATCCTCCAGTGGCTCGTCGTCAAACAAATCGACGTCGTCGTCAACGACTACGTCTAGAGGCATATCAAGAACGGGGTACATGGCAAGGGGTATGGGAGCAAGGATCTCCACGAGCGGCAAATCCCCAGCGATGGGGCCATCAGCGGGCTCAATCACGGCATCGGGTAGTGCAAACGGCTAGAAATCGTCGTCGTCTGTACTGGTGGTGTCCTAAGTGTACACCTCTCGCTCTGATGACTCCCGGTCGTCTGATACAATGTGCATAGGGTCAGTAGTGTCCGACCCTCCTGTGCCAGATGAATCCATGGTGTCTGTAACACAAACACAAATATGCACAAATAATCAATCATATAGTCAGATAAACACATTAGTCACCAAAGTAATCAAATAGCTCTCCTAGTCCCACTAGCCTCCCAGCCTCCTAGACTGACTCCCTAGTCCCACTAGTCTCCCAGGCTCCCAGACTGCTCTTCCTAGTCCAACTAGCCTCCCAGCCTCCCAGACTGCTCTTCCTAGTCCCACTAGCCTCCCAGCCTCCCAGACTGACTCCCTAGTCCCACTAGACAACTACCTCAGCCTCCCAGACCGAGCCTCAGCCTCCCAGACTGAGCCTATAACTAACAAATAAAATGTGCTCAACATTTGTTTGTAAAAACATTTTGGATCTGGACTTAAGTGGTATGCAGTGTAAAAATGTTTTCGTGAGAGCCCTAGTGATCATAGTCTAGACTCGAGAAGGAATCCTAGTTCGCTATGATCAGAGCTCTGATACCAAGCTGTCACACCCTGGCTTTTGCGGAAGCCTGGGTTTATTTGGTGTGACTTCTTAATACCATAGCTTAATCATAACAAAGCCATATGAAAATAAAACCATGCAGATCATCCATTGATTTAAGTTTAAAAAGTAAACTACCACAACATTGTCTTAAGGCGTTGACACATGCAACGAAAATTACAACCTAATAACATAAAGACATTGTTTGAAAGACACAACCACAAACTTAAAATAAACGCCGTTTAAGACTTGCGACTCGTCCAGGTAAAAGTCGCAATCCCTAAACGTGGATGATCCCATACTCTAACGCAGCGCGAAAACGTAGCATACCGTGCCAGATCCTTAGTTCCCTGAAATACATGTAAGTTGGAAAAATCAACATAATGTTGAGCGAGTTCATGTGTAGGTGAGTATGTAAAACCTTTGTAAGTATAAAAATCCTGGTATGTAGCAATAAGGAAAAAGACATCACCAATGGTTTGCAAGGCCATTGATATGTGTGAAGTGCAAGTAGGAAGACTCAAACCTAGCGGATTTTGCGTTGGGCACAAAGTCACCCCGAGGTCCGTTCTGTTGGGCCTGGGGCTGGGCTCGCTACACCCAGATAGATCTACCGCTTACGTCCCTCGGTCCTACAATGAGGATTAATGGCCTCCAGTTCCCGCCTACCCACTCACATGATCTAAGTAGTAACCCTCCTTACGCTAACCATACCATGTAAAAAGTACTCGTAACCATAGTAACATGTATTTCACCCCCGCAGTTAAAAACTGAAAACAGTTAAGAGAAAAGGGGGACATGAACTCACCAAAGTGAGTCTCTAAAAGTATCTCCCAGAAAATCTGCTGTGCGAGGACCTACACGTACTAACTTCTATTAGACGGACGGTCGTGCCTCAGTTTAAGGTTTAATGTCTTTGGGAGATAGTTAGGCAACTATTTCGTAATTACACTTCGTAATTATTTGATAAATATATTCCTTCCCAAGGATGGGGGTTTTAATACATGTGCGTTCGTATTATTTTGGAGCCGTGAATATTCAGTGTATTCTAGTAATATTATTTTTACCCTAAAAATAATATTTGTATAGTTCACAAAATAATCATAAAAGTCTCACAAGTGTTGTTATGAAAAATATATACTAAATATATATTTTAGCAAGTTTTATTTTGTGAAAATCCCACCTCCGACACTTAGAAGTTTCGTAATAAAATCGTGGCGAAAGTTATTTGGGAAAACAAGTTAAAAAAAAGTATATCCATAACACTTGTGATAAAAATATTTACAAGTGTTAGATTTTTGGAAAAATTTCGCCAGAGTTTCCTCTGTAACTGGAGGTGGCCACGCTTTCAAGCGTATCATTTTCTTTTAAAGATTCAATTCAATAATGTTCCCAACAATGACAAACAATATTCCATCATCAAACTAGTCAAATTAGATATAAATCGCAAAACACATGAACTTGTGGTTTGAGTAAGATATGTAGTAATTTTCCCCATATTTTTAGTAGATCTCTCTATAAATAAAATCGGTTTCTCACGAATCTTGTTCTTTCAGAAAATGCATCTGTACACCTTCTTGTCAAATATTACAAAAACAATTCTTTGTTAAAACTTTTTGTCACACAAGTGTCTACACACTTGTGTGTTTACAAAAATCACCTTTGTTTAGGAAAGATCCAACTTTTAAAAATTATGATTTCTTTTGACACTTGGTCCTTTGAAAATACCACTTGTAGATCCGTAGATCTACTAGTTTAGAACTCCTTTTTACAAAAAGAATCACTTTTACACAAGTTCATGGTTAAGTAATAGTGTTCTTCATCTAACCACTTTTCACACTTTAACATACACTAGGTCATGTTCCATGAACATGGCTTAGCCGGGTTAGATGACGATCCGAACTCACACTAGCATAAAACAACACTAAATAATCATAACAAAACAAGTCTTATAAGTTTTACACCAAAATTCATCTATTAACCACCTTGTTCATCTTCTTTAGTAGACTTTTAATTTTGTTCTTACATGTTCATAAATTTCAATCGACAAAATTCTTATTAACCACTCTAGACAACATCAAAAAGGCGTTTAGAGTCACTTACTACTAGCTCGAGGCTAGGGAAGAAACTAATCGAAAAACGAGTGGTTAAAAGCGTTGAGGTCCACCGGGCTTCCTCGTATGTGACCCTTTACACTTGTATATAAGTATAATGCCTTGTATGAAATTCAAAAATGGATGGAAGTGAATGCTCTCGGCAGTGGCAAGAAAGAAAGGAAAGATTGATTTTTTTTTGTTCAAGTGTTGTAAGTTATGATGGACTTATGCATGAACTTATAGGCCATTACTTTCTTATTAACCAAAGGTTATAGTGTCTAGAAGATATTAGACACTCAAGATTATTATATTCAAATATTTTGTGGGTGTCCCCTCACACTAACCGAGTTCGGTTATGGGGGAAGGTCCCATGGTTGATTTCCAACTAATAGGTTAGTATTAGTTATGTTAGTTAGGGGGTTAATTTAGTTACTAGTGTGTTGTAAGTTATAGTGGGTGTTAGGGTATTCGGGGACCCTAACTGGCTCAGAAAAAAGAAAAAGAAAACAATGTCATTGTCAATAATTTTACGTCCCGGGTTAAGTCCGGTTGTTCGGTTGGATACTAGTCCATTAAAGTGCTAAATAATTATATAAAGTGTCGTTATTATTTCTTTTAGTGACACAATTTATTCCCGACACTTTGGAAAGTGTCTAGTAATATTTTTCTCATGTTTTGGCACTTTACTAGTTAGCTTAATGCTGAATTTTTATTTAAAGTGCTGAATTTTTGTACATCCGGTCACTATAATTATCACCTAGTGACGCAGTTCTACAATCCTCACCTCCCTAAACTCCCTACTAGTGTAGTAAACTATTCCTGGCTTATACTGGCCTTAGAGACAGTAACTGTCTGATGCTGGCTATGTCAGCATGTTTACTAGGTATCCTGTATAATGTGCTCACTGTGCTTTTGTGCATCAAGGTTGTCACTGAAGTTTTGTGTAAATAATGGTGTGACAGTTTATAAGTATGATGCAAGTATGTATGTATCAGAAATCAGTAAGCAGTTTAATCACAGTTGTAAGCAAGCACAGTAATTAAGCAGTAATTAAATATTAATTAATTCGTACGGATACCTGGTTTGGTGAGGGTTGTCACATTCTCCCCCCGTTAAAGAAATTTCGTCTCGAAATTTAAGTTCTACTTCTATTTGCAGGGGTCTTGGGAAATAAGTGGGGGTACTTTTCTTTCATTCGGTCCTCACGCTCCCACGTGAATTCAGGCCCATGTCTCGTATTCCAACGAACTTTGACGAGTTTGACACTGCTCCTGCGAGTTTTGTTAACTTTCCAATCCGTGACCTCAACAGGTTCTTCAGTGAAGTGGAGCGTGTCGTCGATATGAACTTCGTCAGCAGGAATGATCACTGTATCTTGTGTTGGACTCTTTCTCAAATTTGATACATGGAATGTATCGTGAACACCATGGAGTTCAGCAGGTAGGTCCAACTTGTAGGCTACAAGCCCAATCCTTTGCAGGATTCTGGAAGGTCCAATGTAACACGGGTTCAACATCCCACGCTTTCCGAAGCGTGCCACACCCTTCCAGGGTGAAACTTTCAATAAAACCATATCTCCAACTTGGAATTCCAAATGTTTCCGGTTTGGATCTGCATAGGCTTTCTGTCTGTCGCGAGCCGCTTCGATGCGTTTTCGAATTTGCGCAATCTTGTCCGTTGTTTCTTGGACTATTTCGGGACCAACAAGTTGTCTATCACCTGCATCAGCCCAGCATAGTGGTGATCGACATTTGCGTCCGTAAAGAGCTTCAAATGGCGCGGCTCCAATACTGGTGTGGTAGCTGTTGTTGTATGAGAATTCGGCCAATGGTAAATGCTTATCCCAGCTACCACCAAGATCCATTACACATGCTCTCAGCATATCCTCCAATGTCTGAATAGTTCTTTCACTTTGGCCATCAGTTTACGGATGAAATGCAGTACTTAAGTTCAATTGCGAGCCAAAAGCTTCTTGGAAGGATTGCCAAATCCTTGATACAAATCTCCCATCTCTATCAGAGATGATCGAGAGAGGCACTCCATGACGTGCAACGATCTCTCGCATATAAATTTCTGCAAGTTTACTCGTATTGTCCTTCTCTTTGATTGGTAGGAAGTGTGCTGACTTGGTCAAGCGGTCAACTATTACCCAAATTGTGTCATGACCTCTGGGCATCCTTGGCAACTTTGTTATAAAATCCATTGAAATCTGTTCCCATTTCCACTTGGGAATTTCAGGTTGTTGCAGAAGTCCCGAAGGCTTCTGGTATTCAGCTTTCACCTTGGCACACGTCAAACATTTGCTAACATAAACAACAACGTCGCCCTTCATCCTGGGCCACCAATAATAATCCTTAAGATCCTGGTACATCTTATCCGCACCGGGATGAATAGAGTACCGTGATTTGTGTGCCTCATCAAAAATAACTTTTCTCAACCCACCGAACAGAGGAACCCAAATTCTTTTCATAAAACATAAAGTTCCTTCCTCGTTTGACACCAACTGCTTCTCCATCCCACGGAGATACTCGTCTCCAATATTCCTTCCTTTCAAAGCTTCTCTCTGTGCAGCACGAATGCGTAGAGAGAGATCTGTCTGGATAATCATTTCTAAAGCCCTAACCCTTATGGGCTTGATCCTTTCTTTACGACTTAGGGCATCGGCGACCACATTCGCCTTCCCTGGATGGTACTTTATCTCGCAGTCGTAATCGTTCAACAATTCGACCCAACGTCTTTGTCTCATATTCAGCTCTTTCTGGTCGAATATGTGTTGTAGGCTCTTATGATCTGTGAAGATTGTACATTTCGTACCATATAGGTAGTGTCTCCAGATCTTTAATGCAAATATCACTGCGCCTAGTTCCAAATCATGCGTGGTATAGTTCTTTTCATGCACTTTCAACTGACGTGATGCGTAAGCTATGACCTTCTGGCGTTGCATCAACACGCAACCCAATCCTTTGTTGGACCGTTCTACGACCTCGAAAAGTCAGTCAAGGCAGTTCATCTTTACGTGTAAAGGCGGAAACAATGCACGCAAAGTTACAACAGCTGTTTCATTCAATTTCTTCTCTTTTATTGCTTTCTGATTACAATTTGACAGAGTTTCGTTCCACAAGCAATGATTCAGGTCCCTTCCAATGATCAACCTATCAACCTATTTATAGTGTGAAGTGGTTCGCTTATATGGACGTCCGTATAAGCGGACCTATTAGCTTATGGTTCGCTTTTATGGACAATGTCCATATAAGCGGACCTACTACATTGACAAATAAGCGGACCTATCAACATAGGTTAGTATATACGGACCTACTATGACATATAAACGGACCTATCAACATAGGTTCATATATGCGGACCTATCAACATAAAACCTAATTTTGACATTCTAGCTCCTATGTTGACCTATCTTAACCTAAGACTTAATGCAGACGAAGTCAACAGACATTCCATGCACCAACAGACTCCCCCTTGGATGTTGACGAAGTCTTCAGCTCCTGAGTCTTCAGTCTTGGTCTTTTCTCCAACTCTCTGTCTTCGCATCATAAGCATTCTTCACAGGTTTAGAATCACCACCTGACTCTGACTTCCATCTTCCCTTTGACTGTTGATCCAGACTCCCCCTTTCACAGACTCCCCCTCTCGATATGCTAGAATCTGAGGTATCTGGTTCAAGCTTTAACATTTAGCTTCCGTGGGAATAATGAAGTCCAAAACCTGTTACCCTGCACATCCTCTACCTCAACATAAGTTTCACAAATTTATAACAATTGAATTTAATAAACTTACTGGTAGACATCATTTATTCAACAAACATACTAGTTACATCAAGTTCAAATGAATGACCTTGATTAACTAAGCACACAATCTTTCAAAACATTTTTATATAACATTCAAAGTTTTCAATATATTCTCCCAACCCTCTAGTTCATCAAGTTTAGCACTTGGAATTTTGAATATCAGCTCTTCAACATCAGTTGTCGAAAATCTTTTTGGATTTTTGTTTTGAATGAAATGCAGTAAACAAAATATATACAAACAATATTTTTGTGAGTTTGTGTAAGAGGATCATATCAGTTCATGAGACCAATCACTAGCACCGTTAAGCTTTAAACATTTTCAGTTCTAAACGATTCACGTTGATTGACGATATTGTTGTCCACATAAACTCAATCTAAAAACTTTCGAAATGCTTACTGATACGTTAAGGTATATTAATTTTGCACTAAGTACTTATGGACCCCACGATCTCAGCATATCCCCTCATCATGCAATACACTGACTCAAGTAATGCCTTTAAACTTTTATCAACTGTGATTTGTGCGAAAAACAAAGCAGAATGTTTAAACATTAACAATCAGGTCGATACTTCCGTATACGCAGAGAAAGTACCATGTTTAAACAAAATAAGAAAAATAAAACAAGTTGAAGTTGTTTAGACTTTAACCACCAGGTCGATACTCCCGTATACGCAGAGGTGATCCAAAGCTTAAACGAAACACCAAAGAAAATAAAGCAGAACGTTTAGGCAACAACATCCAGGTCGATACTCACGTATACGCAGAGGATGTCCGATGCTTAAACAAAATAAAGAAATAAAACAAGTTTAAATCTTTGCAAAAAGAAATGCACAATCACAGTGACTTTTCAGCAAAGTTGTGAAAGTTCACAAACTTAACCAGTTTTATGTCTTTCGACAATCAGCGATTTCTGAGTAGGCACACAATCAAGAAGGACAAAACCAAGTACTATGCTTTTGACCATGTTTCCCACTAGAATTAGGCTTTTTCATTTATGTTTGTATCGTTATCGCAAATCTACTAGTCTAGCTGAGCCTATCGTCACATCTTTAGTGAGACCGTTTATCACTTTTAGACTATACATTTCTTTAGCATGCTGTGATAGTCCACTGATTTACTATCATTTCCTCTTGTCTCAACAAAACTCATTTTTTGCTTTTTCAATGTTTTTGACATTTTCAAATTTTCAAATTTTTTTTTAAAAATTTTTCTCCCCCTAAAATCAAAATATGTTTCAATTTTGATTTTCTGGGAAAATTTGAAAACAAACTGTACAAATAAAATGACAAACTGATATCGAATCGCTTCAATTCGCCATCCACTTGGCATAAACAATCAGAACTCCCCCTGACAACAAACTATTTTCCCATTTAGATTTCAAAACACTTAAGTTTGTTTTAATCAAAATGGTTTTTCCGGAAAATTAGTTTTGTTGTATTAACAAACCACTTGTTGGTTAGGGGATTATTTTGAAAGATTTAACAGTTCAAGATTCTATCAACACAAACACTTGTAGGAAATCAAGTACAACTTAATGTCCCTGATTTACCACATGTAAGATGAAAAATCACCAGAGTGAAATTTCTCAAGAAATGTGCCGATTCATGTTCCACGCTTACCAACCTGGGAACTCCGGCAAGTCAGGTTTTTCTATTTGAAAAGAATCACCCAAGCCTGACCAGCCTTGGATGATTTTGAATTCTTGATCAACAATGGTGGATAATTTGCATCATCCCTTGTTAAACCTGAATTCTCAGATTTTACCTCAACTACAGGCTCTTCTGGCTTTGACGAACCAGAATCATTGCCTGCACATGGCTTGTCTGACTTTGACCTGTCAGATTCATTGCCTGATGGTGGCTTGTCTGACTTTAACACATCAGATTCATCGCCGACCATTTTCTTCTTCTTCTTTTCTTCTTTTGTCCTCAGATTTGTATCCGATGAATTCGTCTTGCTTGACTTTGCAATCGAGTTAGTTGATTCATCAGAACTCTTATTCAATCTGTCCGGTGAACCCGAAGACAAAATTTTCTCGAGATACTCTCTCGCCTTCTTCCTTTTCTTTCGCAGTCTGTCTTTCTGCCCCTGTGAAAGTTTAACTTTCTTTTCTTGAATTGTCTGATCCTGAACTTTAGGTTTTAGAACCTTCTGTTCATGGGGCTTGACGTTGACTGGTTTCTTTGCCATTCTTTGAAATTCAACCCTCAATCTTCCCATTGATCTCCTCGAGCAATCTCTGGCAATATGTCCTTTGATATGACAATTATAGCATCTTCTTGTCTCATAACTCCAATTCTGGCAGTTAACAGCAATGTGTCCTCTCACACCACAGGTGTAGCACACTCTGTTATCGTACCATTCACCACTTTCACACCATATGCTTAGATCATAACATTGTCTGGCTTTGTGGTAATCATCATTCTTCTTGAAAACTGGATTTGTCTTTGAAGCACTGTGGTCAAACCTGCACCACTTATTACCAACATTTTGTGAATTTTCATTTTTAAATTTTTGTGATTTTTGATAATGATTGGATGACTTATCTGATGAGCTTTTATTTTCATTTTTAAAATTTTTCAAATTTTTAACTTTTTGTTTCTGTTCTACACTCTTCTTAACAGGTTTTTGTTTAGAACATTCACCTGTTTCAGTAGATTGCAAAACAGTATTTTTTAAATTTTTCTTGTAAATCTAAAATATTTTTCTTTTCTTTTCTTTTTCATCATCAGATATTTCATCACAATTTTCAATTTTGACTTTGTCAAAATTTGTGACATTGTCACTTATTGGAACAGAATTGATCGGTTTTGAACAAGCATGTGAAGTAGAATTCTCAAAACCTTTCAATTTATTCTCAAGCTCTTTGATTTTAATCCGAGCTTTTTCAGCTTCTTTTTCAAGCTGAATGATTTTAGCAAGATGAGAATTAATTTCAATTTGTTTTTCCAGATTATCTTTACCAAAAATATCTCTCTCATCTTCTAAAATCTTTATTTGACTTTGAAATTTTTTTTCAATTTTTAATTTTTCATTTTCAACAACATTTTCTTTTTCTTTAAAATTTTTAATTTCCAATGTCAAACTGTCCAAACCACTCAACAGTTTTACATTTTCCGACATCAACTTTTCACAATTTTCTCTCATTTCAAGAATCTGTTTACTATCAGATTCTTTCTCATCCTTCAAGCTTTTGATTTCCAATGTTAAACTTTCTACATTCTTCAGAAGTTTGACATTGTCTGCTTCTGATTTTTCGCATTTCGAGCATTTTCCAATCATCTTTCCATCATCAACTTCTTTCTTTATTTCCATCTTGTATGTTCCTGCACAGAAAATTTTAACACAATCAAGAGGATTCATATTTTCATCAATATAACAACCCCTCTTAATATCGTATCTCATAACATTTTTTGCTGCAAGACACACAGTGATTCGTTTTCTCATTTCAATGATCACATCCAAATCTATCTTTACTAAATCATCGTTTATTTCATCTATCAACTTCTTCTTTTTCTTTTCATTTTCATAATTGTGTGTTTTAATTTTATCGATGAATTCTCTTAGACTCAACTTTGAAAATCTATAATCCTTTTTCAGGTTAGTCAAAAATTCATTCCATTCAGCCGGTAATACATCTGCAAATTTTGATATCTGTTCAGCATCTGACATTCTTATCTCATTCGTTTTTAAATTTGCAAGTAATTGATCATACCGTGTTACCAACTCATTCAACGGTTCATGTTTCTTGCAACAAAAATTTTCAAGTCTATTAACCCAAACATGCTTATTCCCATTTTCTCTTGCGTTAAACCAAAATCTATTATACCAATCATTCAATCTTTCAAGATTATCATTTTCCTTTTCGTCAAACATTTTAACCACACTTTCTTCGTTAAATGACATGATTCAAAAATTTGTTGTTAGTTCAAAGTCCACAATGTTTCAACTTCTCAGTATTTGCACCTTGCAAATCTCCTCGAATCACCTGCAAAAACAACAAACAAACAATCAGTTCAAACAAACTGAATACGTAACAGTGTGTTTGTTGATGAAATCAATCTAAGACTCGTTGTCGAAGATTCGCGGATTTGTTTCAATGTTGATGACTGGTTGAGCCGTAAACTTCTTTATATGGGCTGCAACTATGACTCACTTGTGCCGAGGACAACTTTGATATGTTTTAAAAGCCTATTGCAAGTCCACTAAACTGACAAACAAATCAATGTATTCACATGTATTCAAATCAACTATTAATGTTCAAACAACTAGCCCTTATACCGACAACAACTAGCCGACCATTTCAAATCATTGTATTCACATGTGATTGGGCTGTGATTGGGCCACTTATATTAATGGGGCGGTGCAATATGAACCAAACAAATCATACAACAGACAACTATTATTGATCTCAAACGTGATTGGGCCTTTGTTCTTTTAGTGGGCTATATTTGTTTACATCAAATATCTTGAACGTCTCAATTTAGACCACCTCGAAAAACCCTTATTGAAACAAACTTTAATTGAATCGATAACAGAATCTAACTTTTCTAAGACATCACGTGACAACTATAAAGTGTAATTAATGAATCTGTGAACTTATTGACTGACACTACAATTCTATTTGACCGATTGATTTACTTGCAAACAAGATTAATACTGCCGACAATCAACAATCTCAAATCAATCCTATTGGACCTTTACATCCACTAATCCGACAATGAATTAATACTTCACATGGATTCCAAACAATAGCTGACAAATACTATTTTCAAGATGATGTTATTAGCCCGCAATGTCTGTAAGAGCGAAACCACAGTGATGACAGATAAGCGGACCTAATGAGCGGACCTAATAAGCGGATCTAATAATGTTCAGATAAGCGGACCAGGTCAATGTCCGGATAAGCGGACCAGGTATTGTCCGGAAAAGCGGACCTAACAAGTAATTACAAGCGGATCTCTATGAACGGACGTACCAGATGTCCGGATAAACGGACCTAACAAGTAATTACAAGCAGACCAAATGTGATTTACGAGCGGACCTATCGATGTCCGTAAAAACGGACCTAACTTTTACCCAATTTTAACCATTTTTTAAGCCGAGTTTTAACTTGAAACTTTCTAGGGTTTGTTAATTGTATGTTCCGCACGATATACTCAAAAATTTGACAATTTCAACCGTAGGAACCACTTCAAATCGAAAAAGTATGAAAGAAAGAGAGTAGAAATCAGAGAATTCGGTAGAATCAAGCTGTAGTAGTATGAACTCCTCGTCTTGAGCTCTTATACCACTTGTTGGACCGTTCTACGACCTCGAAAAGTCAGTCAAGGCAGTTCATCTTTACGTGTAAAGGCGGAAACAATGCACGCAAAGTTACAACAGCTGTTTCATTCAATTTCTTCTCTTTTATTGCTTTCTGATTACAATTTGACAGAGTTTCGTTCCACAAGCAATGATTCAGGTCCCTTCCAATGATCAACCTATCAACCTATTTATAGTGTGAAGTGGTTCGCTTATATGGACGTCCGTATAAGCGGACCTATTAGCTTATGGTTCGCTTTTATGGACAATGTCCATATAAGCGGACCTACTACATTGACAAATAAGCGGACCTATCAACATAGGTTAGTATATACGGACCTACTATGACATATAAACGGACCTATCAACATAGGTTCATATATGCGGACCTATCAACATAAAACCTAATTTTGACATTCTAGCTCCTATGTTGACCTATCTTAACCTAAGACTTAATGCAGACGAAGTCAACAGACATTCCATGCACCAACATCCTTGACATGAGGCGTCACAGTATACCACGAAATCATCTGTACCCTCTGGCAGTGCTAAGATCAGTGCATTACAAAGCTTGCCTTTCAGTAAGTGGAATGCTTCCTCCTGTTTGATTCCCCAATCAAACTTCTTATCCTTCTGTGTGAGCGCGGTAAGGGGTTGAGCAATTTTAGAAAAATCCTCAATGAATCTTCGATAATAGCCAGCCAAACCTAAGAACTGGCGAATCTCGGTCGGCGTCTTTGGAGTCTCCCAGCTCTTTATTGCCTCGATCTTTGTGGGATCAACATGGATTCCATTTCCATTAACCACGTGTCCAAGAAACTGGACTTCGCGTAGCCAAAACTCGCACTTTGAGAACTTGGCGTACAATTGTTCCTTTTTCAGCAACTCCAAATTAGCTCTTAAGTGCTGTTCGTGTTCTGCCTTTGTCTTTGAATAAATCAAAATATCGTCGATGAATACAATCACGAACTTATCGAGATACGGCTTGCAGACTCGGTTCATTAGGTCCATATAACAACAGGCGCGTTTGTCAACCCAAACGGCATTACTAGGAACTCGTAATGTCCATAACGAGTTCTGAAGGCTGTTTTCGGGATACTCTCCTCTTGTATCCTTAGCTGATGGTATCCAGATAGAATATCGATCTTTGAATAAAAGCTTGAACCTTGGAGTTGATCGAACAAATCATCGATTCTTGGCAGAGGGTATCTATTCTTGATCGTCAGCTTATTCAACTTCCGGTAGTCAATACACATACGAAAACTACCGTCTTTCTTTTTGACAAATAAAACTGGAGCTCCCCAAGGTGAGAAGCTTGGTCGGATGAATCCTTTGTCAAGTAACTCCTGGAGTTGTGTCGACAACTCCTGCATCTCTGATGGTGCAAGTCTATAAGGTGCCCTAGCTACAGGCGCGGCGCCTGGAACTAAGTCAATGTGAAATTCCACTTGCCTTTGGGGTGGCAATCCTGGCACGTCCTCTGGAAAGACTTCAGGATATTCCCTCACGATAGGGATGTCTTCGATTTTCGGCTCTGCAGCTTTCTTATCCACGATGTGTGCCAGGAAGGCAGCACATCCCTTTTGTAAACACTTACGAGCTTTCAGGCAACTGATAATTCTTAAAGGCGTATCCCGCTTCTCCCCATGAACCACAATTGTTTCTCCATCTTCGGTTGGGATACGAACGACCTTTTCGTGGCAAACAATCTCAGCCTTGTTGCTTGATAACCAATCCATTCCTACTACCACGTCGAAGCTCCCCAGCTGGACTGGTAGTAGATCCAAAGTAAACTCACGCTCTCCCAACTCGATTACACAACCTCTGACCACTTCATTAGCTTCTACTAACTTTCCATTAGCCAATTCAATTGAGTAAGGAATATCTAATTTACTAGCGGCTAATCCAAGCATATTCTTAAACTCTAACGATACGAAGCTATAATCGGCACCAGTATCAAATAAAACGGATGCAAAGCGTTGATTTATAGGGAACGTACCAGTAACAACATTGGGATCCTGGCGCGCTTCCCTCGCTTCGATATTGAAAACCCTTCCACGCGCTTGATTCAATTCTGGGTAGTTCCGCTTATAGTGCCCAATGTCACCACAGTTAAAGCATCCTGGTCTTTTTCCGTTTCCACCTCCATTTCCAGCTTGATTATTGTTCTGATCTCGATTCACATTACCAGCTTGATTCACATTGTTGCCACGATTCCCATTTCCTCCATTGTTCCCCTGTGGGCGATTCCCAATACCACCATTATTATTGTTTCTATTACCATAACCTCCTTGGCCTCCCCGGCTAGCACTAGCCCAGCAAGAATCCTTCAAGTGGCCAAGTTTTCCACAAGCTTCACATACTTTTGGCCCGCATCGGCCAGAATGATGACGTTGGCAGGAGTTACACTTGGGATGAGTACCCATATATCCATTTCCTCTCCTTCCAGTACCAGTCGCAGTTTGGGCCGGTGCGCTTGGTTCTTTCTTGCCAACGTGGCTAGTTCCCTGCTTGAAGTTCGAGAATTTCCTTTTGTTACCCCCGGACGACTCGACGTGAGTCTCCTTCTTCTTTGGCTCAACATCAGAAAACTTGTTTAGGCGGATAGCCTCCTCAGTAAGAGCCACGCTCAGATCAATTGCCTCAGTGATAGTTGCAGGCTTGGAAGAGGTCACCATACTTATGATTTGAGGAGCTAAACCCCAAATGAAGCGCTCAATCCGCTTGAATTCAGGTGTGACCATATAAGGTACCACATGTGACAGGTCGTGAAACCTTTGAACATACTCTGCGATTTTCGGACCTTCCATCTTCAAATGCCAAAACTCAGTTTCCAACCTCTGGATTTCGGCGCGAGAGCAATACTTTTTACGCATGAGCTCTTTCAGCTCATTCCATGTCATTGCGTAGGCTGCGGCTTCACCAAGGGTTTGAACTTGCAAGTTCCACCATGACAGGGCTCCGTCCACGAATAGCCCCGAAATGTAGGTAACTTGCTGGTCTGGAGCGCATTTGCTCATGCAGAGAACTGATTCTGTCTTTTCGGCCCAACGAACAAAAGCAACAGCACCTCCAGTGCCATCAAAGTTTACAGGTTTGCAGTCTAGGAACTGCTTGTAGGTGCACCCTGCACATACGTTACCATATATGAATGGCATTAGCAAACTTGCTATAGATATCCAATGTATCATGGTATGCCTAAATGACTTAGTATTACTATGAGGCGGATTGTTGTTGCCGTTATTGTTTGAGCTGCTTCCTCTGGGTCCTCCTTGAGAGGCGGCGTATTGCGCGATGGCAGCATCGATGATTTGTTGAAGTTCTGCCTCGTTGGCAGGCATGCGTGGATCGCGTTTCGGTGGCATCTTCTAAAAGATGGTTCACGTAAGTCAGGTCATGGTAGGTAAAGTGTGCGTATATAACGATAGTAATAATACATAACATCTCATGTTAAAATAAACCAAACACATAACATCTCATGTTATAGAACATAAACAATCAATCACACAACATCCCATGTTATAAATATATCAACCACACAACATCCCATGTTATAGATCATAAATAATCAATCAAACATCACATATGATGAGAATACCGCGATTGCATTGCCATAAATCGAGACCAAATGGTAAAGTGTACAAGTACATAACTGTAACATACAACATCAACGACTAAGGGCTACATCACCCCAGTCCAAAATATCAAATCAGTGTCAACATATCCAATATACATAGCAACAAAAGTCAGGATCAATATGCAGTCTCCCAAAAGCTGTGCAATCGTCGTCTTCTTAACAAAAGTCCACCCGTGTCGTACAAAATAGCCCTACGCTGATGGCGGTGGAGGAGGGGGAAAATGAGAATAGAACAAACGGCGCATGTGGAGCCAATCCTCCTCCGTGGCTCGGTGAGAACGTAACAAGAAAGCTATCTGCTGCTCCTGTGTCCAAAAACGTGCAGCAGAGTCTGGAGATAACGGTCGAGGGGGATGCGATATCGCAGGATGAGGAGGGCACTGGCATGGGGGTCTCTGAGCTCTCTCGAGCTCCTGCACGCGTCGAGCAAGTGCCTCCTGCTGGACCATGAACGAAACAAGGACATCCTCGGTAGAAGACCCGACATGATATGGATGATATGGATTCGTCGGTGGCATAATAGGTGGTGAAGTCCAAAGAAAAGGCTCACCAGATGGAGCAAAGGGTGGTATCGCAAACGGTGGAGCAGGGGGAACAACAGTAGAAAACTGTGGTATGACCGGGACAGATATCGGCACATGACCAATGGGATGAGTCGAGGAACCCTCTCCCGGGCATGATGGCGGTGTAAACTGACGGAACAGAACATGTAAGTCGGTGTGGTGAACACCGGTAGTATGAACGGGATGCAAGGGAACATTAGTAGGAACTGAAACAGGTGCCGAAGCAGGTGTAACGGGTACCACAAAAGGCGGGTAGTCATCATCATCGTCCTCTATCCACCCATTTCGGGTGTCAGCATACTGAGGGTCGACATGAGTCGCAAAGAGTGCATGGTCGGGCTCTAGAGGCACCGGGTCAGGAAAAGGAGTAACAACATCAGGCTCAGCGGGTACATCAGCAATGTGAGGGGCAACAACCTGAGCATCAACAGCATGCTCATCCTCCAATAGTGGAGCAACAATAGGATGATCATCGATAGGTACATCAGCAATCAAAGGATCAACAATGGGTATATCAGCATGAATAGGGTCATGCTCGAACAAGGGGTCTGGAGCAACTACCGGCTCGGGGGCTACAGCAGGCTCCGGGTCGTCAAACTCCATCTTGAAATCTGCGGGGTCAGCAAATGCAGGGTCAACTGGGTCCTCCATAGGCTGATCCAGGTTTATAAACTCAATGCCCTGGTCCGGATCGAAGCCAGGTGGGAAGACGGGGTCAGAATCCTCATCAATGTTATGATCAATAGCAAAACTCGGGGCAGGGGCAGGGGCAGGTGCAGCAGATGACGCCCTATCGGGGTCTGAATCTTGAGAATAGTGCTGCGCACCCAGCGCGTGCGACGGTGCAGAGGCCACAGACTCGAAAGAGTCTGGGACAGGTGAATGGGCAGGTGACTCCTCAGCAGGAGCATCTGCGAGTAGCAAAAGATCGTCGACAGCTAATAGGGCCTCGCCCTCAACGTCATCCTCCAGTGACTCGTGGTCAAACAAATCGACGTCATCGTCAACGACTACGCCTAGAGGCATACCAAGAACGGGGTACATGGCAAGGGGTATGGGAGCAAGGATCTCCACAAGCGGCAAATCCCCAGCGATGGGGCCATTAGCGGGCTCAATCACGGCATCGGGTAGTGCAAACGGCTGGAAATCGTCGTCGTCTGTACTAGTGGTGTCCGAAGTGTACACCTCTCGCTCTGATGACTCCCGGTCGTCTGATACAATGTGCATAGGGTCAGAAGTGTCCGACCCTCCTGTGCCGGATGAATCCATGGTGTCTGTAACACAAACACAAATATGCACAAATAATCAATCATATAGTCAGATAAACACATTAGTCACCAATAAGTAATCAAATAGCTCTCCTAGTCCCACTAGCCTCCCAGCCTCCCAGACTGACTCCCTAGTCCGACTAGCCTCCCAGCCTCCCAGACTGACTCCCTAGTCCCACTAGCCTCCCAGCCTCCCAGACTGCTCTTCCTAGTCCCACTAGCCTCCCAGCCTCCCAGACTGCTCTTCCTAGTCCCACTAGCCTCCCAGCCTCCCAGACTGACTCCCTAGTCCCACTAGACAACTACCTCAGCCTCCCAGAGCGAGCCTCAGCCTCCCAGACTGAGCCTATAACTAACAAATAAAATGTGCTCAACATTTGTTTGTAAAAACATTTTGGATCTGGACTTAAGTGGTATGCAGTGTAAAAATGTTTTCGTGAGAGCCCTAGTGATCATAGTCTAGACTCGAGAAGGAATCCTAGTTCGCTATGATCAGAGCTCTGATACCAAGCTGTCACACCCTGGCTTTTGCGGAAGCCTGGGTTTATTTGGTGTGACTTCTTAATACCATAGCTTAATCATAACAAAGCCATATGAAAATAAAACCATGCAGATCATCCATTGATTTAAGTTTGAAAAGTAAACTACCACAACATTGTCTTAAGGCGTTGACACATGCAACGGAAATTACAACCTAATAACATAAAGACATTGTTTGAAAGACACAACCACAAACTTAAAATAAACGCCGTTTAAGACTTGCGACTCATCCAGGTAAAAGTCGCAATCCCTAAACGTGGATGATCCCATACTCTAACGCAGCGCGAAAACGTAGCATACCGTGCCAGATCCTTAGTTCCCTGAAATACATGTAAGTTGGAAAAATCAACATAATGTTGAGCGAGTTCATGTGTAGGTGAGTATGTAAAACCTTTGTAAGTATAAAAATCCTGGTATGTAGCAATAAGGAAAAAGAGATCACCAATGGTTTGCAAGGCCATTGATATGTGTGAAGTGCAAGTAGGAAGACTCAAACCTAGCGGATTTTGCGTTGGGCACAAAGTCACCCCGAGGTCCGTTCTGTTGGGCCTGGGGTTGGGCTCGCTACACCCAGATAGATCTACCGCTTACGTCCCTCGGTCCTACAATGAGGATTAAGGGCCTCCAGTTCCCTCCTACCCACTCACATGATCTAAGTAGTAACCCTCCTTACGCTAACCATACCATGTAAAAAGTACTCGTAACCATAGTAACATGTATTTCACCCCCGCAGTTAAAAACTGAAAACAGTTAAGAGAAAAGGGGGACATGAACTCACCGAAGTGCGTCTCTAAAAAGTATCTCCTAGAAAATCTGCTGTGCGACGACCTACATGTACTAACTTCTATTAGACGGACGGTCGTGCATCAGTTTAAGGTTGAATGTCTTTGGGAGATAGTTAGGCAACTATTTCGTAATTACAATTCGTAATTATTTGATAAATATATTCCTTCCCAAGGATGGGGGTTTTAATACATGTGCGTTCGTATTATTTTGGAGCCGTGAATATTCAGTGTATTCTAGTAATATTATTTTTACCCTAAAAATAATATTTGTATAGTTCACAAAATAATCATAAAAGTCTCACAAGTGTTGTTATGAAAAATATATACTAAATATATATTTTAGCAAGTTTTATTTTGTGAAAATCCCACCTCCGACACTTGGAAGTTTCGTAATAAAATCGTGGTGAAAGTTATTTGGGAAAACAAGTTAAAAAAAAGTATATCCATAACACTTGTGATAAAAAAATTTACAAGTGTTAGATTTTTGGAAAAATTTCGCCAGAGTTTCCTCTGTAACTGGAGGTGGCCACGCTTTCAAGCGTATCATTTTAAAGATTCAATTCAACATTGTTCCCAACATTGACAAACAATATTCCATCATCAAACTAGTCAAATTAGATATAAATCGCAAAACACATGAACTTGTGGTTTGAGTAAGATATGTAGTAATTTTCCACATATTTTTAGTAGATCTCTCTATAAATAAAATCGGTTTCTCATGAATCTTGTTCTTTCAGAAAATGCATCTGTACACCTTCTTGTCAAATATTACAAAAACAATTCTTTGTTAAAACTTTTTGTCACACAAGTGTCTACACACTTGTGTGTTTACAAAAATCACCTTTGTTTAGGAAAGATCCAGCTTTAAAAATTATGATTTCTTTTGACACTTGGTCCTTTGAAAATACCACTTGTAGATCCATAGATCTACTAGTTTAGAACTCCTTTTTACAAAAAGAATCACTTTTACACAAGTTCATGGTTAAGTAATAGTGTTCTTCATCTAACCACTTTTCACACTTTAACATACACTAGGTCATGTTCCATGAACATGACTTAGTCGGGTTAGATGACGATCCGAACTCACACTAGCATAAAACAACACTAAATAATCATAACAAAACAAGTCTTATAAGTTTTACACCAAAATTCATCTATTAACCACCTTGTTCATCTTCTTTAGTAGACTTTTAATTTTGTTCTTACATGTTCATAAATTTCAACCGACAAAATTCTTATTAACCACTCTAGACAAGATCAAAAAGGCATGTAGAGTCACTTACTACTAGCTCGAGGCTAGGGAAGAAACTAGTCGAAAAACGAGTGGTTAAAAGCGTTGAGGTGAGGTCCTTGACGATCCGCAAGCACCGGGCTTCCTCGTATGTGACCCTTTACACTTGTATATAAGTATAATGCCTTGTATGAAATTGAAAAATGGATGGATGGAAGTGAATGCTCTCGGCAGTGGCAAGAAAGAAAGGAAAGATTGATTTTTTTTTGTTCAAGTGTTGTAAGTTATGATTGACTTATGCATGAACCTATAGGCCATTACTTTCTTATTAACCAAAGGTTATAGTGTCTAGAAGATATTAGACACTCAAGATTATTATATTCAAAAATTTTGTGGGTGTCCCCTCACACTAACCGAGTTCGGTTATGGGGGAAGGTCCCATGGTTGATTTCCAACTAATAGGTTAGTATTAGTTATGTTAGTTAGGGGGTTAATTTAGTTACTAGTGTGTTGTAAGTTATAGCGGGTGTTAGGGTATTCGGGGACCCTAACTGGCTCAGAAAAAAGAAAAAGAAAACAATGTCATTGTCAATAATTTTACGTCCCGGGTTAAGTCCGGTTGTTCGGTTGGATACTAGTCCGTTAAAGTGCTAAATAATTATATAAAGTGTCGTTATTATTTCTTTTAGTGACACAATTTATTCCCGACACTTTGGAAAGTGTCTAGTAATATTTTTCTCATGTTTTGGCACTTTACTAGTTAGCTTAATGCTGAATTTTTATTTAAAGTGCTGAATTTTTGTACTCGAAGTACGTTTTAGGCACATCCGGTCACTATAATTATCACCTAGTGACGCAGTTCTACAATCCTCACCTCCCTACACTCCCTACTAGTGTAGTAAACTATTACCGGCTCATACTGGCCTTAGAGACAGTAACTGTCTGATGCTGTCTATGTCAGCATGTTTACGGGGTATCCCGTATAATGTGCTCACTGTGATTTTGTGCATCAAGGTTGTCACTGAAGTTTTGTGTAAATAATGGAGTGACAGTTTATAAGTATGATGCAAGTATGTATGTATCATAAATCAGTAAGCAGTTTAATCACAGTTGTAAACAAGCACAGTAATTAAGCAGTAATTAAATATTAATTAATTCGTACGGATACCTGGTTTGGTGAGGGTTGTCACAGCTTTCATTCTTAGGCTTTCCTTCCTTAGCCGCATTTCCTTTGACAGATTTAGGGCACGTGGTCTTGATGTGGCCTTTCTCATTACAACCGAAGCAGACTGCATTCTTCATGTCCTTGCAGTTCAACGTTTTATGTTCCCTTGATTTGCAGATCCCGCAAGCCCTCGGCTGTGATTGGGATTTTGGTTCGAACCTGCATTTCCCATAATGGTGCTTCTTGCAGGTCTTGCATACTGGTTTCTGGTTGGACTTTTGTTTGTTCTTTTTCTTAGAGCTCTGGGAGTTATCTTCCTCCCTTTTCCTTTTTAGCTCATCTTTTGCATTTGAGGCATGAACAAGATCCTCCTTATGAGTAAGGAAATGTGGTCCTAGATAAAATTTGGAGCGAGTAGCATGGGGCTCCTTGAACTTTTTCACAGCCTTCTTCACAGCCTTTCCAACAGCTGCGTCTATCATAGTTTGAAGAACATCTTCGGAAATTCTAAGGCTCACAATTGTAGCATCATTGGCATGTGTCGCATTATTCATAACACGATCAACGGCTGTCTTATCTGAGTTTTCCATACTCGATATTGGTTCCTAACACCAATAAAACAATTTCTTAGTTGCAATCCAACAACTACTATTCTTCATCCTGATAGCCTTAACATATACTAACCATGGTATCAATAGACCATACAGGCTAATATAGTACTAACATTCTTAATGAATGTTATTTAATATATATTCATTATGTTTAGCCTAGGTCACGAAAGGCCATCAATGGCATTTAAGGTTTGGACCTAATCCATCATCTTTTTGACAGGGGATCAAAATGTCACATCTGTCTTTATTATATTGATGAATTTGGATAGCTTGAAAGCTTGTCATAAGGATATCAGAAAAGAGTGATTCCTAATAGATATAAAATATCAATCTAAGATTTGTTGGAGCATTTTCTAAATTATCATCGGCCAATTTCTACCTTGCATTAAATGGCCGGAGTCCAAATCAGGCGGAGACAATAGTTCTCAACATTTATCGTTCATTATAGAATCATATGTGCCAGCATCAAATAAATTTCTGCATAAACTGCTTGATAAGGAAATGTACCTGCTATATAGTTATCATTCTGCACCATCTCCTGGGCGTTCATATGGAAGACTCAAGCGTTTGTTTTCTTGGCCTCTTCGGGCTTCTTCTGATTCCTAGGGCAGTTGGTCTTGATATGCCCCTTCTCGTTGCAACCATAACAGGTTGCTTCCTTCAACTCCTTGCAATCCAAGGTTTTATGTTCCTTAGACTTGCAAATCCCACAAGGTAGAGGCTGAGATTCAAATCTGCATTTCCCGAGGTGGTATTTCCTACAGGTTTCGCACCTGGTCTTCTCACCCGACTGCTGGCTGTCTTTCTTAAACCCGGAACTCTTCTTATCCTCCGAGTCCCTCTTTTTCTTCCTATCAGAGCGATGAGAGTTCTCATCCGCCCTTTTACGCTTTCCATCTTCAGAGGCTTTGGCAGCCTTGTTTCTGACCACATCGAGTGTGAGAGATAGCGACAGATCTGCCGCTGACCTGAATGTAGTAGGTCTCGATGCTTTCACACTTGCCTTTATTTCTGGGGCTAGACCCCCAATAAAGCGAGCTATTCGCTTTGGTTCTGGTGTGATCAAGTAAGGAACCAATCGAGACATGGTATTAAAACTTGTAAGGTATGCTTGACAATCTAAGTTCTCCATGACTAAGGTCAAGAATTCAGTCTCAATTTTCTCAACTTCATGCTGAGGACAGTAATTTTCTTTGATAAGAGCAACGAACTGATCCCAAGTCATGTTGTACAAAGGGATCTTCCCCGTAGCTTGGATCAGTGTCCTCCACCAAGCTAGAGCTTCTCCTTTAAAAGATTGTGAAACAAACTTCACAATGTCTTGCTCTGCACATCCACTGATGTCAACAACGGTGTCCATCTCATCGAGCCATGTCATGCAATCTATGGCCCCTTTTTCTCCTGTAAAGTCTCTGGGCTTGCAGGAGACAAAATATTTATATGAGCAGGTCTTAGCTGGTGCCTCTTGATGAAGCACAACCTGTCTAGACAGAACATTCCTCTGATTTGACGAGTTGTGAACATCGTCTTCCCTTGACTCATGTGATTTAGAAGGGGGCTTACTAAGAGCCACTGATAGAGTCTTAGAGTGGGTATCATTTGATTCATTATACTGTCTGTCAAGAGCTCGTGTAACGGCATTATCTATTAATGCCTGCAGTTCCGCACCAGTTATATTAACTCTGGGAGCATCATTATTTTCCCTCGGGTGACTGTTGACCTCATCCGATCCAGCCATGTAGCTTGATTGCTACATAAATATTGACGATGATTCATTCAGAGGTTATTATGGATTCATCACTTTTGACGATTCATCAACCATGGTAATATAAACCATATTGGTTAATTTGTTAGTTATATTTAATTTGTATTTTCATTATGAGTTATCCTAGTTATAAAACATTAAGGATATTAAAGTGGCGCAAAAGGCCTAGTCACAAGGACAGTTTTAAATTTATAAGCCATGACTTCAGAGAATCGAGGCATTAAGGTTTGAACATATTTCATTACCTTTTCTTGACAGAGATTCAAAGACTTCAACTGTCTTTTGTCCCTTAGGACAATAAGTATGGCCCGTAGGCATTTCATCACTTATGGATGTTTATGATATGACCATCTTATCTGATGATATTAGTCAAGATCGCATTGATCATATAGATTATTATGCTTGGATGTAGTCTAACATCTTTAGACGGGGGTCAAAGACCACCACTGTCGTTGTCTTATCGGACAACAAGTTTGGCCCGTAGGCACTTCATCACTAATGGATGTTTATAATATGATCATCTTCATTTGATGATTTAAGCTATGATTTCCACATCACTAGGCTAGATAAGGGGTTGGAAATTCCCAATATAAAGATGACAAGTGTGATTTTATCGCATCACTGTTGTCAGGAGTGTCAACATGTTTTCGGATGTTAACAAGAATCTGAATCTCTTTTAAACAGGTGTTACCATCATAGCTAGGTCTTTAATGATATTCCAGCTTGGTTATACCCTTTAAGATTCTTCAATATATATATATATATATATATATATATATATATATATATATATATATATATATATATATACTGGTAGATCAAATACGAAAAGGAATAATAATTTGATTTATTTCATATATTATATTCGTATAAAATGATAAAATGAAATTTTGGATAGAATATTCCAATGATTTAAAAAAAATACTGAATTGCCCTAAACGGGATTTGAAAGAAATAATATTGTCCATGAAGGGACCAAAATTAATTATGTCCTTATCAGGACTACTATGGAAACAAACTTCAGCAAAAGGAGTTTTCTTCTTTACTTTACTTCTGAATGCTTTCTCCTTTGTTGCACGTTGTACTTTAGCCGCAGTACGAAGCTCGACAATTCGAGGCTCCGGATGTGGAGAATTTCCATTTCGGCTTCTTTGATTGGCGACATATTCAATATATATATATAAAATCGGAAGCAATAGTTTTCAGATTAGGGTTGAGAGCATTCCTATGTTAAGTCTAGACTCAGATGGTCAAGGAATGTGCTACTTTGTCATTGAGATTAAACACAAAAGACTAGTGTTTAATTCATTCAATGTTGGCTCTGATACCAACCTGCCACACCCCGATATTTTCACGCATTACCGGTGGGCCCGGTGGGGAGTATCGTGAAGTAGTTGATATCATCATAGTCAAACAACACAATATATCAATGCACAGCGGAAGCAAAAGTTAAATATATTACAATCCGAATATAAAGTAATATCAAAGTATTACAACGGAAAGTAAAGGATCCACAGGCGGATCAAATAAAACGAGAAACCGTTCAACAGACTTTGGACGCCTAGAACTTGCAAGATTCCTTATTACGCCCTGAGCTTCCAGCCAATTACGTTCAGTACCTGTCACTTAACCTTTTTGGAAAATACGTCAGTTTACACTGGTAAATACAATTAACCGACTCATATTAAAAAGAGTTTAAGAAAATTGATTTAGATGCACCAGGCACAAAAATATCTTTTATAACTTGGGACAATTATATAAAATTAATCTTGTATACAGATTTACATGTTCGTTGTACGTTCAGGGCCCGATGTAGAAACCGAGTCAAGATTAACAGACACGCCACAAGTATAGGCCCACAAGAGAGTGGGATACTGTTTCCCTTATGCAACTGTTAGGTGTATGCCTACACCCCGTGCTTAAGACGTGGCCATTTTATAATACAATGATGTCAAGGATATCCGGGACATGGTCATTAACCCCTAAAGGCTTTTATTTCAAACAATACAGATTAAAGCGGGTTACGTCAATAATTCAATCACAATACGATTAAACATTCAATACCGACCAAGCGGTATTATTATAATACCGTATCCCAAGCCCGTATAGGGAAAATAAGTTAAGAGTATTTACCTGAGCTAGCAATGCAACTTATACTCAGCCGTATATTCTAATCAGCAAGCACAAGTACTTCTACTGGGGCTCTCGATCTGGAACGAAGGTTTTATTAACCTATTAGATTCCTAACGGGTCTTATTTAAGTCGCAACTTAGAGCGGTTAGTTTTAAGGAAAGGTTTACGGTTCAAAACGCAAGATTAAGCGAAGACCGGAATAGAATGTGTTTTAGACCCGACAAGTTTGAAGACTTGTATAATATGGGTAATCTAAACACATTCTAGATTTCGAAATAAAAACGGTAAGGTTT
The DNA here is from genome assembly GCA_030545235.1 of Helianthus tuberosus. NCBI lineage: Eukaryota > Viridiplantae > Streptophyta > Magnoliopsida > Asterales > Asteraceae > Helianthus > Helianthus tuberosus. Next base: position 96,189,265 of record CM060401.1, on the reverse strand, counting down.
GACCCGTTTCGGCTAATTCATGCAAACTAGTTACACAACCCGAACCGAACGCGCAAGAGGCGTAACGGGTAACCATATGGTTCATATACAGGTTTCCTAAGTTAATATGCCTTAAATATGTTGTGATATCAGTAGGATACCTTCCATTATGCCCAAAACGAGTTTAATGGTATTTTGGTCATTTAAAAGATTATAAAAGAGATAATTTTTAATTCTGACACTTGGGTCTGAATTAATCAGTAAAACAACTTAATTTAGTAGGGTATATCAGTTGGTGATAAGTCTTATATGCCAAAATGGTTTTAAACCCATACTAGGTGTTTAATACGCGTTAAAAAGCCATTTTAAGCGATTTCCGGGTTATACAGGAAATCTGAGTTTTCTGATCAGGTTATAAAGTTTAAAATACTTCATTTATTACATAAAATCAGTAGCAATTAGATTGGTGTCAAAATACTATGTAGAACTCATTTTATAACTAAAAAGGGTATAATCGGTATTTACCGAATCAAGGCCATAACCTTAGGTTATGAGCAGGTTAAAAATAATTAAAAATCTTCAAAAATCTCAAAATATTATATTACATCAGTGGGTAAAAGGTTTGGTGTCAAAAATTGGGTTTAGATAGGCTTTACGCTAATTACGTCGTTTAATTAACAAAAAGTTCCCTAATTACGCTATTGGGCATAACTCCTAATCTAGACCTCCAACTGATGTGAAATTTTAGGGACAAGTTTATAAATCAGTAGCAAAGATTATTGTCCTTTCACATTTCTTAAATTCTTGTTTTATTGTCAAAAGGGCATATTGGTCAACATTAGGCATTTAACGGAAATGTGTAAACGAATCGGACAATCAACGATCCAACCACAGAGGGTTATACCATCATGTAACCTGGTCCTAAGGAAGCTCTAAAGCATTACCAAACTTATCTAAATCGGGTCAGAACTGAAATCAAAGCAAAAGTCAAAGTTTTGCGACTTTCGGTTCCGAACCGGTCCTAAACTGAAAATTGTCGGATCAAACATGTTTAGACACGTTCTTACATTAATTACTAAGTTATAAGAGTAATAAAATAGGTTGCAAAGCTTCTACATTGTTAATTATGTTTTCAATCGCAAATTAGGATCCTGTTAACTTTTTATAAACAACTTTGACCCGACAAAAGTCCTAGTTAGAGTGGGAATCCGAGGGTGCCCTTTTAAGGGTTTAATACCCACATAATTACCATCTTATAACTACCTTCAATTTCACTAATCACTAGACCATTATTGATTAATCGTTAAGTCAAACGTTAATTACGACGGTTTGGCTTTTAAGCTAATAACTAAGCAAAACATGATTAAGGAAGGTCAAGGATACTTACCAAGGTCTAATGCACGATTAGAGATGCTTAGGGAAGGCTCTTGAGCTCCAGAGATGATCAGAAGTGAAAGAAAGAATGAGTGATCAAAGTTTGCAAACAATGGGGGTTTATATAGTGTTCTTGATCCACTATGATGATGACAACCAAGTCTATGAGGTGATCCTGATCAATTACAAGTGCCCCTAAGTCTAAAAATCAGTAGGGGTCGCGCATGGAAGTGAAAAATATCAGTTTAAGTCGGTTACATGGGCTGAACAACCAACTGATCGATTTTCTGCATCTGGCTCCTGTTTACGGACCGTAAGGTCCTGAGCATACGGTCCGTAAGGACCTGGTCAGCCAAACAAAGTTTCCAATGTTGTCATGTTTAGCCCCTGTACCTCCAAACTTGATTTTTAACATGGTTTCTTGCACTTGTAACCCCCAAACTCGACTTTTAAGGACCCCAATTCATAAACCAACTTTGTTAAGTCCCCGGTTATTCATACGATCACCGAAAGTCTTAAATTTCAACGTTGACGCTTTTAACCCCTCGTATACGAATTTTATCATAACTTCCTCATACGATAACGAAACTTGGTGAAATTTTTATCATGAATTCTAGTGAGCATAATTAATCATTACAAAGCTTCGGGTTTGCTAAAAGGTTACTCAGAGGTATACTTTAAACATGTTGACACATTTAACCCCTGTAGTTTGTAATCTCTCACTTTTCTTCACAACTAGCGTCGTATGATCCATGATTTATTAGTTTAAGGGTATAAACATCATGTGGGGTTATTGTAAAGTATATTTATCCATTGTTGACATTTTGAACCCTTATATTCACATATTTTCCTTATTTGTCAACTTTATTCCTTCTAAGGAAATCCTTTACACGTTTTAAGCCCGTGACACGTGTCGATACTTTATAGGACGTGAATTTTCGAGGTGTTACAGCGTTTAGTATTTATGTTTTTATATGGTTTAATCGTATGTGAAAAACGAGCTCGAACCGGACAAAAATGACGAATTGATAGTTAAAGTATACTTTGATTTATTATCTTGCTTATATAAATTGATTATACATATACATTGCCGTATAATTGTGAATCTTTATAAATAACGACAACTTGTGTTGTCGGGGGCGTCCAAAAACAGAGGAAACTCTGTCCGTTTTTCGAGAAAACCCGTAAGACGAAAACACATTTTATTCAATCGACTTACATAAAACAAGACGCGAATGCATATTTTCTCAACGGCACTTTATAATTTACAAATGCGTCAATAACGCTAAGTATTTTACAAAATAAATATAATAATTTTTATATTTATTTTCAAACATTTAACGACTCGAATTCTCTTATAAAAACATGAAAAGAATAGTTTTTATACTTACTTCGGACATTATTTACGACAATAAATATAGTTATTATATTTATTCTAAATTACGAAGTCTCGACAATTCTTTTATAAAAATAAATATAATTATATATTTATTTCGAACATCAAACAAACGACGATTCTTTTATAAACTTAAATATAGTTTATATGTTATTTCGAATATCAACGACACGAATTCGTTTTATGAAAATAAATATTTTTTATATTTATTTCAAATATCGTACCACACGAATTCCTTCACAAAAATAGATATAATATATCTATTTATTTCAAACATTCAACCACTTGATGATACTTTTGTGAAATAAATATAACTTTTTATATTTATTTCAAACGCCGAAACGGCATATACGTATATTTTGTCAAATATATACAAGACGCAATATATATAATACAAGTTTATTATATATTACTTTCACACGAATATTCCTATATACACAAACGATTTCCCGAGACGACAAGCGACCTTACCAATATATTTATATGTTTTGATATAAATATTTATTTATTTCTAATATCTCGAGAATCAAGTCTTTTCAAGGCTTATTGGTTATTATCGACAATAAATGATACTTATCAAATATGACCTAATCATTTCCGATAAGTTAACTACCTACAGTTGAATCGTTCGACTAACGATTCGGTAGAGCTCGGTGACACGTAGACTAGTTACCGCTTTTATTTAGAAACTTATAAAATATTCTGTGTTAGGAATATTGTAGAATGCACGCTAGTGAATCACGTCTTGGAAACGACATCACGAAGTCGTATATAGCTAGCTTTGCACAGGAATATTCAGGTGAGTTCATAACCCCACCTTTTTACGGTTTTACATTTTTATAAATGTTTTCGGGGTGGAAAGACATGCATGTTTTGTAGAAAACACACAAAGTTTTCGTTGAACAAAGATTGCATATTTTAGACAAAGCACGTTTTGCAAGAACATATAAAGTTTTTGAACGAACAAAAACTCATATTTCTAAATCATGTTACGAATGGATTTCGAGGAATGCAAATGGTTTACGAATGGATCATACTAAATATACCGGTTTTTACAAAACAAATGGGTATTATCGAATTGTGAATGATTTTCATGGCTAGGGATGGGATCGTCTGGTGATAATATAGAGACTGGGGAGTTGGTCTGAGAGACTGGGGAGTTGGGCTGAGAGACTAGCTGGGTAATTCAGTCTGAGAGACTGGGGTGAAATACATGTTACAAAGGACTACTTACAATACTATTGGTATGATTAGCCTAGGAAAGAACCATAGATCATGTAATAGGGTAGGCGGATACTTGGGACCATTAATCCTCGTATCAGGACCGAGGGGCATGAGTGATAGATCTATTTGGGTGTAGCGAGCCCACACCCATGAGGCCGGGGCGGCCCATAGTGGTGACTATGTCTTCCAGCCGGGAGCCCGGTACAACTTTGCTAGGTTTGAGTCTTCCTACACCGTCACACATATCAGTGGCCTTGCAAACCATTGGTGATCTTTTCCTTGTTTGCAATCATACCGGGACTTTCATACTTACAATGAATACAAAGGTTTTATACAAATTCAAAGCATAGAATTGTGCGGGCATGGAGTCAAAGTCAGGGTGGGCATTGACGGTTATACGAACATTACAAATACGAGAGTTTACAAATACATGGTTTTACGAACATAATGCATTGCAAATACAAAGTTTCTATATAACTTGACAAGAAAATGATATTTAAATTCGTTTTCTCAATAATATTTCACAAACCGGTTATTCAAAAGATTTATTTCAAATCTTTTACAAACAAACTATGAACTCGCTCAACTTTATGTTGACTTTTTCGCATGTTTCTTTCTCAGGTTACTTTTCATAGTTATGGCACGATTGGAATAGGAGAACCATGTGGAGTCGAGTACTTAGTGGCGTTCATTTTCTAAAAGACTTAGTTTATTTGCTTCCGTTGTGCAATGAAGATACCGGTCCAGTCACGCCAGCTCTGATAAATTTCGGGGTGTGACAGATTGGTATCAGAGCTATAGGTTACAGCGAATAAGGTTTTCCGTAGGAATACTTAGGCTCTAACCTTACTTTTCTTTGGGACTTAGACTAATAAGACTTTGAATACGTGCAGAACGCCTAAGACTCGAATATGGTCTCCAACCGTTGCCGAAAAACAAACAGTCCAAATTTTGTTTTCAAACATACTCTAAAGTGGTGTTTTATACACGATACACAAAACAGTCGCATACAGTACACAAAACTCTGAGAGTTTAGGAAACATGCATTTAAGAGCTTCGGAAACTTATGTCTAAGTTCATTAAAGGTCGTCACGTAGGAACCGGGAATATTAACTCGGGAACACACTATTATCCATATTGTCTATGATATTTTAACTTCCCGAGCAGGCAGCCTACGCATAACGAAACGCTAGCGCACGAGAATATATGGAACTCAAATTTTACGTCAACGGATGTCGGGGTACATCACATTCTACGCGGAACAAAACGCTAGTGCGCAGGTATATGTGAAACTTAAGCTATACATCAACGGAGGTTGAAGCACGTTACATACGACTTTCGAGGTGAAGTCACTAAGAAGACACTATGGAGCATTTCAACGATGATGCTAATCATGTTAGCACAAAAACTATCGATCAGGAAGCGGCGGTTTGGCACGTGATCCTGCTAACGACATGAGTCATGCTAAGGAGAAGACGCATGCCTTCGTATTCCCCCTATCTTATTAACGACAAATACGCTATGTTGGACATTCCATGGTAATGTCACCTAACAACCGGTCAACACATGAAACCCCAGGTAAAGTCCTTAAATTTCTTTTATAGAAATTCCAACTTTTGCATCTAACGAGTAGATTTTCACATCTCTACTACTCTTAATGGTCATTGTATCACGATCATTTCTTTCATTATAGCGAAGACTCATTGCTTCATTTCTTGAAAATTTATGTGTTACGCATGCATCGTTTGTTACGCATGTGGTTTCGTTTCGAATAAGCGTTTTATCAAAGTTCAAGTATTGTTTTGCTAAACCTAATTATTGATTTGTGATTTGAATGACTCGCGTTATTGTAATTGTTGGCTCCTTGTTATCAAGTCAACACAATTTCTTGAAATTTCTTTTCTTTTCAAGTTACATACATGGTTTTTCGTTGTGACCATGCCAAAAGTTTTCTTGTCGATGCATGTATTTATTGTCGAATTGCGTCGAAACCAAGTTCGTTTGTTTGAACTTGTTCATTACACATATTCGATTCAAAGCATCATATGATGTATTGGGAGCATCATATTCAAAATTCGTTTTAAAAAGTGTTTCATTTGTTCCGAGTCGAAGTAAACTTGTTTGGCATTCGACTCCATTAAAATGTTTGTTGATTTCGACACCTTGTGGTGGTATTTTCACTTATTTGAAGCTTGTGCTAAACTCATTTACATATCTCATGCACGGATTTAATTATTTATTTATTGATTTAGATTAAATCCGCTATGATTTATCAAATTATAACGGTCTTAACACAATCGTGTGATAAGACAAGGGTACACAAAATTCATTACATATTCCGGTGTACCTCCTAATGGTTCTTTCATCATCGATCGAATGTTTTACGATATTCATTGCTTTCTCATCTTCGATCGAAAACATTATTTCTTTGATGTTCCATTTTCAATTGGAAATACTATAATGTCATTTGAAACAAACATTCATATTTACTCCATTGCGCTTTCATTTGACTTCAAACACGGTGAATTAGTTTGATCATCGCTATTATTAAATTATTTAAGTCACTACGACACCTTGTGGTGTCAGTACAAACTTGTAGCTTGGGCTAATCATGATTGAGTGTTTCATACAAAACACAGGTGATACTTGTTCGATCACCCCTATTATTGAATTGTTTCATTCATTGCGACACCTTGTGGCATCGGTATGACTTGCAGCTTGTGCTGATCACGATCGAGCGTTTCATGCAAACTATTACATTTGAGATTGTTGATTCTAAGTTCATCTAGTGGATGTTATTGCTTCTAGAACTCATTTACATATTGTGAACGTTCATACGAAATTCAGTTGGTCGAAGATCCTGTTCTTTGTTGGACCCCTGTTAACTCAGTCACACTAGTGACTGTATCTATACATCTTGTTTCCTTTGACATCAATTTCTGAAACACATTTCTTTTAAACTGTTGGGTTCTTACTGTTGAAGAATGTCATTAAATTTACATGATTCGAATAAGTCTTGTTTCGATTACGCGGTCATTCGCTTTGTTATTATTCGGACTTACCTGCGAACAACACAATTCTAAGGAGATAACATAGTCTAAATTTCGAGGACGAAATTTCTGTAACAGGGGGGAGAATGTGACAACCGGTGATTTAAGGCTCTTAATTTCGTGATTAACAAGTGATTAACGCGATAATAAATAGTTTTTACAGCACAAATTAACTTAATTAGGCCTTCTGAGTGCCCAGGAACGTTTATCCGACTTTACAGTACGCGTATGAAGATTCGCGTGGAATCTACGAAACTTCAAACGACAACGGACTGATACCATACGAAATACTGACAACGCCGACAAATATTAATTTTTTACGACATATTCTAGCTTCGTAATTAAATTCTAGTAACCGTGTTCGAAACCGGATCGAAAAACGGATTAAAAACGATACACGAAGCATTTTTACTCGCTTTTTACGCAACCGACGACTAAACGCACAAAAAACGACTACATACCGTATTTTTGTGTATTTTAATTTTTGACGTTAAATGGAGTTCAGGATTTGACAACGGGTCTCGTAGGAATTACGGGCCACTTACACATAAGATGGGCTTGTGGGCCCTGGGCCCAAGCCCAAACCCCACAAAACTAAGCATGCACATAATACATTAGATCTTATAAGATCTCTACTAAATATTACCTAAATCTCTATAAATCTTATCAAATCCATTCATATCTCTACAAATCTCTACACAATCTTTATAAAATCTGTACAAGAGATCTTGTCTCCAAGGGTTGAAACATATACAATCTATAAAAGATCCATGCCTTCCATCTATATAATGCAGACATACACACTTCAAAAACCACAGAGAACTAATATTCTCAAATACACACATATAACACCTCTCTTTCACTTAGAACACTCATACTACACCCCAAAACCCTTCCCCTCTCTCTCTCTCTCGATAATATGCTCAAACAAACAGTCCCTTCCCTCTTTCCCTCTCGTCTCACTACCGGCAACTCAAGGCTGGAGCCGGTTGACCGGGTGGCTCCCCTCTTCAGGCGACACATCCAAACACCCACCCCCTTACACCACACCCCTAGGAAGTCAAGAGAGCCGCCGTGTGCGGTGGCGGGATCAGTGAAACGGGGGCAGAGAGGGACGAGACGGAGTTACGGAGGTCGGAGGCGGTGGTTATTGAGTTGTTTGGGCTGAGAAGTTGCAGCAGACAGTGTCACACCCCGACCACGTAGAACATACAAAACGTGGCGGAAACATCGGGGAGTGTTGTAACAGAATTAATTGTTTCAAATCCATGGTAATTGAAGTTTCGTTTTATTGATTAAAGGTGTTACAATGTCTTAACAAACAAAGAAATACAACATAATTAACTAGTCTTGCATCTTTTATTATCACTAAAGCCCAAGTCTGCCTATGTGTATCTTGATCATCTTATGCAACAGCTCCTGAAAAACACATGTGAAAATAGGTACGTCAGCATAAAAATGCCTGTGAGATACATAGGTTTTGTGAAAATAGGTTCCATGACTTATGTTTGAGAAAATGTTTAGTCATGAACCTTGTAATTTGCTTTGTTTTGTAAATCATTTGAAAATCGATAAGATCAGATGATAAGTATAAATAAATGTAAGGTTAAATGAATAACCAAGTAAAATATGTTTGCATAAGATAAGTTGTTTATAAATCAATGTCTTGTGAAAAGTATGTTATTTGTATAAAATGTTCTATGTCTCAAACTGAAATGATTCAAATAACGCTACGATATGTAATACCATACAAACACTTATATATAGGAAGTACCAGCGGCGTATCCACCATGCTTGTATCATATTACACACGCATCGTTACTTAATCATTTAATCAAACCAAACCACCAAAGTAATGTTTAACAATTGTAGAAATGTTTATGTATGGTCAAATACGGTTCACACGGTTCACAGATACAAACGGTTCACGGATACAAACGGTTCACAGATACAAACGGTTCACAGGTACAACGGTTCACAGATACAAACGGTTCACAGATACAAACGGTTCACAGATACAAACGGTTCACAGATACAAACGGTTCACAGGTACAACGGTTCACAGATACAAACGGTTCACAGATACAAACGGTTCACAGATACAAACGGTTCACAGATACAAACGGTTCACAGATACAAATGGTTCACAGATACAAACGGTTCACAGATATCAACGGATCACATAGTCAAATGTTTACAACGGTTCAATATGTAGTATAATGTGTTCATATGCTGGATAAGCATATGCAACAGAAAAGCAATGTAAAACAATGTACTAAGTATGCACATAATGGACATACATAGCATAAAATGTAATGAAATCATGTACTATAATGTACTAACGAACATAGCAGGTATATGATGTGAAAAACGGGAAAGCATGAATGTAACAAGTAGGCACATGTGTTCCACCCCAAAACAGTTTGGAAAACAGTAAAAGAGGGGTCTATGTACTCACTTGAGATTGCTCAGTAGTCCTTGAGTAACAACTAAACAATGCTAGAGATCGCGGATATCAAACGGCACCTAGTATAGGTAACTATGTTAATAAACCGGACCTAGATCGGAAGATTGGGTAGCATTAGGGTTTGTAAACCAAACGAGTGTAGAGACTCGTGTCATTTGGTTTAACAAAGCCTACATACTAAATGAAACTTAACCTGAGTGATTTCGACCCATTACGACCCGTTTAGGTAGCTTATGCTACTTTAACGCGTCGTGCGCGTAGAACGCGTACGGACCGCCTAACTAGTCCTATGACAAGTGTTATATGCCTAAACATGTTACATAATCAGTTATGTGACAAAAGTTTAGGTTACATATGCTTAATTACCAATTATACATGAAAAGGGTATTCTGGTAATTTACCTAAGGCATATAAACTACCTATCATACAACTACTTAAACGATGTGACCATAGGGTATAACCTCGGAAGGTTATTCCCTACCTACTATGGTCACCTAATGAGTTTGGTCGGATCCTAATGATCGACCAAATGGGTCGGGTTCGAGGTATAAGCGATTCATCAGATCGCTTACCCTACGACCCTAGACAACGTGGTAATCAGTGGGCATAGTCCCAAGGGACTATAACCAACGTGATTACACTCACATTGCGAAGTTCAAACGAACTTCGCATTGACCATTACTGGTCAACGCTGAAAGTCAAACAAAGTTTGACTTTCTGACTCGAAAAGCAATAAAATAAGGAAAAGAACGAAAGAATACTTACGAAGGGTCCCCGAATGCTAATCTCGATCCAAGAATCTCAGGTATGAAACAATGGTTTCAACTTAGAGTTCCTAAGATCAAGATTCTAGTGATTTTAGCAATGGGGGTGGATGGGTATTTATAGGAATACTCGAACCGTTAAGATCGTTTCATGGAAAACGTGCCTTAATCCCATCCGTACATGTGTTGCAAAGTTATGGTGCCTAAATTTCATCCATACATGTGTTGCAAAGTTATGGTGCCTAAATTCCATCCTTATCCGCTGACTAAGCATGTTAGAATGTGTGGTTGTGAATTAAACAACGGCTAATACATCGAATCTGGTCCCGAAAATGAAAACTGATATTTCTTATGGCGAACACTAAAATAAAATATTTTAGTGCTTACATAAATTTTTGGATGTCCGGATGTATTCAGAACGTAAGTTATGCGCGAAAATGCAAACTTGTGCACTTTTTGACACTTTTAGTCCCTGAATGACCCAAAAGTTTATTTTAGCACACCGAACCCCTCAAAGCCTATTTCTAAGCTATGTAAAGGATATTTATGGTATGTTTAACTTATGGTCATGTTCCGGAAGGTCTGTTACAGTTCAAATTGGCATACTTTCGCAGTTTGTCAAATTTAGTCCCTGTAAGCGATTAAACTTTGATTTCACCACACCAAACCTTCCAAAACTTATATCTAAGTTATGTAAAGGTTATTTAAGGTATGTTAAGCCTATTTCACTATTCCGGAGTGTTCGTTGCATTAAACTGGTTATATTTACGCATCAGTGCGTGTATAACCTTCCGGAAAGCGATTTAGAGCTTGAAATCGAACATGAGTTGATATGTGCAAAAGATACACATATTTATACAAGTCCAAAGTATGAAATACATTATTTCATTGGTTTGGCATTTGTTTGATGGTTGAAATGACACAGGTGTTACAGTCTCCCCTACTTTAGGAAATTTCGTCCCGAAATTAATTCGTAGGAGTCTATTTGTGACTTTGTGTCAGATAACCACTAGAGATATGTAGAGCATAATCCTGTCATTTCCTTAACGGACATTCTTCAGAACGAAAATGACCAAACGGAGTCAATTTCCTCAACGAGTATTCTTTAGAAGCGGAAATGAAGGAATAAACAAACGGGGATCCATTTCCTTAACGGAAAATCTTCAGAAACGAAAATGAACAAACGGAGTCATTTTCAACAGATGCTTCCTCAGAAACGGAAATGAAAATGATAGACAAACGGATATTCATTTCCTCAACGGACAAATCTTCATAAACGAAAATGAACAAACGGAGTCATTTTCAACGGTTGCTTCCTCAGGTTCAGAAATGAAGGATTAAACAACGGATATTCATTTCCTCAACGGATAATCTTCAGAAACGAAAATGAACAGAATAGTCATTTTACATCTTCAGAAACAAAAATGAACGGAATAGTCATTTTACATCTTCAGAAACAAAAATGAACGGAATAGTCATTTTACATCTTCAGAAACAAAAATGAACGGAATAGTCATTTTACATCTTCAGAAACAAAAATGAACGGAATAGTCATTTTACATCTTCAGAAACAAAAATGAACGGAATAGTCATTTTACATCTTCAGAAACAAAAATGAACGAAATAGTCATTTTACATCTTCAGAAACAAAAATGAACGGAATAGTCATTTTACATCTTCAGAAACAAAAATGAACGGAATAGTCATTTTACATCTTCAGAAACAAAAATGAACGGAATAGTCATTTTACATCTTCAGAAACAAAAATGAACGGAATAGTCATTTTACATCTTCAGAAACAAAAATGAACGGAATAGTCATTTTACATCTTCAGAAACAAAAATGAACGGAATAGACATTTTACATCTTCAGAAACAAAAATGAACGGAATAGTCATTTTACATCTTCAGAAACAAAAATGAACGGAATAGACTCTAGACACATGACAAAATTCGCTGTGGTTTCTGTGCACTGAATTCCATAATTATGTATGCATCCATAATTACGCAATTCCTTGCATAGTCCGCACAGTTTGTTTTGTAATGTTCATAAGCACATAATCACATAGTTGTTTAACTTGGTTATTAATTTGTTATCTTTGGACGCGGATACCTAAAGCACACCAGGAATCCAATTCGTGGATTTTATTTGGCACTTTAATCATTTCAAGAATCTATCTATGAAGATAGGAAAATCTTAATAGGAATTCGGCTTTGTCCTTATTGAATTGTGATGTACGTATTGAATCATACAAGGAATTCAATTAAGGATTCCGATGAATGATACCCATCCACAAGGATCTAATTATGAGGATAGAAAGATCCTACATGGATTTTGGAATTTGTGTAACGAGAGGTGTTCTGACACCTTGCACTAGGCGTGCTTAATTCGATACACAAGGTAGAAAGTTCATGAGGTTGAGGCGCCAGATATGCCAAGCGACATATGAAGCAGAGTTTGAAGGTTGAGCAGCAGCAGGATTTGTAACAGCTTTGCTTTGGATTGCAAAGCGGCATATGTTAACCAAATGTCTCCATCGTCCACCGTGGGTACATTTGAAACAAGGTATTTGATTTGAATAATGACGATGGCATTGATGCACCAAGGAGCAGTTCCCTTATACAGCTTCACCCCTGAGGCGAGTCATGGTGATAGCTAAGTCAACGGTCCTCCGGAGTACGACGCCTATTCGCTGGGTAATTGCAGCACCTGGTTCGGACATTGTTGTTACGATGAAGAAGCATCTTGAAGATAACGAAAGGCATAGGAGGAAACAAGCGAAAGATAGTCAAAAGAAAATGATAAGGTATGTAGATTATGACCATTTGTTTGTTACCAAAGGCAAACAAATGAGAGAGTGACTAATCAAAGTAAGCGGGTCAATATAATGTATCGCGAAGACATGCTCGCCTATAAGTGAACACTCATCCCAAGAATTCCCAGGTAAGCACAACTGGTCTCGCGTCTGGTTGAGATGTATACGAAGTGCTTGCCTAGACAGAAAACTCAGAATACAGGTATTCACCCTTCCAGTTTGCACGTGTTCACATTATTTAAAACCCAAAACCTTGACGAGATTTTGAAAATTCAAAGGGGTTCAAAACCATATAACAGAGGGTTCAAAACCTTACAATAGAGGGTTCAAAACCTTGTAATGAATCATCCTAGAACAGATGATTAGTTTTCAAAGCGGTTTTGAAATTTATGTTCTTGTTATGATAGTCGCCTAAGGATAGGTGACGGTATTGTTTTATGACTAAACGCAAGTAAACTCGCGTTAGGGTCCTAAGAAAGTTATAGACTAGGTCAAAGCATTACTAATAACCTAATTCCCTATAACCATTGGCTCTGATACCATCTTTTCTGTCACACCCCGACCACGTAGAACATACAAAACGTGGCGGAAACATCGGGGAGTGTTGTAACATAATTAATTGTTTCAAATCCATGGTAATTGAAGTTTCGTTTTATTGATTAAAGGTGTTACAATGTCTTAACAAACAAAGAAATACAACATAATTAACTAGTCTTGCATCTTTTATTATCACTAAAGCCCAAGTCTGCCTATGTGTATCTTGATCATCTTATGCAACAGCTCCTGAAAAACACATGTGAAAATAGGTACGTCAGCATAAAAATGCCTGTGAGATACATAGGTTTTGTGAAAATAGGTTCCATGACTTATGTTTGAGAAAATGTTTAGTCATGAACCTTGTAATTTGCTTTGTTTTGTAAATCATTTGAAAATCGATAAGATCAGATGATAAGTATAAATAAATGTAAGGTTAAATGAATAACCAAGTAAAATATGTTTGCATAAGATAAGTTGTTTATAAATCAATGTCTTGTGAAAAGTATGTTATTTGTATAAAATGTTCTATGTCTCAAACTGAAATGATTCAAATAACGCTACGATATGTAATACCATACAAACACTTATATATAGGAAGTACCAGCGGCGTATCCACCATGCTTGTATCATATTACACACGCATCGTTACTTAATCATTTAATCAAACCAAACCACCAAAGTAATGTTTAACAATTGTAGAAATGTTTATGTATGGTCAAATACGGTTCACATGGTTCACAGATACAAACGGTTCACGGATACAAACGGTTCACAGATACAAACGGTTCACAGGTACAACGGTTCACAGATACAAACGGTTCACAGCTACAAACGGTTCACAGATACAAACGGTTCACAGATACAAACGGTTCACAGGTACAACGGTTCACAGATACAAACGGTTCACAGATACAAACGGTTCACAGATACAAACGGTTCATAGATACAAACGGTTCACAGATACAAACGGTTCACAGATACAAACGGTTCACAGATATCAACGGATCACATAGTCAAATGTTTACAACGGTTCAATATGTAGTATAATGTGTTCATATGCTGGATAAGCATATGCAACAGAAAAGCAATGTAAAACAATGTACTAAGTATGCACATAATGGACATACATAGCATAAAATGTAATGAAATCATGTACTATAATGTACTAACGAACATAGCAGGTATATGATGTGAAAAACGGGAAAGCATGAATGTAACAAGTAGGCACATGTGTTCCACCCCAAAACAGTTTGGAAAACAGTAAAAGAGGGGTCTATGTACTCACTTGAGATTGCTCAGTAGTCCTTGAGTAACAACTAAACAATGCTAGAGATCGCGGATATCAAACGGCACCTAGTATAGGTAACTATGTTAATAAACCGGACCTAGATCGGAAGATTGGGTATCATTAGGGTTTGTAAACCAAACGAGTGTAGAGACTCGTGTCATTTGGTTTAACAAAGCCTACATACTAAATGAAACTTAACCTGAGTTATTTCGACCCATTACGACCCGTTTAGGTAGCTTATGCTACTTTAACGCGTCGTGCGCGTAGAACGCGTACGGACCGCCTAACTAGTCCTATGACAAGTGTTATATGCCTAAACATGTTACATAATCAGTTATGTGACAAAAGTTTAGGTTACATATGCTTAATTACCAATTATACATGAAAAGGGTATTCTGGTAATTTACCTAAGGCATATAAACTACCTATCATACAACTACTTAAACGATGTGACCATAGGGTATAACCTCGGAAGGTTATTCCCTACCTACTATGGTCACCTAATGAGTTTGGTCGGATCCTAATGATCGACCAAATGGGTCGGGTTCGAGGTATAAGCGATTCATCAGATCGCTTACCCTACGACCCTAGACAACGTGGTAATCAGTGGGCATAGTCCCAAGGGACTATAACCAACGTGATTACACTCACGTTGCGAAGTTCAAACGAACTTCGCATTGACCATTACTGGTCAACGCTGAAAGTCAAACAAAGTTTGACTTTCTGACTCGAAAAGCAATAAAATAAGGAAAAGAACGAAAGAATACTTACGAAGGGTCCCCGAATGCTAATCTCGATCCAAGAATCTCAGGTATGAAACAATGGTTTCAACTTAGAGTTCCTAAGATCAAGATTCTAGTGATTTTAGCAATGGGGGTGGATGGGTATTTATAGGAATACTCGAACCGTTAAGATCGTTTCATGGAAAACGTGCCTTAATCCCATCCGTACATGTGTTGCAAAGTTATGGTGCCTAAATTTCATCCATACATGTGTTGCAAAGTTATGGTGCCTAAATTCCATCCTTATCCGCTGACTAAGCATGTTAGAATGTGTGGTTGTGAATTAAACAACGGCTAATACATCGAATCTGGTCCCGAAAATGAAAACTGATATTTCTTATGGCGAACACTAAAATAAAATATTTTAGTGCTTACATAAATTTTTGGATGTCCGGATGTATTCAGAACGTAAGTTATGCGCGAAAATGCAAACTTGTGCACTTTTTGACACTTTTAGTCCCTGAATGACCCAAAAGTTTATTTTAGCACACCGAACCCCTCAAAGCCTATTTCTAAGCTATGTAAAGGATATTTATGGTATGTTTAACTTATGGTCATGTTCCGGAAGGTCTGTTACAGTTCAAATTGGCATACTTTCGCAGTTTGTCAAATTTAGTCCCTGTAAGCGATTAAACTTTGATTTCACCACACCAAACCTTCCAAAACTTATATCTAAGTTATGTAAAGGTTATTTAAGGTATGTTAAGCCTATTTCACTATTCCGGAGTGTTCGTTGCATTAAACTGGTTATATTTACGCATCAGTGCGTGTATAACCTTCCAGAAAGCGATTTAGAGCTTGAAATCGAACATGAGTTGATATGTGCAAAAGATACACATATTTATACAAGTCCAAAGTATGAAATACATTATTTCATTGGTTTGGCATTTGTTTGATGGTTGAAATGACACAGGTGTTACAGACAGAGGTGGTGGTGGATCGGAGACACCAGCGACAGCTCACGACGGCGAGTGGCAGCGAAGAGAGAGAGAGAGGCAATGGGAGAGAGAACCAGTGGCGGTGGAGATTGAGGCGACGGAAAAGGAGCGGCACCGCCGCAGGCGGCGACGGTAGCATCGGTGGTATTCACTCCGGTAAATGCCTAAACCCATCTCCTTCATCTCCTTCTTTGAGTCGGTTTAGTCCTCGGTCACACGCGATGTTTCAGGTATGAGGTTCGGGATCGTTCTAGTTTGTGTTCTGCCCGGTTATTTTGATTTTGGCTCGGTTCAGGCCACTGTGGTTCGGGTGGAGGTACGGCTCGGTTCGGTTTATCAGGTGCGGGTTAACTTTGGCTCAAGATCGGTTCAGATTATGTTAGTTTAAATTTGGTTATAATTGTTTTGGATCGTATGTGGTTTAGACTGGATTGTTCGGGTCAGATCTGGTCGACTATGGTTCGGGATCGGGATTCGGGTTATGTTTGGTTTGGTCAACGGAGTAAACCCGGTCAAACTCAGCGGGTCAACTCAGCGAGTCAATTCAGCCGGTCAACCCGGTTGACTCGGTCAACTCAGTCAAGCAACACGACGTTTCGACACGAAGAGTGGTAATAGTTAACGACACGTTTAGTATTTATGTTTTTATATGGTTTAATCGTACGTGAAAAACGAGCTCGAACCGGACAAAAATGACGTATTGATAGTTAAAGTATACTTTGATTTATTATCTTGCGTATATAAATTGATTATACATATACATTGTCGCATAATTGTGAATCTTGATAAATAACGACAACTTGTGTTGTCGGGGGCGTCCAAAAACAGAGGAAACTCTGTCCGTTTTTCGAGAAAACCCGTAAGACGAAAACACGTTTTATTCAAACGACTTACATAAAACAAGACGCGAATGCATATTTTCTCAACGGCACTTTATAATTTACAAATGCGTCAATAACGCTAAGTATTTTACAAAATAAATATAATAATTTTTATATTTATTTTCAAACGTTTAACGACTCGAATTCTCTTATAAAAACAAGAAAAGAATAGTTTTTATACTTACTTCGGACATTATTTACGACAATAAATATAGTTATTATATTTATTCTAAACTACGAAGTCTCGACAATTCTTTTATAAAAATAAATATAATTATATATTTATTTCGAACATCAAACAAACGACGATTCTTTTATAAACTTAAATATAGTTTATATGTTATTTCGAATATCAATGACACAAATTCGTTTTATGCAAATAAATATAGTTTTTATATTTATTTCAAATACCGTACCACATGAATTCCTTTACAAAAATAGATATAATGTGTCTATTTATTTCAAACATTCAACCACTTGATGATACTTTTGTGAAATAAATATAACTTTTTATATTTATTTCAAATGCCGAAACGGCATATACGTATATTTTGGCAAATATATACAAGACGCAATATATATAATACAAGTTTATTATATATTACTTTCACACGAATATTCCTATATACACAAACGATTTCTCGAGACGACAAGCGACCTTAACAATATATTTATATGTTTTGATATAAATATTTATTTATTTCTAATATCTCGAGAATCAAGTCTTTTCAAGGCTTATTGGTTATTATCGACAATAAATGATACTTATCAAATATGACCTAATCATTTCCGATAAGTTAACTACTTACGGTTGAATCATTCGACTAACGATTCTGTAGAGCTCGGTGACACGTAGACTAGTTACCGCTTTTATTTAGAAACTTATAAAATATTCCGTGTTAGGAATATTGTAGAATGCACGCTAGTGAATCACGTCTTGGAAACGACATCACGAAGTCGTATATAGCTAGCTTTGCACAGGAATATTCAGGTGAGTTCATAACCCCACCTTTTTACGGTTTTACATTTTTATAAATGTTTTGGGGGTGGAAAGACATGCACGTTTTGAAGAAAACACACAAAGTTTTCGATGAACAAAGATTGCATATTTTAGACAAAGCACGTTTTGCAAGAACATACAAAGTTTTTGAACGAACAAAAACTCATATTTCTAAATCATGTTACGAATGGATTTCGAGGAACTCAAATGGTTTACGAATGGATCATACTAAATATACCGGTTTTTACAAAACAAATGCGTATTATCGAAATGTGAATGATTTTCATGGCTAGGGATGGGATCGTCTGGTGATAATATAGAGACTGGGGAGTTGGTCTGAGAGACTGGGGAGTTGGGCTGAGAGACTAGCTGGGTAATTCAGTCTGAGAGACTGGGGTGAAATACATGTTACAAAGGATTACTTACAACACTATTGGTATGATTAGCCTAGGAAAGAACCATATATCATGTGATAGGGTAGGCAGATACTTGGGACCATCAATCCTCGTATCAGGACCGAGGGGCATGAGTGATAGATCTATTTGGGTGTAGCGAGCCCACACCCATGAGGCCGGGGCGGCCCATAGTGGTGACTATGTCTTCCAGCCGGGAGCCCGGTACAGCTTTGCTAGGTTTGAGTCTTCCTACACCGTCACACATATCAGTGGCCTTGCAAACCATTGGTGATCTTTTCCTTGTTTGCAATCATACCAGGACTTTCATACATACAATGAATACAAAGGTTTTATACAAATTCAAAGCATAGAATTGTGCGGGCATGGAGTCAAAGTCAGGGTGGGCATTGACGGTTATACGAACATTACAAATACGAGAGTTTACAAATACATGGTTTTACGAACATAATGCATTGCAAATACAAAGTTTCTATATAACTTGACAAGAAAATGATTTTTAAATTCATTTTCTCAATAATATTTCACAAACCGGTTATTCAAAAGATTTATTTCAAATCTTTTACAAACAAACTATGAACTCGCTCAACTTTATGTTAACTTTTTCGCATGTTTCTTTCTCAGGTTACTGTTCATAGTTATGGCACAGTTGGAATAGGAGAACCATGTGGAGTCGAGTACTTAGTGGCGTTCATTTTCTAAAAGACTTAGTTTATTTGCTTCCGCTGTGCAATGAAGATACCGGTCCAGTCACGCCAGCTCTGATAAATTTCGGGGTGTGACAACCAACAACCACTGTTGCTACTTCCTCACAACAATTGGAAAGATCTCCACCCAAAGCCTTAACTCCTCATGCTTCCTCACAAAAGGAACATGTTATAAGCACAGGGACACCTCATTATGAAGTATTATCCTCACTTAAGAATATGCTTAACAGCCCTTCTCCCTGGGCAAACTCTCTTTCAACACCTATCCCCTCATCTCAAATTCCACCATCCATTATACCTCTATTTGATGCCATTGAAATTCAGACACAAAGCAGCCCCTCTCACCAACACGTTACTGAGAGTACAACTTCTACATTAGCTGTGTCTGAACCAATTCAATTGGCTAACCCACAAATAGCTGAGGAGGTTACACCACTGGAATTTCATGAAATTCCTGTTGGTAGTTCAAGTGGAGCAGCTACTACAGATGTTGGATCCACTGATCTACATCTGGACAGTAGTATCATAAGTAAGACTCCCTTAAAGGCAACCACTGCTGATGCTATCAAGTTTGGCAGACCTACTCCAAGGCAAAAGCCAACTCAAAAGCCAGAGCCTGAGAAGAAGTCTTCTGCAACCACTGATGAAACATCTGCTAAAGAAAAGAAAAAGGGAGTTGATGAAACCCTAAACATTCAAGCAGATGAAGTGGAAGCAAACAAAAAGACTGTTAAAAATCAAAATGAAACAAAGGAAAGGGAGTGGAAGAAGGAACAAAAGGCAATGAAGGATTGGGAAATCAAAACAAAGAATGTTGGCACTTCAGAAAGAAGAAAATCTCATAAACACAACAAACCACCACTTGCCACATATCCAAAATCACCCTCACCACCAAAATCAACCACTGATGGTATCAAAACCACTGCTGGTACTAAAAGGTTATCCACTGCTACAACCAAACCAACACCACCACCACCACCACCACAAAAACAACCTACCAAAAGGCAGGATACAAAACCAACTTCACCAATGTCATCCACTGCTACAACAAATGTTAACACTTCAACAGTTGTTATGACAACAGCGGTTGAAACACCAGTTGTTTCAACAGTTATTAGTCAACCATCCACCACTTTTCAATTTCCTTCCCAATCCATCCTCATTACAATTTTCAAATCTCCAACAAAAACCCCTTCTCCTAAAAAGGTTTACACAAGAAAAAGAAAGTTTCAAGTGAATGATGATGATATCACCACACCTACTCCTTTATCATCTTCACCTTTCATTCAAACCAACCCTGAACCATTCAATACTCCACCATCACCATCATCAAACCCACTTGTTCAACCACAAACACTTGAAGGGCGAGATCCTTCAAGAACCATCCCATTAGCAGTGAATTATCCTTTGGAATTGCATGCAGTGAAAGATGAAATGAGGCAATTCTATACAGAGGATGAGTATCTGAAACTCAAAGTCAGGCAAGCTGAATATGCTGCTAAGTATGAAGGTCTAGGGGAAGGTGATAACAACATCTCAAGTCCAATGCAGCATGGGCTTAGTAAAGTCAAGAAATTGGAAGACTATGTAAGAGACTTAAGCAAAGAGATGTCTAACTTACCACCAAATGCTGATCTGCAAAAGAAGCTGAGGAAAGATCTCTTAGAGCTTATTATAAGAGATAAATTTTATCCTGCCAAACTTAAACAGTTTAAAGACTGGCTACTCATATCTCTCAAAGCAGAAATCAACAGAATTGAAAGAGTAAAGAATGATCCTCAGATGAAGAGGTCTGCACCAGACTGGAACAAGTATAAGAAGACCATTGCAGAACATACCTTAGAATACAAGAGGAAGAAAGCTGAGTTGGTTGCAGCTAAATATGGATCAACAAAGACCATCTCAAAATGGTCCAGACAGTATACTGATATGGTTTATGATAAGCTGGAGAAACTAAGAGAGACAAATCCTACAGCACCAAAGAAACCAGTATACAAGAGTAAAACCACTGATGAGCCAAAGCAGCAGACCCTCTCTCTAAAAACACTGTTCACATCATCTGACTTATCCGCCATTGCCTTAGATCAAAGAAAAAGGCAAAAGCAGATAGATGAGGAAGATGCATAGAGAGAAGTTGATATCATGAAAGAGGTCATCAAGCAAATGATTGAAAAGAATCCTGACTCACTAAAGCTACAAGAAACTGCAAAAAGGTTAATGAGCAGGCCTCCGTCACCAAACTCATCACAAATAAAGTCTCACCTAATAAATCCATTGAACTCAAAAATACTAAAGTGGAAATCTGATAAAAAGACCCATGTATTGACTTTGCTCAAGTCCAATGGAAGAGTTGAACATATTTCAAGGGAGGATGCATTAGGTCTGAATGCAGCTGACCTCCTAGATCTTTTAGACCTTCAACTCTGCAGGGATGAAGATGATGAAGATTCCCTCAACTTTGAGCTGCAATTCAAATGGCAAGTTAGGGAAAAATTGATGAGAGAATAAAGATCAAAGAATAAGGAAGTGTTTTGGCATTATCTGTTCTAGGGGGAGATTGTTGGTCCATGTAATCAAGCCCAGAAGAATAGATTATATGAAAAGCCAAAATTGGTTCTCAATAGTTGATCACAATAAACAGTGCATGTCCTAGACTCTCCCCAATGACAGTGTTTTCTATCAGTTGATGACTCTAAGTGCTGATCTTCACAACAACTGTTAGTCAAAGAACTGCTGAGGTATAAAGACTGAAGCCCTAACAACTGCTGTCTCTCAAGTACTGATGAAGACTAAAGCACTGCTGACTCAAGGTCTGGTCACCCTTTGAAGAAAGCACTGATCTCCAACATCAGTGCTTAGGTAACAACAGTGGGAAGCTGCATCAGCGTTTATGTAATCAGTTGTTTATTGTATCAGTGTTTTGCATGTATCAATTGTTAGAGTTTGTTAGTCTGTTAGATGTCAATGTCTAGGTGACGTCAGCTTAGATGATCAGTGGGTAGGTTTGTACTATAAATAGAACAGTACATGTATTGTTCTATTAGCTCTTTTGCACCAGTCATCTTGTACGAACAAACTAGTAAGCTCAGGCTGAGGGGGAGTTTATGTTGCTTGCATGCATAGTTTATCTTTGTAATTGATACAATCTTTCGACTAATGAAATCATGTTTGCTGAAAACTATTCTTCTATGATTGTGTTATAAAGTTTATTTCCATTTCCGTTGCACATCATTCTCTGTTTCATCTTTCATTTTAGTTAAATAACACAATCAAAAGAAACTCAGATCCTAACAACAGTGAGCATTCGTCCAGAGCAAATCTAAAGCAAATTAGTGAAGGTTCATCAAAAGTAAAAACACAAGCTTTAGTAACAATTCATGATGACGAAGGGTTTAACTGGGGTAAATACATAAAGGATGAGAAAAAGGGCGTTGGTTGCTGAAGTGAAAATGAAAGCGAAAGAAGAAATTCTTCGAGAGAAAACATACAGAGAATGATGTTTTGCAAATTACCGAATTGAAGAAATGCAAAAAAGAGTATGAAGAAGCTAGGAGTTATGGTAGATGGGACAAGAAAAGAGAATGTTATATCAATCGCAAAGGAGATCCAGTTGTTGATTCAAGCAAAGTGGTTTACAGTGATGTGCTTGCAGTTATTCCTTTGTCAGGAGAATATTATTCAAAGATAGAAGCAGACAAAGATTATCTCAAAAAGCTGGATAAGATAATCAGAGATGTAATGACAGCTAGTTTGAAGAAGAGAGACGAAGAGAGAATGAAGCAAAATGTTGAGAATTTTTGGTGGATGAATTGAAGAAAACTGCAGAGGAAGGTAGTGGTGAACAGAAGAATGAAGAGGTAAAAGAAAAAGAAGCAGCCGGTGAAGAAAGTCAGAAGCCAGCAGAAGAAGTTATTGCTGAAAAACAACAGAATGATGAGAGTTTGAAGAAGAAAGAACAAGTAGCTGGTAAAGAAAGTCAGAAAACAACTGATGAAAATCTGGAGAAGCCGGTTAGTGAAGCTGTTGCTGAAGAACAGTAGGTGAAGAAAGGAGATCAGATGCAGACGACAAAAGAAGCCGAGGTGCCAAAACTGAGGTAATTATTCAAACTGAATCTTCTTAAATGTTAAATAAAACTGATCATAAATTGATGAACAGTGCAAGAAATGCATGGAAACGTGCAGTGCTTGTACTGAAAAAGATGAAAAATTCAGAACCAGAGATATGGAATTTTCTAAAAACGAAAGAGTTTTCATTCCGCTGCATTATTTCCATACTTATTATCATCTTTCATTTTTCATATTAAAACAAACACAAACAATTCAAACTCAGTTCCTAACATTAGCATATTGTGTTTTATATGCATAGTTTTATAATGGTGTGTTTTGAAGTTCTTATGGACTATTAGGGTTTAAAAATGTTGTTTTAGGAATCTTCACTCTGTTTTTGTAGGTTTTAGGTGTGTTTTATGGCTAAAATTATAGTGTTTTATGTCTTTTTACACTTTTTAGGAAATTTGGATTTTGTAGTTGAACCCCAACCTATGAATTCGTTCGTTTGACCTTAAAAGTCATTGACGAGGTATGACCCGGAACGGCTAACCCGACCTGGTCATTACCTATTATTTTATTATAAATACTTAATTACACATGTTTATTCTAGAATGTTCCATTCTGCATGGATAAACAACGTAACCAAATCCCCAATCTTTTGGGAAGATCATGCAAATCCCTAACTTATCGGAGTCCATCCTAAGTTAGAGGAAACCCTAATGGTAAACTATAAATAGAGGTAAACATCAAAGGTACGATTCATTCTACTCTCGTTTACTCTCTCTCTCTCTCTCTCTCTCTATACATTATATTACTCCTAAACCGAGACTTATTCTCACGCCGGTGGGTGGTTACAAGAATAACCCCATTTCTGTAACGAGTCCTAACGGTGTTCTGTTTTGCAATTAGCTGTTCAGATCGCCAAGAGTTGAAGTCCTAGTCGAAGCCTACCGCTCAGGTCAGTGTTTCTTCATTGGCGCCATCCGTGGGACCGTGAACCTAGACCCAATGGCAGTGATAACAAGTAATCCTTTGTTGGTGACAAGTTCAGTGGTTACAACCATGCCGGTTTCACCCGCCATAACCAGGTCTTTGGACCTGGAGTTTGAAGCAGAAACACTGCCACCGAGGTTTGCCAACATCTCAACTACTCCCACTGGGACAGCAGCCGTTGACCCCCTTGCATACACCTCATGGCAGCTACGACCGGTGGTTCTGACCACCACAACCACCGTTGTTTCCACTCCAGTATCGATGACAAGTGCACAGACTATACGTCACAGCACCATGCCCGTTATCACATCCGCCGGTCCAAGTAACATTACACAGCAAATGAGCATGGCTCAGTACTATCAGCTGCCGGCCACATACGCTATGCCACCGCTGTATTCAGCGGCGCTTACAGCAGCATTGTCCACGCCACCCCATCAACCGGTCATCATGCCTGCTGGAATTATGAACTCTCCAGTCACACCTGGGAATAAAGCTTATTTCTCACCTCAGATGACAGCACAGAGCTATGCTCAACAACCGCCATACGCGGCCTAGATGCCGCCCTGGTGGTCTTTCCCAACTTCACAGCCAACTTACAGTCAATCCCCGCCTATGGCGGAGCCTGTTTACGACAGATGAAACACATCAAGGCCTCGTTTTTCTCCAAATGGGGGTCCCGACTCCACACTCAATATCACCCCAGCCCAACCCCCTATCACTCAGGGAACAAGCCAGGGCGGGGCAACTCAATTGATACAGCCCATTAACGTAGAAGATGACGACCTTACTAAACCTTACAAGCCTACGGACGCTACTTTCAGGTCCAAGTTTACAAGGAGAATCGTTGAGGCCCCGATTAAGGAAAAACCCAAGATGCCCCAGACAGTGAGCAAATACGATGGTTTAGGTGATCTTGATGACCATCTAACCCTATTCAAGAGTGCCGGGGAAGTAGCTTGCTGGCCCATGCCTCTTTGGTGCAAGATGTTTGTTCAAACGCTGTTGGGATCAGCCCGAGTATGGTGGGATAGTCTACCTATAGGGGAAATCGATAGTTTCGAGGACCTCGAGTCCAAATTCACGCTGCAATTCAGTCAACAGAGACGCCATACGAAAGATCGAAACGAACTCCTTCACATCCGTTGGCGAGACAATGAAATAGTGGAGAGTTTCATCATCAGATTTAACAAAGAAAGCCTGGCGATCCCAGGTATAACAAATGATCTGGCCTGCGGTGCTTTCCTACAAGGAGTAAACGACGATGAGTTGTTAAGAACACTATATGGAAGGGATGGCGTGCCTTCCACCATAGATGAAATCCTGAGGATAGCCAAAGTGTATGTTACACAAGAAAAGACTGTGGTAGCCAGTCACGCGGCTAACAGGAAAAAGGAAGCACAAAAAAGCCAATACGATAGAGAGAAGCGGAACTCTAAGGGAAAAAACAGAGGAGACGGGTTCCAGAATAGTGACAGGTCAAACTCGCGATATGACAGATCCAGGGGCTCATATTAAAGAAACAAATCCTCCTCCAAGTCATGGTCCGATTACACTAACTAGAGCAAAACGCCGGAAGAAATCCTGGCTTATGAGAACTTGAAATTCAACCCTCCCAAGCCATTGAAGGACGCGCCCAACAAAGACACCAGCAAGTACTGTGAATATCACAAGGGAATGGTCATGACACCAACGATTGCTATCAGTTGAAGAAGCAAATCGAATACTTCGTAAAGGCAGGTAAGTTGGCTCACCTGGTTTGAGACATAAAGCAGGGACCGCTCCCTAACAAAGAAGACGCTGATAAAGGGGCGGGAAAGAGATAGTGGGAATTGAATATGGTTTATGCCGATAAGGGAAAGGGAGCAAAACGGAGTTTCTCCACTCTCGAGCCCTGGATGCTGGCAACCATAACAGTCGAACCACTGACCCCTTACAACATGCGAAGGATCCTGGTAGACACCGGAAGCTGTGAGGATATAATCTACGAGCACTGTTTCAACAGGATGCAACCAGAAGACAAGAAACTTCTCGAATCGGTACACGCCTCTATTAAGGGGTTCACTAGAGAAAAGGTGGACCCGATTGGTCAAATAACCTTTCTGGTAACATTCGAACCGCCCCTACGAAAGAACCATACTCCTCACATTCCTTGTGGTACGTGCCGAGTCCTACCATAATGTAATAATTGGAATGTTTACCCTGGGAAAACTAGACGCTATCGTCTCCATAGCGCATGGGTTCATGAAGTTCCCCACAGCGTGGGGAATCGCAACAGTTCACCAGGATAAGTTAGGTGAGGTTTTGGAAGCTAAAAGATGTCGTAAAGGACCTACCGATGCTATTGGCCCAGAAAGGTGGGTTTTGAGCACACGCCACCCTGAGCAAACAGTTATAATAGGAGACGGTCTCTCTCCTGAAGTTAAAAACATCTTGAAGCAATTTCTAAGGAGAAACGCCTATATATTTGCTTTTGA
The DNA here is from genome assembly GCA_030545235.1 of Helianthus tuberosus. Classification (NCBI taxonomy): domain Eukaryota; kingdom Viridiplantae; phylum Streptophyta; class Magnoliopsida; order Asterales; family Asteraceae; genus Helianthus; species Helianthus tuberosus. The sequence continues at coordinate 96,162,131 of CM060401.1, read as the reverse complement.
ACACTCCGATAAGACTGGGATACCCCGAAATAAGGCGGAGCACAGGTTAGCTACGCTCCCAGGCATCAAGCCAGTGGCCCAGGGTAAGTGTAGCATGGCCCCACATCGAAAAGAAGCAATAGTAAGAGAAGTACGAAAACTGGTTGAAGCTAGAATCCTCCGTGAAACTAAATACCATACCTGGGTATCAAACCCCGTTATGGTCAAAAATCCGGATGGCACATGGCGGATGTGCATTGACTTCAAAGATTTAAACAAGGCCTGTCCTAAAGACGCTTACCCACTGCCCGAGATGGATTTCAAGGTGGACTCTTTGGTCCCTTTTAGGTACAAGTGTTTCTTATACGCCTATAAGGGTTACCACCAGATCAAGATGTCAAGAGAAGACAAAGAAAAAACGGTGTTTCACACTGATATAGGCATTTTTTGTTACACCAAAATGCCTTTTGGTCTACGAAATTCCGGGGCTACTTATCAACGTCTCATGGACAAGGCCTTTGAGAAAAAAATCGGCAGAAATCTGGAGGTATATGTTGACGACCTAGTAATCAAGAGGAGGGAGGAAAAGCAAATGCTCGAAGATATCGAGGAAACCTTCCAAAAGCTACGAGAATACAACATTAAACTCAACCCCAAGAAGTGTTCGTTTGGGGTAGAAGAAGGTAAGTTCTTGGGGGTAGTGGTCACCCCGGACGGCTTTAAAGCCAACCCAGATAAGGTAGCTGCTATAACGCGAATGCCCTCCCCCAGAACTTTAAAAGAGACACAAGCAATGAATGGGATTTTGGTGGCCATAAACATGTTCTTGGCTAGACACGCCGAAAGATCTTTGCCATTCATATAAACATTGAAAGACCGTCTCAACAAGAAAAACTTCAAATGGACCAGTGAAGTTGAAGAAGCCTTGCAAGACATGAAGAGTTTCATTGAAAAGCTACCTATGCTGACGGTGCCATATCCAGAGGAACTTTTGAAAATGTACCTAGCGGCAACCCATAATGCCGTAAGCGCTATACTCATGGTCGAAAGGGACGGTAAACAAACGCCCATATACAACATTAGCCAGGTACTAGCGGGACCTGAAATGCGGTATCCAACACTTCAAAAGCTGGTACTTGCATTGGTCCATGCTACACGGCATCTTCGAAGGTATTTCCAAGGGCACCGCGTGCAGATCTTAATAAACTATCCACTACAGCAAATCTTACACAAGCCAGAAATTTCTAGAAGATTGGCCAAATGGGCGATTGAGCTGGGAGCCATAGAAATTGAATATCGAAAATGAACAGCAATAAAGGGGCAAGTAATCGCCGATTTCTTAGCTGATATTCCTGATGGAGAAGTGATACAAGACCCCGTGGTTAATGACATACCCGAGTCTATCATAGCCAGGCAAACCTGGAAGTTATACACGGATGGATCTTCCAGTGGAAAGGGATCCGGGGCGGGCCTCATGCTAATAAGCCCGGATGAAATAAGGCTGATGTACGCCATGCGTTTTGACTTCGAATGCTCCAAAAACAAGGCAGAATACGAAGCGCTGCTAGCGGGCTTGAGGATGGCCCAGTCTATGGGAGCAACAAGGGTCGATGCATATGTCGACTCTTTGTTAGTCAATAACCAAGTGAATGAGACCTACGAGGCCAAAGATGAGACAATGGCAAAATACCTGGCTAAAACCAAGTAGCTCATAGTGTCACACCCCGACCTCGTAAAACAACTAACCGCGGCGGAAACGTCGGGGAGTGGAGCGACATAATTATTGTTTCACAACACATGGATCAAAAGTTTCATTTTATTTAGTTATTAAATATTTACATTGTCCTGAAGTTAAAGATAAAACACAACCACATCGTCTATCATTTTTATTAAGTCACTAAGGCCTCGTCCGATCCTAAGTGAGCATGCATCCTAGTAGCAATCAACATCATCAAACAACACCTGAAACATACGTGAAAACAAAGTCAGCAAAGAAATGCCGGCGAGCACATAGGTTTTGTGAGAGTGTCGGATTCATGGCTCATTTAAATGTTGCAATACCTCGTTTGACTATAAGAGTCGATAATTGAAAACCTTGTTTTGAAAAGTGTTTAGTATTGCAATATGAATAACCAGTTCAAAACAAGTTAGTTATAGTTTATAAAATCTCGTTGCCTTGAATCTTAACCCAAAACATTTTTTTAAGTAAACCAAATTGTAAATCGTTCGCGTAATAAAACTCGTATGGTTTATATTATTAGTAAACATCGTTGCGTGTCATCGTTTAAAAATCGTTCATCCAAGTGAACTAAATAACACCACAGAATGTAGTATGATAAAAACACTTATATATAAGAAGTACCAGTGGTGTATTTACCATGCTTTTATCACATTACACCCGTCCCATTATCTAATCACATACCAGAAACCAATCGTTCAATTCGTTTAACTCGTTTTTGTTATAAATCATCGTTCATTCATTCAAATCGTTCATATAGTTCAAATCGTTCGTGTTTTAATTGTGAAAACTACTTTTGGTCGTCTCGTTGAATACATTCAAACCTTCGTAACTCGTCCATCGTTCAAATCGTATTAACAAACCACCAAAGGGTAGGTTAACAATCATCAGGTTTGGTCGTTACCCACATATCCCCACACATAACCATGGTGATAGTTTGATAACGGGATTTGTCAGATACTATGATACCATAACATACTACTGGTCGGCTCGGCCAAAGCTAATGAATGTCATTCGTTATGTAATTAGGTCCCAACAAGTTTGTTCACATTATCAAAATCGTTGTGTTTAATATAAACCATAGTATTCGTTTTTGAAATCATTGAAATCGCTTAACACATATGAATCACTGACGGGTGGTCCGTAGGACAACCCTTAAGGCCTTTAAAGAGATTAAAATCCCATACTTTGTACGGTTAATTGCTTGAACTTGGTAACAACTAGATGTTTGATGTTACAGATGTTAAAATGCTCAAGATGCGGGTTTTAGGAAGCATAGTTGGAAGCTAAAAGATGGCGGAAACAAGATGGAGCTTTGAAGAGTTGAAAAAGAGAAACAAGGGAGATAGCTTCAGCCATCGCCGTAGCCAAAAGCTATGGCCGTAGGTAACGACCCTTCATGATCAAGAAAACCCACTGCTGTAAGGCAGTGTAGGATTGCCGTAAAGAAATGATAGGCGCCATAAGCTACGGTGCCTGGCGTAGCTTATGGCACCCTGTTGACTTTCTGGAACTTGCTGACCACCGTAAGCTAAGACACTTGGCGTAGCTTACGGCGCCGACCATTCCCAAATTGTAACTCCTTCATTTAATTGTCATTTTATGAAGATTTAAGGGGTCTTATCATGTGTTTTTGGTTACACTTCACTTGACACATGAATTTGGAGCACTTGGGAAGCTTGAAGACAATCTCTAATCTTTTGGTTGATTTTTTAACTTGTTTTGAAGATTAAGACTTCTTTGAGAATGATGTTTCAAGCCATGAGTGGCTAAATACTTTGTGGCTATCTTTGGTTGAAGCTTTGCATGAGACTTTATGTTTAATTCCTTATTTCTAGAATAAAAATCTTTATCTTTATTGAATTGCTTGTTATGGTGTGTGATTGATTGTTAGGAAATTGTTGATTCATGGGTATAGTTAGGCTTTGGTAAGGGTTGAATTGCTTATGTTAAACTAATTAGAAACCATACGTTCTTGGTGCCGTTGGCAATTGAGATATCATGGGTATAGTTAGGCTTTGGTAAGGGTTGATTGATCATCGGGTAACAACCTCACGTTCTAGGAATCTGAGTACTTAGTTCCCTTTCATCACTCCTATTAATCACACATGAACTATGTCTATGTAGTTCTTTCTATTGGAATGATAGCATAAATGTCAAGGCAAACCGGAACTTAAAGATGGTTATTTGTCTCTAATTTGTTTACAACCAACATTTTCATTTCTGCAATTAGAATAGTAATCTTAGTTCTTCAAATCAAATCACAATCCAACTCTTGAATTTACTTTTATTGCAATTAGTTTAATTTTAGTCAAGTTAGATAATCTTCTAAATAACACATATTCCACAAACCCCTTGTGTTCGATACCCACTTGCCACTAACTATTTAGTACTAATTGGATTAAATTTGATTGTGACCACGACATCACATCAAATTTTGGCGCCGTTGCCGGGGAGTAGTGCGCAACGTGTGTTATTTTTTATCCTTTTAAGTTTGTTATTTTTCTGGTTTACGCTGGGTGTGTTAGTGTGAAGGTATTTACAGGTGCATGCGTACTAGAAGCTCTCACAAGCTATCACCATTGGCATTTGATCCATAGATTGAACGGACTTAAAGGGGAAACATAATTTTGCTAAGGGAAAACAGAATCAGCGGTTCACCAAAAACACCAACTACACCAATTACACCACTTAGATACATGCATCAACCACCACCACCACCCACTACGGGTGAGCTTATTCACCTATTCATACCATCATCCACACAACCTTCACAAAATACCACCATGCCTAACACCACTACCGACCCTATTACACCTCATGATGTTATACCATCCAATACTACACAACCCATTACCACCCAAGATGAACCTACACTTATTTCTAACCCTTCCACTACAATTCCACCATTATCCCATTTCTTCCCAGGTTCGGGTCAATCATCTTCAACTTATTCAATACCACCAAATTCAACCATTGTTCATGCTACTTCATCATTTAGACCACCGAACCAGTCGGGATTTCAATACTCATCTTTTCCATTTGGGCAATCATCGGGTATAGGAGGAGATGGATATGAAGAAGGATATGAAGATGTTGAGGGTTATGAGGAAGAAGGATATGCCTATGGGGGTGATGGAGAACAAGGAGAACTTACTTATGTGCAAGGGAAAACTCAAAGAATGTCAAGTGTTGGTGGGATTCCACAACAACAAATTATACCACAACATATTAGGCCAAGGCCACAAGGGCCACAATTGCAACGTCCTACACCATTGCAACAAGTTCGTCCACAACACGTACAACATCAATTCCAAAGGCCAATTCAACACCTACCGATGCCACAACAATAATTCCAACCACATGTACCACAAGGGCCTATGCAAAGGCCAATGGGTCCTATTCGACCAAGGGTTCGGTTGGGTGTGCCAAGAAGACATCTTAGAGAACATGCAAGGGGTATTGAGGCACATTTTAGACCGGTAATCACTCATAATCCTTCACCGGTAGTTATTCCTCACAATGATCAAGGGAGGACATTTGAAGTGAGAACCAATTCATTGCAAAGCTTACCAAAGTATAAGGGTTTAGCAACGGAGGAGCCTTATTTTCATTTGGAGGCTTATGACTCGATTTGCAACACTCTTGGGAGTCAAGGTTTTTCGGCCGATGATGTCAAACTGGTACTATTCCAATTTTCTTTGGAAGAAAAGGCAAAGAAGTGGTTTTACACTCTACCTTCGGCATCCATCTACACTTGGGCGGAGATGCAACAAATCTTTTTAGATGAATTTTATACCGCTCAAAAGACGAATTATGCTAGAAAAGGGTTGAGAAGTTTTCAACAACAACAAGGTGAGATGTTTCATGAGGCATTTGAACTTTTCAACATGATGATCAAGAATTGCCCTCATCATGGGATTGAACTTTGGGAATTAATGAATGCTTTTCATTGGGGGGTTAAGTGCCAAAGATGCTCACGATTTAATGTCCATCACAAATGGTACTTTTGGTACAAACTACGAGCATGAATATTGGGAGTTTTTGGAGCAAATGGAAATTACATAAAAAAGAAATGCTCAAGCATCAAGGAGAGCACGACTGGCCATTACTCGAACTCAAGTGCATGCGGTAGACGATGGTAATGTTCAAACTTCTAACCAAATTTATGATGTTTGTGCTATTTGTAATGAGATGGGACATGTGGCTGAAAATTGCCAAGGAGGTGAAGGGAAATATGAAGAGGTTCATGTTGTGCAAGGGCAAGGAGGGGGTGGTAGAAATTACAACATGAATTCTAACACTTACCACCCCGGTTTGAGAAACTACCCAAATTTTTTATACGGAACCCTTCAAATCAAGCTAACCCGAATTTTCAAGGAAGTTAAGGTAACTTTAGTTCGCGACAACCTTACAATAATCAAGGAGGATATCGAGGTGGGAACAATCAAAGGTACCAAAGACAATATCAAACGGGTCAAGAACAAGGGGGGTCTTCAGGTGGAAATGAGATGATGGAAATGTTAAAGAGCATGCAAGCGGATATGCAAAAGAGAAATCAAATGGATGATGCACGCATACAAAAGGATGAGGCCCGAGACAAAGCAATTCAAACTTTGACCACCCAAATGGGTCAACTCACAACCGAAGTGGTGGACTTGAAAAAAATAAAGGTCAATTACCAAGCGACACTAAGGTAAATCCGTCTCATAATACTTCTAGAGGTAATAATGTTAATATTCATCATGTAAGTGTTTTGAGAAGTGGGAAAGAGTACAAAACCAATCCTTCACTGGATTTGGTTGATGGGGTGGTTGAGGACATAACGGGTCAAGAAAGTGAGGAAGAAAATGAAGCACCTAAAATTCTTCTAAAAAACCCAATTTTGAAAAACCCAAAATTAATAAAGAAAAAGAAAATAAAAATGAGGACGGGGAATCTAGTCAAGTACCATTTCCCTCGGCTTTATTAGATCCGGGTAGAAAAAAATTTATTTCAAAACGGGGTCCTAAAAAGGAAGAAATGTGGGAGGTGTTTAAACAAGTTAAAATTAATCTTCCTCTACTTGAAGCAATAAAACAGGTACCCGCTTACGCCAAGTTCTTAAAAGAATTATGTACTCAAAAGAGGCAACAAAAAGTGCCTAAATTGGTTGACTTGACGGAGCGGGTAAGCGCGGTTTTGTAAGGAGATCTTCCTCCTAAGCTACAAGATCCGGGAACGCCTCTTATCAATATTCAAGTAGGAAATTTTCAAACTGCAAGGGCATTACTAGATCTTGGAGCCGGAGTAAGTATCTTACCGGGGGGTTATATGACCAATACGACTTTGGTCCATTGAAACGGGTTGAGACAACGCTGGTATTAGCCGATTTGTATCATGAACTTCCTCGGGGTATTGTATGGGATGTGATAGTTAAAGTTGATGAATTTTATTATCCTGTGGATTTTCTTGTGTTAGATTACTCATCCGTGGACCCAATTCAACAAAAAAAATGTTATTTTGGGTCGGCCGTTTTTGAACACCGCACATGCCTTTATTGATTGTCGATATGGTACGGTCGACATGACATTTGGTAATAAGAAAATGAGATTAAATGTTTTTACTAACGGTGCTAATGTTTTTGGTGATGAGAGTTTTCTAGCAGATTTCATAGATGGATACGACCCAAAGGAGTATGAGGAAGATATTTTGGGATCGTGTGTTTGTGATGTGTCTTTGCAGGTTCATGCATGTGAGTTGGAAATGGAAGAGAAGGAGCAAGAAGCTCTTGCGGTGAAAGAAGGAAGACCGCCATGGACCCACCAAACAGAGACTTTACCGGTGGGAATTGATTCGGGTACAAAACCTTCATTGGAGTGTCCACCACATGTGGAATTGAAAGAGCTACCGAAACATCTAAAATATGCATTCTTGGGGGAGAATGACACCTTACCGGTGATCATTGCTTCTAATTTGGCGGTAGCTCAAGAAGAGGAAATGATACGGGTTTTGATGGCTAATAAGGCGGAAATTGGATGGACGATAGCCGACTTGAAAGGTATTAGTCCATCCATTGTAATGCATAAAATCATTACAAGTAAAGATGCGAAGCCAACCCGTGAAACACAAAGAAGGTTGAACCCGAACTTGAGAGAAGTGGTCAAGAAAGAAGTGATCAAGTGGTTGGATGCGGGGATCATCTATCCCATTTCAGATAGTGCGTGGGTAAGTCCGACTCAGGTAGTGCCTAAAAAGGCCGGTATTCAGGTAATTAAGGATGAACAAGGCGAGCAAATTGCCACCCGACCGGTCACCGGGTGGCGAGTTTGCTTCTATTACAGAAAATTAAATACCGCTACCTCCAAAGACCATTTCTCGTTACCCTTCATTGACCAAATAATTGAAAAATTTTCGGGTAAAAAATACTATTGTTTTTTGGATGGGTATTTGGGTAATAACCAAATTGCTATTCACCCGGACGACCAACACAAAACCACGTTTACATGTCCATATGGTACATTTGCTTTTCGGCGAATGCCATTTGGACTATGTAACGCCCCGGCCAAATTTCAAAGATGTATGATGAGTATATTTTCGGACATGGTCGGGGAGTCTCTTGAAGTGTTTATGGATGATTTTTCCATCTTTGGCCCAAGTTTTGACTCTTGTCTTGACGAATTAGAAAAAGTTTTAAAAAGGTGTGTTGAGACAAACTTGGTGCTAAGTTGGGAAAAAAGCCATTTTATGGTTCAAGAGGGTATGTGTTGGTGCATGTAATATCGGACCGGGGAATGGAGGTAGACACAGCAAAAATTCGGGTAATTTCATCTCTACCCCCACCTAAAAATGTTAAGGGGGTGAGATCATTTTTGGGACATGCGGGGTTCTATAGAAGGTTTATTAAAGGTTTTAGTGTAATTACAAAACCTTTATGTAATTTATTATTGAAAGATGTCCAATTTGATTTTACTGACGAATGTTTGCAAGCGTTTCGTGATTTGAAGGAACAGTTGGTGAAAGCTCCTATCTTGCAACCACCGGATTGGTCGAAGCCGTTTGAGATTATGTGTGATGCTAGCGACACGACCATTGGAGCGGTTTTGGGTCAAAGAGTTGATAAGAAGGTGGTGGTAATTTATTATGCAAGTAAAACTTTGTCCGAGGCGCAACTGGATTACACCACAACCGAGAAAGAATTATTAGCGGTGTTGTATGCCTTGGACAAGTTTAGATCTTACATTTGGGGGAGCAATGTGATCGTGTATTCGGATCATAGCGCGGTCCGATATTTAATGGAAAAGAAATATACAAATCCCCGGTTGATTCGTTGGGTGCTTTTGTTGCAAGAGTTCGATCTAGAGATTCGGGACAAAAAGGGGTGTGAAAATGTTGTTGCGGATCATTTGTCCCGGATCCCATTGGAGGGTGTTGATGACCCGAGCGAGATTAATGAACGGTTTCCCGATGAGCAATTGTTAGTCGTTTCTACTTTCGTTGCACCTTGGTATGCCCACTACGTGAATTATTTGGCCAAGGGTGCAATTCCCAATCATTGGACGAAAAAGAGACGACAATAATTTTTAAGTCAAGTAAAACAATACATTTGGGATGAACCGGATTTGTTTAAAATTGGACCCGATCAAATGATAAGAAGATGTGTTCCCGAGACTGAAGTACTAGAGATTTTGACCCATGCCCATTTGTCGGCATGTGGAGGGCATTTTAATGGGAACAAGACGGGCTACCGGGTGTTGTCATGTGGGTTTTATTGACCCACAATTTTTAAAGATTCTTGCGAGTTTGCCCGGAATTGTATAAATTGTCAAAAAGTTGGAAGCATATCTAAGTGGGATAAAATGCCTTTACAACCAATCTTGGTGGTGGAGGTATTTGATGTGTGGGGAATAGATTTCATGGGTCCTTTTCCCAATTCAAACGGGTTATTACACATATTGGTTGCAGTCGATTATGTTACAAAGTGGATAGAAGCTATCGCTACAAGGACCAACGATCATTCCGTTGTTTGCAAGTTTGTGCAATCTAACATTTTCACTCGATTCGGTGTGCTAAGGGTCATAATAAGTGATGGCGGTTCACATTTCAAGAATTTTAATTTCGGGAAATTGCTAAAAAGATATAATGTGAACCGCCGAGTGGCTACACCGTACCATCCGCAAACAAGTGGACAAGTCGAAGTGTCCAACCGTCAAGTTAAAGAGATCCTCATGAAGACGGTATGAACGGATAGAAAGGATTGGTCAAGTAAACTTAACGATGCGTTGTGGGCATACCGGACGGCCTGCAAAACTCCAATTGGTACTACCCCTTATCGGATGGTGTATGGAAAGGGGTGCCATCTACCAATGGAGTTAGCACATCGAGCGCATTGGGCCATCAAAACTGTTAATGCGGATTATGACGAAGCGGGTCGAGTACGGAAGTTGCAATTGAATGATATTGAGGAAATTAGAGATGAAGCTTACGAATGTGCATCTGCATACAAACACAAACTAAAGAAAGTTCATGATGCAAAGCTAAGGAAGAAGAACTTCGAAGTGGGTCAAAAGGTGTGGTTGTACAATTCGAGGTTGAAAATGTTCGCGGGCAAACTCAAGAGCAAATGGATGGGTCCTTATGTCATCCGAAGAGTGGGGAGATTTGGGAATGTTGATATCCAAGATGAGCAAACCAATAAACAACAAACGGTGAACGGGCATCGGCTCAAACCGTATTTGGAAGGCAACGACATCAACAATCTTGAGCTTGACAAAGTAGGTTACATTCTACGCCCACTTGATGACGTGGAAGCATGAGAGGCGCAGGTTTGATGTTTGTACATATTTAGTTTAGTTTGTTTCGCTTTGAATAAATTCTGTTCCGTTTAAAACTTGTGTTCGAAACAAGTGTGGGGAAATCCGTACGAATTTCCCGAACATAGTGTTAAGGACAACACGGGTTTTTAACGGGGGGGGGGGGGTTATATTTTACACGCTTTTGAAAAAATTATAAAAAAAATTAAAAATTTAGAAAAGCTAAAAAAACAAAAAAAAAACAAAACATAAAACATTGTTTCAAGTGAAAAATAAAAGACTAAAAAATGCCAGCTCTCGCCGTAAGCTACGGCCCCTGGCGTAGCTTACGGCGGCCATTCAACAAAAAAAAGAGCCTTACGGCATCCGGGGACTGTCTTACGGTGATTAAAATACATCCAGATGTCGTCGTAACCTATGGCAAGTGCCGTAGGTTATGGCACCGAGTGAAATCCTAGGGTGGGACCTTTCGGCGTTTTGTGTATATATATAAAAAAACGAAAATTACATTAATAATAATAATAATAATACATTAAATAAAACAATCTCTAACTTATCCCCATCCACACAATCGATTATCATTCCCCTACCACAACTTTTTCTCTCCTTCATCTTCTTCTTCTTTACTAAGAACCCTAGCCCACCAAAACCTTCAAACCTTCATAACTCTTTCATCTCTCAACCAAATCAACTGCTGTTTGAGTCGATTCTGACTAAAATTTCACGAACATTCTGATTGTGGTTAAAGATTTGAAAGAAAACAACATTTGCTGGGCTGAATTTCGAACCCTAGGGCCGAAAAATTTGGGGATTTTTTGTAATTTTTGCTTAAGAGTGAAGTGTTTGTTATTCTCATCCTCTATAAGGCCAAGGTATGCAATTTTCTTTCATTCTTTGAAGTAAATTGCGGTTTGTAAGTTCCATTCTTGTTTTTGCTTACACACTTGCTTGTAGTAGATAGATGATAGGATTTTGTTGCATTGTTGAACATATGGATATGAATATGTGTTGTGTTATTGAAGAATTTTTGGAAAAACTCTATGTTATGGGGACACCATGCCCAAATTTTATTTGAAAAAATGAATTTTTTTGGGGTTCTTATGTTCATATCCATAGTGCCAAGCAAGTGTGGGGAAGTTTTTAGAGTTGAACTAACTTGAATTTTTGTGTTTGGTGTATGAATGTGTGTAGGTATGGTGAGAACAAAGGATAAAGCGGGTGCAAGTTTGTCTAAACAACCTCAAGGGTAAGAAGAACAACCAAAGAGGAGGAGATTGACACGGGTTGGTGACCCGGATTCGGAGGAAGATGCTCCTCCAAGGGGTCCAAAACCGGATTGGACAACCGGTTCACTATTAGACCAACCTGAGGAATGGAGAGAGGACTTGTTTCACGAGCAAATGAACAAGTTGAAGCAAAGGAGTGAGGCGTTTATTTGTGAGAAGGAGATCCGGGAAGTTGATTTTGGGCCGTTCGGGATAACGGCAAAGTTTAAGGCATTGGGTTGGGAGACAACTTTGAAGTGTTATGACAACGAAGTGAAAAAGATGTATGATACTCAGATTCAAGAGTGGATGGCCACACTTGTATGTCCCCCGTTTAAGGCCCCACACAAGATGAAGCTAGTTGGAACATGTAACGGGGTAAAGGTCGAGATGCCTTATGATTCATTGCGCCGAATAACAAAGTTTGATAACTAACCATCTAATCAATATATCTACCCAAGCCTTAAAGATCTCTATTTCGAGCCCGACAAACATCCTCAATGGCAACAAATGTTGGATTACCTTTTCCTTCTGGGTACTACACATGGGAAATTGCTTAGAAGAAACTTGAGAATGGAGGCGAAGTTTTTGTTGGTTTTGTGTACACACAATGTCATCCCGCGGCAGGGTGATAAGATGGAGGTTCGGTTTCAAGAGGTGCCGATTTTATACATGTTAATGCGTGGTTCACCCATGGTTCCCTTTCGATTCTTAGTGTTGAACAACATTTGGTTGAGTCGAAATAGTGGAGAAAGAAAAATTGTACCCCATTGCCCATTGATCACGGCATTGTTGAAGAAATATGGGGCGATTGAAAGCAATGAAAAAGGCTCTTATAAGAGGTTTAAGCCGTTCGATATACAGAATTTGGGACAAGGTTGGGAGTACAAGGAATCAGAAAGGTATCATAAGTTGAAGACTAATGGGAGAAGGTGGAGAGTTATCGAAGTGGATGCGAGGCCACTACGACCGGGCGAGGCTGATGAGCCCGAAACGACTGATGAAGAGGTTAGTGGTGACGATGACTACCGTGAAGACACGTTCATGGTTGATGCTCTGATGGGGGCACTGGCCCAGGAGTAGTTCAGGAAGCAGGAGTACAGTCAGGATATGTGAGTAGTGCATTCGACTATGCACAACAGCGCTATGATCCCTATTGGGCTCATTCGGGGAATATGGGCCAGATTATTGAACAGAGGCGACCACCCACTTTTGGCGAATGGACTAAACCTAATCAAATTCTCTTCGATCAAAAAACTTTTATGGGGGCTAATATGGAGAGAGCTCTTAAGCAGAGCTATGACAGAAATGTGCAGTGGAATAGAGCTCATATGTATGCCCACCAAGAAGAGATGAATAATCGCTACCTAGACGACTGCCAGAGAGGCTTGCATGATCAGTGGCATGCGGGCCAACAACTCGAAGCGGACCCGCCAGTTGTGGACTATACCACAGTGCCACCATATGATGGTAGTGTGTCATATCCCACCCCACCATTGCATCATTCTCAATGGGTGGATCCACACGCCATGAGTTATCAGCAGGCGAGTCAAGGTGATGATAAAGGAAACAGCAGCAGTAGCGGAGCATTTGGGTTTGGAGAGTGGAATGACATGATGACCTCCATTTTCAAGCCTTCACAGCCAAAATACTACTAGTCAGGTCGTATCTTGCTCCTTTGTATATTTGTGTATATTTTCATCTCTTATGTTTATGTTTGTTAGTGCATTATGTGTCTATCGCCTCTGTCAATCTAGTCCGTAGCAGAAACCGAAGAAATCTAGGCTTTTATTGTAATATCTAGTTAGAAAGGCAAGGTGGCAATTTTGTAAATAATGAGATTTCTCATTATATCCCTTTGCCTATAAATAGATCATTTAGGTTTAGAGTTCAAGACTTTTGCTCATTTGGAGGCTTAGGGAGATAATCTTAGAGAGAGAAAGTCTAGAGAGAGAAAGTTCTCTACGTGATTCACGGCTTTGTACACGTCATCTTATTCAATATAATCACGTTATTAGTACTTTCTTGTGTGTTCGGTCACGCACGTTCACGGATTCCGCACGTCCAACGTTTGTTATGCAATCGTACGGTGTCAAAACCGATCCAACAAGTGGTATCAGAGCTCAGGACGAGGAGTTCATACCATAGCAGCTTGATTCTACCTGAATTTCTCACTTCTACTCACGTCTTCTTATACTTTTCTGAACTGAACTAGTTCCAACGGTCGGAATGATCTGAATTTCGAGTATATTGTGTAAAACTTAGTTTTAACAAAGCCTACAAAGAATCAGTTTAAAATTCGGATTAAAAATGGTAAAAATGACCTAATAACCTGATTCCGCTCATAACGTTCTTCGCAGATATACTTAAAAAGTTAATTCCGCTCTTACTGACATCAAAAATCAGATTCTGCTCGAAATTTAGTTGTTGATTTCGCTCATAATCAGAAAAGTCTGATTCCGCTCGAGAGACACTTTCTGATTTCGCTCAAAACTTATTTTCTAATTCTGCTCGAAATCAAACTTTTCTGATTCCGCCCGAAACGTATCATCTGATTCCGCTCGAAATCAGACTAAAGCTGATTTCGCTCAGAACTTGCTGTGTTTCAAAATTTCGAAAATTTTCTAAGTGTTTTGCTGATTTTTTTCAGGTACATACAAGATGGATGATTTCTATCCGTTTAGTGATATGTATGCATTTGCTGGAGACGGTGGAAATGATACATCTTCGAGTAACACCAATGAGAACACGACAAATACAAAGAAAAAGTTATCGGATGCATTTGAGGTTGAAAGTGCTTTAGGAACCTACAACAAACCCCTGAAGTTGATGGCTATAGAAGATTACAGTCGGTGGGCAAAGAAATTTGAAGATTGGTTGATGGCCTTTGCTTTTCCTAGCTGGAAGAGTCTAAAAGTTGGATACCATAATGTAAACAAAAAAGGCGAAACCTTAACAACAAATGAGGAGATAGATTTGTTTGTTGCTGAGCAAAAATGTATTGCGTTGCTGTTTCAGTCCGTCAGAGAAGATATAATATCTTTGATCGAATACTCTAGTGCTACAGACCTCTGGAACAAATTGAAAAACAAATGTATAGGAAGCACAGAAATTGTGAAAAACAAAAAGAAACTACTTAGAAAAGAGTTTGATGTGTTTGGGTGTTTAAAGAATGAATCAGTTTGTAAAATGATTGAGAGGTTTGGGCATCTAAAACTGGAACTGGCGAGACACGAAATTGTCTATTCTCAAGAAGAGTTAGTCGACAAATTGTTTGATGCATTACCAGATGAGATGGATTGGCAATATTATGCGTTGATGCTAAAGAATACTATCAAGCCGCCAGAAGAGTTGACAGTAGACTTGTTGATTGAGAGATTAGAGAGTCACAAGTTGGAATTGAAGAAGACGTACAAAGTTAATCACTCATCATACCAGCAGAACTTGGATTTGTATTATCCAAAGAGCATGATGCCAAAGAGTACATCTCCCAAGACTGCGTTTTCTGCTGAGAATGTTCCCACAACAAGCAAAGAAAGTCAAAGCAGTGGATATCACAGTGGGTCTTCATCAAATTCAAACCAGACTGATGCAAAGAACTTATTTCAATGCAACATTGTTGTAGACTTAAAGAACGCTCAGAATTTCAGCGAGGAGTCTGCCAAACAACAGATAGTTTTCCTAGCATCTGTGCTAGAATCTTATGAAAGTCTTGTAGCGGGGAAGATAGGCAACACCAACCTGACAAAAGAAGATTATGATTAGATAGATCCTGAGGAGATGGAACTAATCGACATAAGGTGGTGTATGGCCAGTGCAGTTCGTCGAGCACAGCGTTTTATGGAGATAACCGGGAGGAAGTCAATTGGTGGACCATCTACCAAGTTGGGTTTTGATAAGTCTAAGGTGACGTGCTTCAAGTGCAAACAGAAAGGTCACTTTAAGCGTGAATGCAGAAACGCGTATGCTGATGAATCTGAAAACCCGTTCAGAGAAGATTACTACAAGAAGGCAAGAGAATACTTGGAGAAAATTTTGTCCTCGGATACAACTGGTAATTCGAGAAAAAGTTCTGATGAATTGATTTCCTCAACTGAAAAGGCAAGCAAAACGAATTCATCAGATGCAAATCTGAGGACAAAAGAAAAGAAGAAGAAAATTGTCGGCGATGAATCTGGCTCAACAAAGTCAGACAAGCCACATTCAGGAAATGATTCTGGTTCGTCAAAACCAGAAGAGCCATCGATTGAGGTAACAAATGTCAAACCCAAGGCTGGTCAGGCTTGAGTGAATCTGTTTAAATGAAAAACCTGACTTGCCAGAGTTCCCAGGTTGGTAAGTGTGGAACAGGAATCGGCATATTTCTTGAGAAATTCACAGGTTGGTAACTGTGATATTTCGAATCACAAAAGACTAATCAAGGACATTAAGTTGTACTTGATTTATCTTTCCGACAAGTGATTAAAGAAGAACAATGTGATGAAACCCCGAATTTGTGAAATGACACACAAAACTAATTTTTCCGGAAAAACCATTTTGATTAAAACAAACTTAAGTGTTTTGAAATCTAAATGGGAAAATAGTTTGTTGTCAGGGGGAGTTCTGATTGTTAAGTCGAGTGAATGGCGAATTGAAGCGATTCGATATCAGTTTGTCACTTTCCTTGTATAGTTTGTTTTCAAATTTTCCTTTGAAAATCAAAATTGAAACATATTTTGATTTTAGGGGGAGAAAAATTTTAAAAAAAATTTGAAAATGCCAAAAACATTGAAAAAGCAAAAATGAGTTTTGGTGTATAAAAGAGGAAATGATAGTACATCAGTAGACGATCACAGCATGCTAAAGATATGGAAAGTTAAAACGTGATAAACGGTCTCACTGATGATATGCCAGTAGGTTTTTGCACATTTAGTAGATTGTGATGAGATATAAACCTAAATTCAAACTTGCTTATATCGTGGGTAACATCTCTCGAATATATGGGTAACCCCCGAAATCTAGTTTGAAAGATTCCTTTTTCTGATATACTAGGTCTTTATACTCAGTGATGTCTGGGGTATTATTCCAGGACTTCTGCTGAATGGAAGTTCTGACCTAGTCCTAGAATAATACTTTCCGCAATGCTTGAAACATAGCATCACCCTCAGCATAAATGATAAGACAATAAAATTGCTTAGCAATGCTGTTGTAAAAAAGATCATCTAAAGGGGACACACCCAAAAGTTGAGTCATGATCTCTCTGCTGAACGGTAGTTCTGACCTGAGCTCTCATGATTCTTCATAATTTATAACCCCTTACAGATATCATATGTGGTATACTCACCTGTAAGACTGAATATTGGGATCTGGATACGAGAGTATATTCTGAGGTGGGACACGTGATTAAGTTTATGTATATAAGATATTAAACTCGTATCTCGAAGAAGTTGAACTTTGTGTGAAAATTTAAGTGGACCAGTATACTGACAATCTATGTGAATCGTTTAGAACTTAAAATGATTAAAGCTTAACGGTGTTGGTGATTTGTCTCATAAACTGATATGATCCTCTTACACAAACTCACAAAAATATTGTTTGTATATATTTCTTTACTGCATTTCTTTAAACTCAAAATCCAAAAAGATTTTAGTGTGTTTTAGCATAAAGTTTTGAAAAATACAAAAAGATTTTCGACAACTGATGTTGGAGAGTTAATTTTCAAAATTCCAAGTGCTAAACTTGATGAACTAGAGGGTTGGGAGAATATGTTGAAAAATTTGGATGTTATATACAAATGTTTTAAAAAACTGTGTGATTAGTTAATCAAGGTCATTCACTTGAACTTGATGTAACTATATAGATTGATGAATGAATGATTTCTACCAAGTAAGTTTCTTAAATATAAGTGTTATAAATTTGTGAAACTTATGTTATGGGTAGAGGATTTGCAGGTTAACCAGGTTTCAAATCCTGAGCATATGCAGAATAGAGCCAGGAATTGATCCTGAACTTGTGAACCTGTGAAAGCCAGACTACGATCCCGACAGCTGAGTCTAAGGGGGAGTGTGAAGACGAGCTCAACGCAAGAGGAAGCGTGGATTCAAAGAGCCAGATAACTATCCTGAAGGAGCTTGTATTCGGAAATCCAGGTGTCGATCCCAAAAGCACGGAAGCTTGACGAAAGGGGGAGCCTGAAGGAAAAAGAGTCTAAGAAGAAGGGGAGCAACGGAAGCTTGAAGACAGATCCACGGGGATTCTGTTCATGAAAGAGAAAAGACAAGACGCTACGAGATTGACTACGGCAATATCCAAGGGGGAGTCTGTTAGTGCATTATGTGTCTATCGCCTCTGTCAATCTAGTCCGTAGCAGAAACCGAAGAAATCTAGGCTTTTATTGTAATATCTAGTTAGAAAGGCAAGGTGGCAATTTTGTAAATAATGAGATTTCTCATTATATCCCTTGGCCTATAAATAGATCATTTAGGTTTAGAGTTCAAGACTTTTGCTCATTTGGAGGCTTAGGGAGATAATCTTAGAGAGAGAAAGTCTAGAGAGAGAAAGTTCTCTACGTGATTCACGGCTTTGTACACGTCATCTTATTCAATAGAATCATGTTATTAGTACGTTCTTGTGTGTTCGGTCACGCACGTTCACGGATTCCGCACGTCGAACGTTCGTTACGCAATCGTATGGTGTCAAAACCGATCCTACAATGTTTATGGTCGGGTGGTTGGGTGGTGTTTAGATGTTGATGTGATTTATGGGATGTGATAGTGGTGGTGTGTTTTAATTTTCATAAAAATAAAAAATACAAAAAGAAATTTGGGATTTGAGAGTATTAGCGAAGGCTAATGTTGTTGGTTAAAAGCGAACTTTCCCTCAAAACCATACATTGGAAAAATGTATCCCAAGTGTGGGGATGGGGGGAATTTTTGAGAATTTAAAAATTTTTTGTGAAGTCAAGCGAAAATTGTCAAAATTTGAAAGCTTGATATTGTTCCACTTGACACACCAACACCCATTTCTAGTCCATTCTTGGTGAGAGTTTGAGCCACATATGATTATTATAGATATTTCTTTGTTTTGAGTGGCGGTGTGTGTATTGTGTTAATAGAACTTGTGTACGAATTCTTGTTAAATCCTAGAGTTAGCATGCTTTTGAAAATGATAGGGGACTTTTAGGTAGCCTCGTCTAGACGTGTGAGAGTTGGGATTGGTGGGTTGGACCTCATACCTTACATATATGAGCTTGGTATTGTGAGGGGTGGGGGTTTGGTCTTTAGAAAGCCATGTTTGAGCCTTATACCATTCGGTTGTGACCCAAACCTACTTCCTACAAAATTTTACCTTTTGAGATGACCCGGTTTATGAGTTTAGTTGTGAATGTTGATGTTCTTGTATATAGTGTGAGTTTTTATATCTTATATGAAAAAAAAAGAGAAAAAAGGAAAAAAATATGAGAAAAATACAAAAGAAGAAGTGAGTTGTGATCGTAGTTGAGAATGTTGAAGAAGTTTTGTATATATTGGGTGATTGCTTTATTTAGTAGTAGAAATAAAAACCGGGTCAAATCAATTAACTCTTGCATATATATCCCACCATTTTCCTACCTTTGCACCTAGCCCCGTTACAACCCGTAAGTCCTTTTGATTCATAAGCATGCTAGGTATTTGATAGGAGGAGACTTGATTATTATGCAAGCTTATTGTCGCACAAACACACACACGCATTGAGTGGTTTAGCATTATGTGCTAATATGTCTTGTCACTGAGAGTTTTTGTGAGGGGTGTGACTTGTGGTATGATTGAAGGTTAGTAGAAGGACGGTATATTTTAGCTTGGTTTGCATGATGATTGCTTTTGGTTATGAAATGGTTTTTGAATGGGTTGCTTGGCACAAGCAACGGGTAAGTGTGGGGATGTGACGGGTGGTCCGTAGGACAACCCTTAAGGCCTTTAAAGAGATTAAAATCCCATACTTTGTACGGTTAATTGCTTGAACTTGGTAACCACTAGATGTTTGATGTTACAGGTGTTAAAATGCTCAAGATGCGGGTTTTAGGAAGCATAGTTGGATGCTAAAAGATGGCGGAAACAAGATGGAGCTTTGAAGAGTTGAAAAAGAGAAACAATGGAGACAACTTCAGCCATCGCCGTAGCCTACGGCTATGGCCGTAGGTTACGACCCTTCATGATCAAGAAAACCCACTGCCGTAAGGCAGTGTAGGATTGCCATAAAGAAATGATAGGCGCCATAAGCTACGGTGTCTGGCGTAGCTTACGGCACCCTGTTGACTTTCTGGAACCTGCTGACCGCCGTAAGCTACGACACTAGGCGTAGCTTACGGCGCCGACCATTCCCAAATTGTAACTCCTTCATTTAATTGTCATTTTATGAAGATTTAAGGGGTCTTATCATGTGTTTTCGGTTACACTTCACTTGACACACGAATTTGGAGCACTTTGGAAGCTTGAAGACAATCTCTAATCTTGTGGTTGAAGTTTTTAACTTGTTTTGAAGATTAAGACTTGTTTGAGAATGATGTTTCAAGCCATGAGTGGCTAAATACTTTGTGACTATCTTTGGTTGAAGGTTTGCATGAGACTTTATGTTTAATTCCTTATTTCTAGAATAACAATCTTTATCTTTATTGAATTGCTTGTTATGGTGTGTGATTGATTGTTAGTAAATTGTTGATTCTTATGTTAAACTAATTAGAAACCATGGGTTCTTGGTGCCGTTGGCAATCGAGATATCATGGGTTTAGTTAGGCTTGGGTAAGGGTTGATTGATCATCGGGTAACAACCTCATGTTCTAGGAATCTGAGTACTTAGTTCCCTTTCATCACTCCAATTAATCACACATGATCTATGTCTATGTAGTTCTTTCTAGTGGAATGATAGCATAAATGTCAAGGCAAACCGGAACTTAAAGATGGTCATTTGTCTCTAATTTATTTACAACCAACATTTTCATTTTGCAATTAGAATAGTAATCTTAGTTCTTCAAATCAAATCAATTAATCAAACTCTTGAATTTACTTTTATTGCAATTAGTTTAATTTTAGTCAAGTTAGATAATCTTCTAAATAACACATATTCCACGAACTCCATGTGTTCGATACCCACTTGCCACTAACTATTTAGTAGTAATTGGATTAAATTTGATTGTGACCACGACATCACGTCAATCACCCCAAAACAATTGAAAAACAGTAAAATAGGGGAACTATGTACTCACATTGAATTGCAAAGTATCCTCGATCTAATGAACTTAACAAAGCTCGGGCAAACCAAGGAAATCAAGTGGTACCTCGTAATCGGATCGCTAGGTTAATAAATCGACACCTAAATCGGGAGATCGAGTAGAATGAGGTATCATAAACCAAATGAGTATTGAAACTCATGTGATATGGTTTAACAAAGCCTATATTCCAAATCAGAACCTATCCTAAGTGCTTACGACCCGTTATGACCCGTTAAGGTAGTCTATGCTACTTTAACGCGTCGTTCGCGCGAATGCGCGTTCGAGACGCCTGACTAGTCCTATGAAAAGTATTATATGCCCTAACATGTTTAAATATGTTGCATAATCAGTTTAAGTGACAAAATTTAAGTTACATACGCTTAAAATCAAATTATCCATGAAAAGGGCATTTTGGTCATTTTCCTAAGGCATATAAACTACCTATCATACAACTAATTAAACTAAGTGACCATTAGGTATAACCTCGGAAGATTATTCCCTATACAACTATGGTCACAAAATATGCTTGGTCGGATCCTAACGATCGACCAAACGGGTCGGGTTCGAAAGTCTAAGCGGTTGTCAAGACCGCTTGACTTACGACCCTATACAAGCACTAGACTAAAAGTGACGAGTTAAACATGTTAAAACATGTTTAACTAAGTTAGAAAACATGTTTGATATCAAAACAAAGTGTTTTGATACCCGAAAATAGCTTCGTCGCAAAATGCGCATAATCAGCATTTTGACCAAAACTTTGACTCGTCACTTCGACTAATCGATGTGGTAATCAGTAGGTATAGTCACAAGGGACTATAACCATCGTGATTACGATCACGTTGCAAAGTTCGATTGAACTTTGACTTGACCAATTCGTGGTCAAAACTGAAAGTCAAACGGTAGTCAAACTGTTTGACTTTCAGCTTGTAATTGCTGAAAATAAACAAGTAGCCATGAAAGAACACTTACAAAGCTCTAATGGCTGAAAGATTGAACTAGAAAACCCAGATGGGAGCTCTCCTAAGAAGGTAACAAGCTCCTCTTGAGTGATAGAGAAAGATGAAGATGATGAGCAATGAAATGGGCAGAATTTTGAGGGTATTTATAGCTTTTTTGAAGCCATGAGATCGTGCCATGTGTATTATGTGTTCACCAAGCAAGCATAGGATCATCACAAGTGTTTGGATAGGATTAATACCACTCAAAATCCATAGAAAAATACCCACAAGTATGAAAATCAATGGCCAAAACATGTGCAGCAGCTGAAAATCAACACTCTGTCCAGATTGAGTTGTTACGTCGCGCGACCAGGAGGCCCCTAGGCCGTCGCGTGGCGCGACCCCCTGCACCAGAGTTTCAGAAAATGTCAACTTTGGTCCCTACACGCATTACAACTTGTTTTCGACGCATTTAAACCCCATTAAGCCAATTTTAAGGCTCTACAATGATGTTAAAGCATAGGGAACATGAAATATGCTTGAAAACATCTCGGATGTTGGTTCGTTTGGTCGTTCGGTTACGTTATTTGGTTAATTACGACGAAACTCGAACGGACGCTAAAACGATCCAAATTGTGCGACGAATGGTATTTTTGCATTCCTATCACTAAAATATAATATTTTAGTGATTACAAAATTTTTTGGATGTCCGAATATGTTTAGAACGTAAGATTTGCGTGTAAATGTAAACTTATGCACTTTTTGACGCTTTTAGTCCCTATTGATCAATTAAGCATATTTTCGCATACCGAACCCCTCAAATCCTATTTCTAAGCTATGTAAAGGATATTTAGGGTATGTTTAGCTTATGATCAAGTTCCAGAATGTTCGTTACTATACGAATCGGAATACTTTCGTAGTTTGTCATAAATAGTCCCTGCGATCGAATAAACTTGTTTTCGACACACCAAACCCTTCAAAACTTATTTCTAAGTTATGTAAAGGTTATTTAAGGTATGTTAAGCCTATATCACTATTCCAGAGTGTTTGTTGC
Organism: Helianthus tuberosus; assembly: GCA_030545235.1. Lineage (NCBI taxonomy): Eukaryota > Viridiplantae > Streptophyta > Magnoliopsida > Asterales > Asteraceae > Helianthus > Helianthus tuberosus. The sequence continues at coordinate 96,139,139 of CM060401.1, read as the reverse complement.
ATTAAACTGGTTAAGTTTATGCATTAGTTCACGTATAACTTTCCAGAAAGCGATTTAAAGCTTGAAATCGAACTAGAATCAAATCGTAAATTCGTCAAACATAAATACACAAACATTAACACCAAAACTCATCATTTTATTGATAATTGATATTGTTTTACATCATACATTATTTACAAAGCACAATTGTCACACATAGCTTCTTTTGACAACGTCACACTCAATCACGTCCATCTGGGAAAAAACCAAATAGCGGACGCCTTGAGCAAACTAGCTACCTCGGGCATGGTGTCACACCCTGACTTTAGCGGAAGAGTGATTATGTGTGACTTGCTTAATATCATTGCATTCAACCATAACAAACAACTATATGATAAAACCAAAGATGTTCATCCATAGATTAAGTTTAAAACATCACAACAACATTGTCTTAAAATCCCAACACAGACTTCGAATCCAAATTCCAAACCATTCAAATTGTTTTAGAGTTCCATAAGGACTCGACAAGAGACACTATTAAAAACTGGGCTTTGAATTATGTATCTTATCCAGGATAAGATACATACTCCAAAACCTTCCACACCGGATGACATCTTTTATTTCAAACAACACTTGAAAACTTCAACGCCCGCCTGATCCATACTTAGTTTCCTGAAATACAGGTAGTTTGAAAACATCAACAAAAGTTGAGCGAGTTCATGTGTTTTTATGTGTGCACGAATAAACCTTTGTAATCATTGTAAGTATGTATGTGTTTGTAAATCCTGGTATGAAAGCAAACAAGGAAACAGATCAATTAATGGTTTGCAAGGCCATTAACATGTGTGCAACGGCGTAGGAAGGCTCAACCCTAGCAGATTTTGTACCGGGCTTCCGGCTGTAAGACATAGTCACCTCATGGGCCAAACCCCAGTCCTCATGGGTGTGGGCTCGCTACACCCAAATAGATCTATCACTCATGCCCCTCTGTCCTTATACAAGGATTAATGGTCTTAAGTGTGCGCCTACCCATTCACATGATCTAACAGTTCATTCCTTAGCTAACCATACCATTTGTAATCGTTTGTAAACATTTTGTAACATGTACTTCACCCCCGAAGTTATAAAACAAAATAGTTAAAATAAAAGGGGGACATGAACTCACAATCTTGCGTTCTTGGTATCCAAATTTAACTCAAAGCTTCCTCTAGATCGCACGACTACCTACATATATACTACGATTTATTAGACGAGTGCCTTGACCTTAGTCTTAATTAGCGTCTTTGGGTTACGTTTCCTTGTGTCATCAATATTATTCCAAGTTATATATAATTATTTGTTAAAATAATAATTATTTTAACTTAAAGTATGGAATAATAGTTAAAATAATATATTTTAACTTGACATCTTTATGCATTTGTACACGTAAAATTTTACAAGGATGGGGGTATGTATACTTGTATTCTTAACCTTGTGTATTTTTGCCAAGTATCGGTGGCGTATTCCGGTGTATTTATACGTACGAGAATACGTATTTTCTTGTAGTTATAAAGTATTCTTATACTTAATTTTTGTATTAATTTTTACGGAATAATATTTCTAATAAAATTCACCAATATATATTCTCAAAATATATATTTTAAGAAATCTTTCATAGAAAAATTATTTATAATTTCTCTTGGCAAAAATATTTATATTTTCATATAAACCTCAAAAATAATATATTTTCAAGTTTATTTAAGAAAATATATTTTATCCCAAAAAATAATATCTTCTTAATAATTTCAAGAAAATATATATTCTTATTTACCCAAAAATAATATATTTTCTCTTTGTCAAAAATATGATATATTTTTGTAATAATTGTAAAAATCATATTTTTGTTTTCTTGATCTCCAAATTACCGTTTACCAAAATATACATATGAATTAAATTCCGGAATATTTTGTAAGTTACATTCCTTGTTCGGTTTCTCCAAAATTTTGGGTATAAATTATATATTTATTTCTTGGAATTTTGGTAATATTTTGTATTGTAATTTCTTGATATTTTGATGAGTTATATTATTTCAAGTCCTAAAATAATATAACTAATACACATAACATACAAATAATCACACACATGGTGACATCTAAATATATATTTTCCTAAATACATATTTAGTCACTTTTATTTACAAAAACCAACCTCCAATGTTTATAATCTTTGTAACAAAAATTATGGCAAACTTTATATGAAAATTCATGGTTTAAAATATACTTGTAAATATTTTCTTAAAAATATTTTTCTAAGTGTTTAATTTTTAGAAAATTTTTGCCATAGTTTCCCCTTAAAATGGAGGTTTCCATGCTTTCAAAGCATATCATTTTCTTTTATAAATCACCACAATCAACAATAAACCAAACAACACTTACCTATTTGCCAAAATCATGCATAAGTTACTACTTCATGAACTTGAAAGTTTACAAAAATTTGTAGTAACTTACTAGTGTATTTAGTAGGCTTAGTTACCCTTTAAAGTGTGATTGTTTATTTAAAAACATCATTTTAAAGAAGTTAGATGTTTAAAACTTGTAAATCATTTTTCTAAAAATGTTTCTTCTTTAGTTTTTCTTGTTACATATATATTTCTACACTTGTTTAACCACTAAAAATGTGGTTAATTCCTTTAAGAACCAAGCTTAGGTAAATCTTGTATTTTAACTTGGTTTCTTGAAAAATCATTCTTGAAATCATAGGTTTACAAGACTTTATGTTCACTTTAATCATCATTTTACAAGAAAAACATTTTTTACTTCAAGTTCATGGTTTACATATGGATGATTACTTTGATCTTTAAGATAATCATCCTCTCATCTTGCTAGATTATGTCTTTAATCACTATCTAGCAAGATCACATGATGATCAACATCAATTACATGAGCAATCAACAATCAACAAGCATAACAACACTTAAACAACTTGATTTCTTATGATTTTAGTCTTATGTTTAAGTTTCATGTTCAAGATTCATGTGTTCTTCCAGATTAACAACTTGTATCATTCTTTAACCACCAAAACAAGATGTAAAATAAAGTGTAGATGATCTTACTACTAGCTCAAGGCTAGGGATGATCACAAGATGAAGAAGAGGTGGATAAAAACTTGTATGAGAGGTCCTTCAACTTCCAAGAGTTTCTAGCCTCCTTGTATACCTTCTTACACCTTTGAGTATGTATGGAATGGATGAAACTTAAAAGATGAAGATGATGGTGTGTGGTGTGTGTTAGGCCGAGAATGAGGGGGAGAGGAAGAATGAGATGGAGTGTGATGTGTTGTGTAAAAATGAGGAGCTATGTCACTTGAGGTTTCTTATAAAATGCACCAACACTTTGTAATCTAATGGTTAATATGTTTTAGAAAGTGAGAGAAGATCAACTAAAGAATTCAAAGAAAATCCATGGTGGGGGCCACCATGTAACCATCCATCAAGGGGGGGGGGGGTCTTGGTTAGGATGAAATGTTAAGTTAGATATTATGGTTGAAATCTAAGTATATTAGTTAGGTGTTAGTTAGTATGTTGCTATATAGTGTGTTATGATGTTCGGGGACCATAACTAGCTTGGTAATGTTAAAACAATGCTTCTAGTGAAAATTTGGTGTTTCGGGTAGTGGCCGGTTGTTCGGTTGGTTACTGGTTCGTTAAGGTGCTAAACTATGTAGTTTAGTGTGCTTTATGTTACCCTTTATGACAGTTTTGATTCCTGATACTTAGGAAAGTATTCTGGACCATTTAACCATATTTCTGCATAATATTAAGTTGTTTAAATGCTGAATTTTGCTGAATTCTGCAGTTTATGTGAGTTTTAGGCACTTTCCGGCACTTAAACTATCTCTAGGAAGGCAGTTTTGTGATCTTTACTTCCCTACACACTATACTAGTGTAACTCTTGGTTTCTGGCACATTCTGTGTCTCAATACCATGTCTGTCCATGTACTGAACTCCGTCAGCATTTTTCTGATTCATCTGGTAACTATGCTATCTTGTTTCGTGCATCATTTGAATCAATAAAGTTTGCATGCAGTAATGATATGACATTATGCAATATTTGATGCACATCTATGTATATGGCAATAATCAGAAAGCAATTCAAGTAAACTCTGGGCCGTTACGTGCGTTCCAACGAACCTTGACAAGCTTAACACTACTCCTATGAGTCTTGTTAACCTTCCACTCTGTAACCTCAACGGGTTCTTCTGTGAAATGTAGCGTGTCGTCAATGTGTACTTCATCCGCAGGGATGACCACTGTCTCTTGAGTTGGACTTTTCTTCAGATTAGATATATGAAATGTATCATGAACACCATTTAGTTCTTCTGGCAGCTCCAACTTGTATGCTACAGTACTAACTCTTTCCAAAATTCTGAATGGCCCGATATATCGTGGGTTTAACTTACCACGCTTCCCGAAGCGTGCCACACCTTTCCAAGGTGAAACTTTTAACAACACCATATCACCCACTTCAAATTCCAAGGGTTTCCGTCTTTGGTCCACATAGCTCTTCTGTCGATCACGAGCGGCCTTGATGCGCTCTCAGATCTGCATGATCTTATTAGTTGTTTCTTGGACCAGTTCAGGACCAACCGTTTGTCTATCACCTGCATCTGCCCAGCGTAACGGCGATCGACACTTGTGTCCATATAGAGCCTCGAACGGTGCAGCTTGGATGCTTGTATGGTAGCTATTGTTATAGGAGAACTCAACTAAAGGCAGGTGAGTATCCCAATTGCCACCTAAATCCATTACACAAGCACGCAACATATCTTCAAGTGTCTGAATCATTCTCTCGCTCTGGTCGTCCGTCTGTGGGTGAAAAGTTGTACTCAGATTCAACTGAGAACCAAAAGCTTCTTGAAAGGATTGCCAAATCCTTGACACAAACCTTCCATCTCTATCTGATATGATTGAGAGAGGCACTCCATGTCGTGCAAATATCTCCCTTAGGTACAGCTCAGCTAGCTTACCTGTGTTATCCTTCTCTCTGATCGGAAAAAAGTGTGCAGACTTCGTCAAACGGTCTACGATTACCCAAATTGTATCATGACCTCTGGGTTTTCTGGGCAACTTCGTTATGAAATCCATAGAGGTCTGCTCCCACTTCCACATGGGTATCTCTGGTTGTTGTAAAAGACCTGAAGGCTTCTGATACTCGGCCTTCACTTTGGCATAAGTCAAACACTTTCCAACGTAAGTAGCAACATCACCTTTAAACCTTGACCACCAGTAGTAATCCTTCAAATCTTGGACATCTTGTCCGATCCCGGATGGATCGAGTACCTCAAATTATCAGCTTCATCAAAAATGACCTCTCTAAGTCCACCACAAAGCAGAACCCAAATATGTCCCATAAAATACAAAGTTCCTTCCTCGTTGGGTACCAGTTTTTTCTCCATTCCTCGGAGATATTCGTCATTGATGTTCTCTTTCTTAAGAGCTTCCTTCTGTGCAGCACGAATACGCAATGTGAGATCTGTCTGTATAATCATCTCCAAAGCCCTAACCCATATGGGCTTGATCCTTTCTTTTCGACTTAAGACGTCTGCCACCACATTCGCCTTTCCTAGATGATATTTAATCTTGCAGTCATAATCATTTAACAACTTAACCCAACGTCGCTGTCTCATGTTAAGCTCTTTCTGATCGAATATGCGCTGAAGGCTCTTGTGATCTGTAAAAATAGTACAGCGAGTACCATACAGATAATGCCACCAAATCTTCAAAGCAAACACCACTACGCCTAATTCCAAATCATGCATGGTGTAGTTCTTCTCATGGACCTTCAATTGGCACGAAGCATAAGCAATAACCTTCTGGCGCTGCATCAGCACACAGCCCAATCCCTGACGTGAGGCGTCACAGTATACCACGAAGTCATCGGTGCCTTCAGGTAGGGATAATATAGGTGCATCGCAAAGCTTGTTCTTAAGCAGCTGAAAAGCTTCTTCTTGTTTGTCTCCCCATTCGTACTTCTTATCCTTTTGAGTAAGGGAGGTCAGCGGTTGAGCGATCCTGGAGAAATCCTTAATTAATCTACGATAATAGCCTACTAAACCCAGAAACTGTCGAATCTCGGTTGGCGTCTTTGGAGTTTCCCAATTCTTGATTGCCTCGATCTTGGTGGGATCCACATGAATTCCATTTTCATTTACCACGTGACCAAGGGACTGCACTTCGCGTAACCAAAATTCGGACTTTGAGAACTTAGCATAGAGCTTCTCCTTCTTTAGCAGCTCTAAAATGGCTCTGAGGTGCTGCTCATGATCTTCCTTTGTCCGGGAATAGATCAAAATATCATCGATAAATACGATCACGAATTTATCGAGATATGGCTTGCAAACTCGATTCATCAAATCCATAAATACTGCCGGCGCATTCGTCAACCCAAACGGCATCACTAGAAACTTGTAATGCCATAACAAGTTCTGAACGCAGTCTTTGGTATACTCTTTTCTTGAATCCGCAGCTGGTGATAACCTGATCAAAGATCGATCTTGGAGTACTAACTTGAGCCCTGAAGTTGATCGAATAAATCATCAATTCTCAGTAAGGGATACCGATTCTTTATGATTAACTTGTTCAACTCTCGGTAGTCGATGCATATCCGAAAACTACCGTCCTTCTTCTTGATGAACAGCACTAGAGCTCCCCAAGGCGAGAAGCTTGGTCTTATAAATCCCTTGTCTAGTAGCTCCTGAAGCTGCGTTGACAACACTTGCATCTCTGATGGCACAAGTCGATAAGGTGCCTTGGCTACAGGCGCGGCTCCTGGTACCAAGTCAATATGGAATTCAACATGTCGTTAAGGAGGTAATCCTGGCAAGTCTTCGGGAAAGACTTCAGGATATTTGTGACATTTGTGTCTCTACGACCATCAAACAAATACCAAATCAATGAAATATTGTGTTTCATACTTGGGATTTTGTTAGTGCACTATGTCTATTGACTTCGTCTTGTATCATGTAATAGGATAGGATAGGATAACCAGTGCTCGAGGTGCGAGAAACTAAGATTAGTGAGTTTACTAGTGATTCCGCTTGAAAGTGTCAAGTGACAAGTTCAAGCGAAATCAGATTAGTTAATTTCTCTTGAACATGTCTTGGTCCATTCAAGCGAAATCTCCCATAGTATATATAGGTGCACTTGGTTATTCATTTGTAAGGTTCGGATCTGAGTAGCGAAGCTCTGCCGGATTGTCTCCAGGTTGTAAATCAGTATCATATCAATAGAAGAGACATTTAAATTGAATCGAGTGTCCGTTTCATTGATTCCGCCTTTGATTCGGATATAAAGCTCTTCTGATCGACTCAGTCAGGTCGTACAGTGATCCTACAAGTGGTATCAGAGCACAGGAGGAAGAGTTTTGCTCGATTGCATCAGTTTTCTGACTTCTACACATTCTTTTTCAAATTAGACAAGATTTACCGGTCAAAATGGATTGAATTTTTCACAGAACGTGCGAAATAGTGTTTTAACAAACCCTTGAGAGTTTCAAATTAAAATTCGAAGTAAAAATGACAAAAATGTACCTAAAACCAGATTTCGCTTGAACGAACTTCATGGTTTCGCTTGAAAGATTATCAGATTTCGCTTCGAACTGATATTCCGCTTGAAAATTAGACCTGATCTCGCTTGAATCTAGTAGTCCGCTTGAAAGATTTGTTTCGATTTCGCTTGAAGATGTTAATCAAGTGATTTCGCTTGAAGTTCGTATTTCGCTTGAATGGTCATCTAGGCATTTCGCTTGAAAGTTTCTATTCAGCTTGAACAACTGATTTCGCTTCAACATGTGATTTAGCCTGAGATCTTTATTTCGCTTGAAAGTGGATTTTTTTTCGCGTCAAGATCATTTCACGTCAACCGAGTGTCAGTTTGTTTCAAGTTGTTTAAGATTGTTTAAACTGATTGTGTTTGTTTGTTAGTCTCCAGGTGATTGAAGATGTCAAACAGCGGTGAAGAATTTTACAACACATTCTACAATGCCTTTACTTCAGAATCATCCGAGAGAAGATCTGAATCAAGAGAATATTCGAAAGAGATTTCAGAGAATTTGAAGTATGAGAATATGTATGGAAGCCAACAGAAACCACCGAAATTAATGAAGATTGAAGATTATAACTGGTGGAAAAATAGGTTTGAGGGTTGGGTAAAAGATTTTGCTCCTGAAAGTTGGTTAAAACTAAAATACGGATATACAGAACCAGTAAAAGAAGGAGGAGAGTTAGTAAACGAAAAAGAGTTCACGGAAATAGATGTAAAAAATGTTGTAGCTGAATACAAAATGATTACATTGATAAAACAATCAGTGAGAGAAGATTTTATTTCGCTACTTGAACAAGAGAAAACATCAAAGAGTTTATGGGAAGCTTTAGAGAGAAAATGTGTAGGTACCTCTGAGATTGTGAAAAACAAAAAGAAACTGTTACGTAAAGAGTTTGATTTATTTGGTTGTATGAAAAATGAATCTGTTTGTAAAATGATCGAGAGATTTGGGCATCTGAAAATGGAGCTGGCCAGACATAAAATCACATACACTCAAGAGGAGCTGATTGATAAATTGTTTAATTTGTTGCCAAATGATCAAGATTGGCAATACTATGCTTTAATGTTGAAGAATACAATCAAGTCTGAAGATTTAACAGTGGATTTGCTGATTGAAATACTAGAAAGCCACGAGTTAGAGATAAAGAAATCTAAAGTCAACAACTCAGCTCATCAGCAGAATGTGGAGTTGTACTACAGAGGAAATGTACAACAGGCTGGGTCTCCAAGAACAGCGTTTTTTGCAGAAAGCTCAAACTCTGTGAACAATGAAAGTCCTCACAGTGGTTTTCACAGTAGATCTTTTTCAACAACTTCAAGTCAATCGGATTCAAAGAATTTATTTCAGTGTAATATCGCAGTAGATCTGAAGAATGGTCAGAATTTCAGTGAAGAGTCAGCAAAACAACAGATGGTGTTCTTAGCTTCTGTGTTAGAGTCGTATGAGAGTCTTATAGCAGGCAAGATAGGCAACACCAACCTGACAAAGGAAGACTACGATCAGATAGATCCTGAGGAGATGGAATTGATCGACATAAGTGGTGTATGTAGGTCCCTATCCCGTGGATCGTAACGAGATTGATAATCAATCAAGGGTGCGGAATCCCCTTGATTAATCTTTGAACACAGAAACAAGAATGAATATGACGAAGAACACGAAACAAATCACTTTCAATCCGGTCTTCTATTGATTATCCAACACAAGGTTTACAATCAATTCAAGACCTTCACAAGAAATCTCTCAGCCACTCTCAGTAGATTTCTCAAACTCTCTCAACTGACTACTAACTGGCTAACCTAAACCCTTATGCCAAGCCTTGTTTATATAGGACAAGGTTTGCACATGGGCTTTGGTCTGGGCTAGGCCATTCTCCAAGTCCATTACACTAATTAAACTCCCTAACCAATAACGCTAAGCCCAATACAAAATATCCAAAGACTAAATAATCAAACTATTAAGCTGTTGTCACAAAACATGCACCAACAAACTCCCCCTTGACAATAGCTTCATAGTGTAACTTTGTCTTCAAACATCTTGCAATCTTTTGGTCTTTGGATAGCGTCAGCTACACAGTTTCTGACATCAACAAACTCCCCCTTAGCTGATGCTTCCAATCTCCAAACTTTCATTCATTGTAGATCAGCGAACTAGCAATCTTTTGTTAAGCAAGTATCTTCAAAACTTTCCAAATCTCTCTCTCTGCAATGTAGTAGAAGGATCCTACCATGCATCTTCACACGTTCTTCACTTCACTCGCAATCTGTACTTTACTTGTATTCTGCACTTCATTTTGATAACTGCATCAATCTGTTTAGAAATACAAGCAAGTATCTCGAATAACCATTAGTCTTTTTCACATTTCAAGATAAACCAATATTTTATCTTACTTTGCAAAAACAACTACCTGTCAGTTCAAAATGGAAGTCTTTTAAAAAGGAAATATTTTTGGTATTTTTGATATTTTTCAACACAAACTGAACTAACTAAACTAAACTCAAAAATATTTACAATACTTCTTTTTGTGAGAATCATGTACAAGAAGATCATATCAACAAAATCAAACTGTTTTCACACTATTAGATAATTCTTTATATAATTTTTCGTGAAAAGCAGTTCAAAACGATTACCAGTATGTTTGTCCACTTAAACAAAATGCATGAACATTTCAAGTACCATTACCGTATGATACGTTAAGGTAATTTTATATCTGAAATATTTAGTGTGTCCCACTTCAGGATATACCCCCGCGATCAAGGTATGCACAAAGATTCATCGTAGTAGGTGAGTATACTGATGTCATCCTTTAAGATATCCTGACAGTGCCTAGGTCTGCATATAATCTGTTTTATCATGTTTTGATTAGTTAACAATGAACACCCAAATAAATACTAATCAAATCCTGGAAATATAAACAACACACTCTATCATGCAAGTATCTTCCCTACCACATATTTCACAAGTCCAATCCAGATTTCTGAAATCTTAACTGGGAATAGGTTGAGAAGAGAACATAATAGATCTTGAGCAGAGAAGGTATAATATACAGATCAAATGAGTTTTTCTCAATTTGATATAGGTTTCTTGGGTTTCTTTTGGGCACTTGAGGGCCTCTTTCGGGTGTATTAGATCTATAGTGCGACAACGTACAGCTAGGTCAGCATGTATCTGGATGCAGTAGAAGTTGTCGTTGCCTAGCACCTCCAGGTCAGCATATATCTGGATGCAGCAGAGGAGGTACACGACTTTTTTCAGAGAAGATTTCAGAATCAGATCAAAATTGTGTGTATCGGGACAACATACAGACATTCAAATAGAAATGAGCTAATTCCAAGTGACTTTCTTTCCTGGGGTCATGTACAATTTTAGTTGTAAACAGAATGACAGCCAAGATATCCCCAGATGAAATAACAGTATAAAGACCCAAAACTTCAGATTTTGGCAATCTATCAACGCAAGATTTAAGGTCATTAAACCATACACCACTAATGTGTTCCCCACTCATACTCGGTGCTTTTATGTTTATATCACTTTGGTAAGTTGATTATTTCATGCTTTTGCCTACTTGTACATCATATGATGAAACTGCTATCACACTTAAGCAATTTAATTCAGTTCGAGTGTGACAGTCTAACTTGCTGATGTACTATCATTTCTTCTTTTTCACACCATGAAAAACTCATTTTTGATTTTTTCAATGTTTTTGGATTTTTGAAATTTTATAACTTACTCCCCCTAAACACACGCACTATCTAAACTCTTTTTGGCTTAGAGGAATTTCTCCCCCTAAATTTTTGTTTTCATGGAGTAAGTTTTGAAAACACAAATTTAAACACAAACAAACTCCCACTTTAACCTGACTACAGTTTTTCACGTTTTAAGTTTAAAAACAACCAAAATGATCACAGAAGTAAATAGTTCGTTACCCATGTTAACCTACTATTCACCTCAGATGCTTTACAGGAATAACCACTGTCGAACACATCAACAGTCCTTCTTGGTCATCCTGCATTCACTCAACAACTCAGTTAGACTTTAGAACCCAAACCTTACCGGTTTTGGGTCGACCATGTAAATCCACATAAGATGCTTCTATCCAATATCCATCACTAGATTGATAATTTCCACTAGGTCTTTGATTGCGAAAGTTCCAACAACCTCTCGGATTTTCTGACCTTTGGAAATTATTATCTTGATACCTTCTTCTCGCATAATCATACCATGAATTTTGAAAAAATTTTGGATGTTGTTGAACATTCGAGTTACTAAAACCCCTATGTTCGTTTCTTTTTTGAAAATTTCGATTACCAGCAGTTTGGTATCGAGTTTGATATCCAAAATTTCTATTTTGACTTTGAAAACGATTTGATTTACCACTATATTGACTAAATTGTGGAGAAATACTTCTTGGTCTATCAAAGCGTTTCGAAGTTGAGGGTTTAGATTGAGATTCAGGTTTATTTGTCTGACAACTAGTTTTTACACTATTGTTTGATCCAACCTGATTCCCGTCTTTAACCTCATCAACCTTTTGTTTACCTTTCTTCAAAGGACAACAACTCGCCACGTGCCCTTTGTTGTGACATTTAAAACAGGATCTTTTCTTATACTTTTTCTTTTTGTTTGATCCATTTTTAAATGTGTTAGCCTTTTTGTCTTCAGTATCCTCATCCACTTTATGAGGTGTACTGTTAGACCCAACAGATTCTTTCAAAGAAACTGGACTATTTGGCAAGTCCACAGCTATCGGATCCACTACTACTTATGCAGTGGTTACAAAATCAGTTAGCTCATCTTCAGTTGGTAAAAATGAGTAGTCTTGATTTCCAGAAGATGAAGCTTTAGTAAACCCCACCCCTGTTTTATCATTACTTTTCTTTAAACCTTTTTGAATTTGAGTCCTGACTAACGAAGAATTTCCAAAATTTTTTAACTTCCCCTGAAGTTCAACAATTTTGGCTTGTGCATCAGACAATTTTGTGCACTTTTCTGAAAGCTCGTTAGTCTTTTCTTTCACAGTTTCACGAGCCAAATCAATGATCTGTAACAGTTCATTGACTTTGCTTGTTAAACTGCTAATTTCTTGTTCATTTGATTTGAGTTTTGTAAAACAATCTGACTCTCGTTTAATCAAAAGAACATTTGACTCTTTTAACTTTTCTAATTCAGCTGACTGAATTTTGTTTTGCTCCGATAGTCTGTCAACTTTAACCTGTAGTTCAGTGCAATTAAGACATGTATGACTTACAGATCCCTTTGAAACTTCTGCACCCTTCTTTTCAGCATTCTCCTCATCTGCTTCCTTATTCTCTTCTACCTCAGCAGCTTTCTCTCCAATCTTCACATCTGCAAGCTCAGCTACACATGCTTGATCACATGTATTCAATCTTGAAGGAATCTGATAACGTTTTTCTAAAGCTTCCCACAGCTCTCTAGAAGTCCCATACTTCTTAAAAGTATGTTTAACACACTCAGGCAAGGACATCTTTATTGCTGCTAAAGCTTTCTTCTCAGCATCAACCAACTGTTTCTCAGATTCATCCATCTTGTCATAAGAAATCACTTTTACCCTTCCTTCAACACGACGTGTAGGAGCAATATATCCATCTATCATACAGCTCCACATTCTCGTATCTTCACTCTTCACAAATGACTCAAACTTCTCTTTCCAGTCAGCATATTCTTTGATGTTTGTAAGCTTTGGCCAGTTCTTAACAATCTCACTTCCATTGTTCATCTTAGCCATCACGCAGCGTGAAAGTTTAAATGGATTTTGGTAACCTGTGTCAAAATCCAAATCTAACTTCTCTACTGTCCCTTTCGGAGATTTATTCTCAAAATCCTGTTCGCTAAAACGATCAAAAATGTCCGAAAAATGTAATCACCAAATTTTACGGGCAAACTCGTCTCGTTACCGCGAACAAAAAAAGGCTTGTTTTTTTTTTTTAATAAAGTAATCTAATAATTATTATAATTAGTGTTATTATAATTACTTATTATTATTATTATTATTATTATTATTATTATTATTATATTAATAAAATACTAAACGTCAATCAAAATCACGTGTCTGCTTTGTCTTCTTCGCTCACCACATCCCACTCAACCCTAATTTCAAAATAACAGCCGCCAATGACCGGTGATTATGGTGAGGGAGGCCGGAGATGAATGACGTTTGAAGAGGTGATCGCCGGAGATGATAGACGACGATGATGGTGGTGTTCGGTGTCGGAGGTGAGTGATCGGAGGTATGGTGGAGTCGGAACTGTGGATGCGGTTGCGAGTCGGAACCGAGGTTGCGACTCGAGACCGCTTGGGAAGAAGATGACTCGAGACCAGGCTGTGACTCGAGACCAGAACGGTTGCGACTTGTGAATAATGACTCGAAACCGTGAAGTCGAGACCTAGGAAGAAGATGATGACTCGAGACTCTAGATGAAGTTGATAACTCGAGACAGTAGACTCGAGACCTTGATAACTCGAGACGTTGGTTGCGACACAGATGAAGTGAAACTCGGAAATGTGATTGCGACTCGTAATTGAAGATGGCTGACTCGAGATCAGTTGAAGATGATTGCGACTCGAGAACTCGGTTGCGACACGGACTCGGAAACGTGATTGCGACTCGTAATTGAAGATGGCTGACTCGAGACCTCTGTGATGTTGTGAAGATGATGTTGAAGACTCGAAACCGTGAACTCCCTGTTGACTTTGATTACTTTTCCAAAAACCACAAACAGAAATTTTAATAATTTTTGGAAACTGCAATCTTTTTAACACAAAAGGAATATTTCTTTTAAAATTTAAAACCGTTCAATATCTTTAACAGTTTCAAAACAAATTGAAACACCAAACTATTTTGATTTTTGATAAAAGTTCGATGAACAAAATCAAGAACATGAAGAACGCGATGAACAGAAATTCCAAATCTTGAATCCGTGTATCAATCTCGAACCGACAACTAAGAGCAAAAGCTCTGATACCAATTGTAGGTCCCTATCCCGTGGATCGTAACGAGATTGATAATCAATCAAGGGTGCGGAATCCCCTTGATTAATCTTTGAACACAGAAACAAGAATGAATATGACGAAGAACATGAAACAAATCACTTTCAATCCGGTCTTCTATTGATTATCCAACACAAGGTTTACAATCAATTCAAGACCTTCACAAGAAATCTCTCAGCCACTCTCTGTAGATTTCTCAAACTCTCTCAACTGACTACTAACTGGCTAACCTAAACCCTTATGCCAAGCCTTGTTTATATAGGACAAGGTTTGCACATGGGCTTTGGTCTGGGCTAGGCCATTCTCCAAGCCCATTACACTAATTAAACTCCCTAACCAATAACGCTAAGCCCAATACAAAATATCCAAAGACTAAATAATCAAACTATTAAGCTGTTGTCACAAAACATGCACCAACAGTGTATGGCCAGTGCAGTTCGACGGGCACAGCTTTTCATGGAGATTACAGGAAGAAAGTCTATTGGTGGACCATCTACCAAGTTAGGCTTTGACAAGTCAAAAGTGACATGCTTCAAGTGTAAACAGAAAGGTCACTTTAAGCGTGAATGCCGAAATGATTATGCTGATGATTCTGAAAACCCATTTAGAGAAGATTACTACAAGAAAGCGATTTATCATCAGAACAAATCTGAACCTCCTAGAATGAAGCAGCTTGAAGAAAAATCAAGAGCTCTTGCAGTTATTCATGACGATGAAGGTTATGACTGGAGTCAAGTTCTCCCTGAAGAAGATTGTGTTGGATATGCATTTGTAGCTGAATTTGATCATGATAGATGGTGGAAAAGAGATTATGCAAGATGGGAAATTGAAAAATTCAGAGAACCATTCAAAGAAGCCCAGAGAGCCAAAAGATGGAATGACGAATTGGAATGTTACATGGATCCACAGGGTAATCCAGTTGTTGACCCATCAAAGGTGGATTTTGATGCAGTAACAAATTTGTTTCCAAGTCAGAGTACTTTCAACACAAGAAGGTTATCTGATAAAGGATATTTGCCGGATTTGTTGAACAAAATAAAAGAAATTTGTGAAGCAAGTCTACCAAAGGTGGTAGAAATGAAGAAGAGAAAAGAAGAAGAGTTGAAAAAATTGGTAGAAGAGGTGAAGATTAATGAAAAGCTTGCTGCTGAAGAAGAACAGAAGATTGAAGAAGAACGAAAGGTTGAAGAAGAACAGAAAGTGAAAAATAAGAGAAGAAAGAAGAAGATCAGAAAGTTAAAACAGAAGAATCATCGATGCTGAAAGAGACTGAGGTAAATGAATCTTCTGATCTATCGAATGTTGAAATTGTTGATAAAAATGAGAACAAGTGCAGGAATTGCATAGAAATGTGCAAAGCCTGTATTGAAAAAGATGAAATAATCAAAACAAAAGATCTTGAAACAAATAAAATTGAAAATGTTTTCAAAATAAAATGTAAAGAAATGATTGAAAAAGAAGAAATTTTGAAACTAAAGGTTGAAAAGCTGACACAGAAGTATCAAGATCTTGAAAAGGATAATGATGTGTATAAACAAATGTGTACAGTAAAATGTGTTGGTTGTGTTGAAAAAGAAAATAAGTTTCAAGATTTTCAAAAAGAGTATGATGATTTGAAGAGGTCGAGTCAGAGAGTACAAGAAGCTTATGATACTTTGAAAAGCCAAGTCAAATGTTTTGACCAAAGATTGTCTGAAACTTTAATAACTAAAGAATTGTATGAGAGAAAGTTTAAAGAAAAGCAACTTGAATTAAACAAGTGTGTTGATGAAGTTGCTAATCTCAAACAAATTCAGGCTGAAAAAGAAAGGGTTGTTACTGTTTTGGTCAAAAATTACCGAAGTAATTAAGTGATCAAATTAGTTAAGTGAGGTAGTGTGCTAGAAAGTGTGTTGGAAATATACTTGTTAAGTTATTTGGAAAAACAGTACTCAGGATACGGCTCAGGATATTGAGCTGTATCTATGATCAAACAATGAGCAAAAATAAAGTAAACGACACGAGATGTACGAGGAAAGCCCTTGATCAATCTAGATCGCCGGCATAAAACCTCGGGAGCTGACAATCGCAGCTGCCTTGTTCTTTAATTGCTTCAAAAATCAGGATACAGTGCGGGATGTGGTACGGATCGACTAAGTGTTACAATGAATATGAGATACAAGTGTGGTGTTTGCAATTAGCTAGAGAGTGTAAGTGTTCGAGAGTGTAAGTGTGAATTGTTGTGTTCTAAGTTGATCCGACCTCATCTATTTATAATAAAGATAAAATAACTAACTACCCTAAACTCGCGGGATCCACCGGATATTCCTTCTTGGAACGTTGTAGACCTGGTCTTTCGGGCTCAACGTCTCTTTCTCAACAAATTCGTCCGAGTCTTGTGGAGAAGAAGTCCTCTTGACCGTTAGCAAGTCTCAACCCTTAACCTGCACGTGGTTAATTCAATAAACCTCAGGATATCGCCCAAGATGTTAGCAATATCCTCTTCCAGCATCCTGATCACAAATAAACAAACAAAGGCAGGATATTGGTCAGGATACATATGTTAAGAAAATGACCCCTAACAATTGTCCCCAAATATATCAGTTGGGATACCAATCCAACGGATATATTTCAAAAATCTTATCTCATGGCTTAAGGTAATTAATATGACTAGACTCTTGAAATGACAGCGGTGCAACTTCCAAGGCGTTATTTACTTTTTACCCCCTATATTCATCCTATATTAACCGAGGGACTCCTTGTCTCGATTATCCTTATCTGCGAGCAAGCATCAGGTATCTTCTTTTCTAATCTCCTTTCTTTGATTTTTCTTAATTTGCTCAATGGCACCACGAACGAAATCCCGCTCAGACCGGTCAGCCTCAACCCTCATAAGTCAAAACTTTATCACCGATCCAGCAAAGGAGATTTGCTGCTTCAATAATGCTGATATTGCTGCTCTCAAAGACTCCGGTGCCTTTCCCACCGGAACGGTCTTTCGCCCCTTTGACAAGGAAGCCCGATCGGATGTAGCATCCGACGAGTGGGTCTGTTTTTTCGCTTATCCTTTCTCTCTTGGACTCCGGTATCCATTTCCACCCTTTATCTCCAGCCTTTTCGACCTCACAGGCCTTAGTTATGCCCAAGTTATGCCAATGGTTTGGCGAATCTTGATAGTGTTGGATCAAATCAAATCTCGTCATTTTCCTAACCTACTTGTTGAGGACCTTCCCGTAGCATACCGGTTGAGATCTCATGGCAATCACCGTTATCTTATGTTCTCCATCAAGAACCCTTTGGTCCTTAAAGCCACCAAGAATGAGGATCGATGGCGACGAAAATTCTTTTTCGTCAAAAGAGACTCCATTGATAAGGGTTTCGATCTACCGGTTAAATGGTTAACCAAGGGTAGGATTTAGGGTTTTAGGAATATCCCCAATCATATCTTCAAACTGTATCTCAGACTTATATTCTGATGTTTTTTTGCAGCGAATTTCAGAGATTTAGTGCCTCCTAGCGCAGAATCCGAATCCAAGATCAAGGAAATCTACCGTCTTCCTGCCAGTGAAAGAACTTTTTCCCTGTCTCTCACAGATCCTCATCAAAAATCAAGCTCAGAAATGTCAGGTAAGCACAATTTCATATGTTAATTATTTTTCAAAAATATGATGAGTTTTAAGAATATCTTCCCTTATGTAGTACCAGTCGTCAACCTTGAAGGTTTCGAACTTGATGAGTTAGATTGCTACTCCAGCCTTGAACCCATCAAACAAGAATCCAAGACAAAGCCAGCTGCTACACCAAAGCCTACCTCCTCAAAGACTGTTTCAGCCCCCAAAGGTCCTCCGGCATCCAGGACCAGGGCATCCAGCTCTCGGAAGAGAAAGGAGACTGACTCCCCAGCTGTTTCTGAAACATTCTCCCTTGAGAATCATGGGTTTAACGAAGCCACCTCATTCCTCAAACAGGTAGAATTTTCTTTCCGATATCCTGTACAAGTATGTTAGTCTTTATCCTGCTTATTTTTCACATTAATACCTGTGTCTTTATCGACAGGGTCTGGATCGCCTCATGCATTTATACGAAGATGCTAGCGGTCTTAACAAGATGTTGCAGATTCAGCTGGAGAAAGCTCAAGCCACCATAGCTGATCAAGGAACCATTGCAGCTGCCAAATCCCAGCACTATGAAGACAAATACAAGGCAATGACTCAGGAACATCAAGCCGCCCTCCATAAAGCTAATGAGGATGCTCAAGCCAAGCTAGACGCCGCTCTTCTCCAATATCAGCAGAATATGAGCTCATACCGGGATAGCCTAAAAGCTTCGGTGGTCGTCTCTCTTCTCCAAGCCAGGATAAGGATGGCTTATGAGGCCATGGATCTGGGTTTTGAATGCCCTTCCTGGAATGTAAAGGCTTGGGAGGAGAAACTACAGGGCCTCGGAGGTCATCCCGTTGCTCATCCTGCAAAACATACTGGTGAAGAGCCTTCTAAGGTGGCAGAGGAGGTTGCCAATGCTGGTGATGGTGCTGAGAAGAATCCCGAGGGTGATGCTGGGGCGAATGCTGGCAAGGAGGTTGCTGATCAAGAAGGTGCCGCATCTTAGGCGGCGAAATGGGCGATGATGGATATATGTGCCAAGGCCGGAGCCCATTTTTTTTAATTTCATGGTTGTGGTTGCATAAACAATTTACTTTTCCTGTCCTTGAACAATTTACTTTTCCTGCACTAGAACAATGTGATGACCAAAGGTGGATGGGTCCTAGGTTTTAGGATGAAGCCCTTGGTCATCGATTAGTATAACTTGTTTTGAACATAGTAACGGTTGTAGGTGGACGGGTCCTGTTTTGAGACAGATCCTGCAACCGTTACACAAATATGGTAAAAACTAATTGTGCTTTTGGCGGATGGGCCTTGGTTTAAGGTGAAACCAAAAGCACAACTTTTGGCTTGTTAATAATATAACTATCTTTTGACTTATTTTCTGTTACCTTGCATTGTTTAGTGTAAGTCTTGGCTTTGTAAAAATTTCATACTGTTATTTTACAAAATATCCTGACCAGTATGCTCAGAAACATACTGCAGAAGCCTTTTATTAAATAGATCTTCCAGACGCTCCTTTAACCTTATAAAAATTTCTTTAGAAAGTAAAAAATAGTTTATCTCTTCAAAACCAAGTTTTGATTATGATCAAAGTTCCAAGCCAATACTAGTTTCAAACATCCTAATCAAATATCCTTAAAAGGACTTTGAGGATATATGTCAAGATACTTAACATGATGTTACTAAAAATTTAAATGAGGCTTACGAAGGAAAGATCATACCAGACATAGGATATAAACCTATTACCGAACTTCAATCCCTTTGCAACTCTTCCAATGAAGATGTCCCCAGTGCAAGGTACTTAATGCATTAGTCGCAAACTTCATTCTTTTAGCTTTACACCACCATCTTGGCAGGGATGTCCCCTGTGTACAATGTCTTCAAGTATCTTAGAAATCTACTTAATGTCAGTTTCCATGGCATAAGCAATTTTTCACGTCCCGAGGGTATAACCCAAGGATGTACTGGAGATAAATCCTTTGTATCCTGGGGAAAATCCCAATTTTTCATGCGCTACAGGCGGGAGTGTATAAACTCCAAGACTTAGAAAGGTGAAAACCTTTAAACCTTAGAGAGTATGAAAATACCCTTTCGTGAGAGAGGGTGATCAATCCTCATATACCGTTAGGATTCAGGATATAGCCAATGGTAACGAAATTGTCAGCCACTTTTACATGGACTGGTCCCGCCACCTTGAACTATCCCTGAATAACTTGCGCTCCAGGCGGGGTGTTTAAACCCAATTCGGAAGAAAGGTGAATACCTTTTGTTGTGGGCTAATTTCTGAGCTAATATCCTGAGAAATATCTTGGCTTATATCTTGATTAAATAATATCTGTTCATATCCGGGGTGCAGATTCAGGGTATTGGTAACATCCTGAATGGTATCCTCAGGATCACTAACGGATTATGTGCAGGTACGTGGGCTGGAAGCTAGCAACGTTCACAAAGACTTATTCTGCGGAAGACTCGGTCCAAACCGTTCAAAGAAAGACGTTGAAGCCTTATTACTCGGTCTACAACGTTCGTGATGGAATATTCAGAGCATCCCATATTTATAGGGATATTTGTTTGTATTTCGTTACTATAAATAGGAGGAACACCAGATCGAATAGGACACAACAATTTCACTGCAATCACACTCACTACACACTAACACTCATTCTTTCGCAATTTGTACTCTCACACGAATTCATTGTAACACTTAGCGATCTGGTCGATATCCTGCACTGTATCCTGAAGTTTAAAGCAATAAGAAGAACAAGGCAGCTGCGATTGTCAGCTCCCGAGGTTTTATGCCGGCGATCTAGATTGATCAAGGGCTTTCCTCGTACATCTCGTGTCGTCTCCTTTATTTTTTGCTTATTATTTGCTCACTGTTTGATCGCAGATACAGCTCAATATCCTGAGCCGTATCCTGAATACTGATTTTCTAAATAACTTAACACGCATATTTTCTATAAACTTTCTAGCACACTACCTCACATTACTAATTTGATCACTAAATTGCTTCGGTAATTTTTGACCAAAACAATTTGGCGCCCACCGTGGGGCAAGTGCTGCTCTCTTTACTAAAAATTCTTGTTAAATCGCTAATCGGTTTTTAATTTTCAAAACTTTTTGCTACATTGTCCACAATGGCCTCACGATCAAACATGAGTTCCTCTACTATGTCTGCTACGACTTCTGCTACTACAGGTTCGGTGCTTCCACCACCTCCTCCAAGAATGCCAGCCTCTACACGACCTCAGGATATTATCCCTACCCGCAGTGTTCAGGAATCTGCCCCTGTTTTAGCATCTAACGACGAAATTTTAACCTTGTTTGGAAGTGTGCAGGAACAAATGAGGCAGCAGCAGGAAACGAACCAAATGCTCTTAAGGGAAATACAACTCCTGAAGTCTGGCTCGAGCAGATCCGCTGAGGATATTGTCACTCCATTACAACCCAGAGCTTTGAACTTCAGTTCAGCCGTGTATACAGAGGATAACAGGGGGAATATTGTGCCCAGCCTTCCTCAGAATCATACCCCTGAAATACCCTCCTCGGTCAGGATATCGACCATAAGGAGCTCAGGATATGCTTCAGGATATGGGCAGAATCCTCCAACGAGTAACATGTTAAATAATAATAATACTCATACTACTAACAATAGTGGATCCTTGCAGGATACAGGTGTGACGTCAGCACTTACCAGGGAACTTCAAAAGTTGAAGGACATGATATCAAGTGTACCCGGGGTGGTCCAGCCAATCCCGGAAGTGTCTCAAGACAGCCATAAGATATCTCGCTTTGCATATCCTATCTGTGATGCTGAGATTCCAAAGAGGTTCCAAACCCCCAACATGAAGCTTTACGACGGAACGACGGATCCTGAGGAGCATATTGCTCAGTATAGGGAGAGGATGGAGATCAACCCTATCCCTCCGGATCTCAAGGAAGCATTGTGCAAGGGTTTTGGTTCAACCTTGACAGGATCAGCTTTGAAGTGGCTCTTGATTGTTCCTCCACATTCAATTACATCTTTTGCTCACTTAGTAAACTTATTTAATAGTCAGTTTTCTTGTAGTAGGAGCTTTGAAAAATTAACAAGTGATCTCTACAGGATAACACAAGGGCCTCAGGAATCCCTTAGGGATTATGTGAACAAGTTCAGCCGGGAATCACTAGACATTCCTCATCTTGATGTTGCAACAGCTGTGCAAGCTTTCAAGATGGGATTGCAAAAAGATTCTCAATTTTACCAAGACCTTGTAATGAACCCATGCAGGAACCTGGATGAAGCTCGGAACAGGGCCCTAAGATACATTCGGTTGGAAGATGACAGAAAGATGCAAGAAAGGATGAACTCATCCAACGCTTATGAGTCAACTAACAGGAAGTCGGAATCCTCATTCAAGTCGTATCGGCCTAAGCCATATGGCAGAAATGAGAACAAGAGAGTGAATGCTGTTGAAGACGAGGATCCTGAAGAATATCCTGAATTATCTGAATATTGCTTTTCTGTTAACATTCCTGAATTGATGTATGCCATGCAGGGTCTAGGGGACAAGGCAAGATGGCCTCGAAAGAATCAACAAAAAGCGGATTGGAAAGACAAATCAAAATGGTGTGCTTTCCACGAAGATTTCGGACATATGACCGAGGATTGCATTACTTTGAGGAAAGAGATAAGCTATCTTCTAAGCAAGGGATATTTGAAAGATCTCTTAGGAAGAAAGAAGAATAAGGGTCAGGATACTGAGAAGGATCCTGAGCGAGCAGCCTCACCTCCCGCGGATGCCAAGATAATCAACTTCATTTCGGGAGGATCCGATATTTGTGGGACTTCGTATTCGGCAGCAAAGAGACATGCAAAAGAAGCTAAGGCCGAAAGGGGAGACAAACCTGTCAGGATGACTACACTCACGACTGACAAAGTGATCACATTTGATGCTGATGACAGGGATACTGTCCAGGATCCTCACCATGATGCTCTGGTAATAACGTTATATGTGGCTAACCATTTTGTACGCAGGATATTGGTTGATAATGGCAGCTCCGTCAACATAATCCAACTAGAGACACTTAAAAGGATGAATGTATCTCCAATGGATATCACTTCGAAGTCCACCGTGCTTGTTGGGTTCAGTGGAGAGGCCAGAAACACAGTGGGAGAGATAAAGTTGCCGGTGTACGTTGAAGGAGTCAACTCGATACAACGTTTCTGTGTGATGGACTCTCTATCCTGCTATAATATTATACTGGGAAGACCGTGGATTCACGATATGAAGGCCGTGCCATCAACATATCACCAATGCATCAAGATACCTACCCCTTGGGGAGTTGTTAAAGTTGATAGTGATCAGCAGGAGGCGAAAGAATGCTACTCATCCTCGATGAAATCCTCAACCAAACCTAGTGCAGCATAGCAATTAAAGACGCGGGCCCAGGATATCGTGGAGGATCCGGAGCAGGATGTGAAGAAAATTATCCTGGACCAGGATAATCCTGATATTTCGGTGCTCGTGGGAACCAATATCCCTCAGGATATTGAAGAGCAATTAATTAATTTTTTAAGATGCAGGATGTCAACGTTTGCATGGAAGCATGAGGATATGACAGGCATATCCAAAGATATTATCACTCACAAGCTTGGAATTGATAAATCATTCGAGCCAGTGCAACAAAAAAGAAGGAAGTTTGCCCCTGAACGCAATACAATTATTCAAGAAGAAGTTGAAAGATTGTTGAAGTCCAAAATGATTAGAGAAGTCAAGTTCCCAAGGTGGCTAGCAAACGTGGTTGTGGTACAGAAGAAAAACGGAAAATGGAGAGTCTGTGTGGATTACACAGACTTGAATAAAGCTTGTCCTAAAGACCCATTTCCTCTCCCCCATATTGATGCAATGGTAGATGCCACTGCTGGGCATGAAATGCTGACTTTCATGGATGCATCCTCTGGATTTCAACAGATCCAAATGGAGCCTTCTGACCAGGAGGATACTGCCTTCATGACACCAACAGGTATTTATTGTTATACAACTATGCCTTTTGGTTTGAAAAATGCAGGTGTAACATACCAAAGATTGGTAAACATGATGTTCAAAGACAAACTGGGGGACACCATGGAGGTGTACATTGACGATATGGTGGTAAAGTCAAAGAAAGCTCAGGATCACCTCCAGGATATTAAAGGAGCATTCGATATCCTGGATCAGTATAATATGAAGCTGAATCCTGCCAAGTGCCATTTTGGAGTAGGGGCAGGAAAATTTCTAGGATATATGGTGACCAAAAGAGGAATAGAAGCAAGCCCGGAGCAGATTAAAGCCATCTTGGATATTAAATCACCCTCCAATATGAAAGACGTTCAACGATTAACGGGGCGAGTAGCAGCACTAAACAGATTTATCTCAAGATCCTCAGAGAAATGCAAAGATTTTTATGATATCCTGAAGAAGAACAAAAAATTCGAGTGGGGTGAGAAGCATGAAGCGGCCCTACAGGAGTTAAAGCAATATCTTTCAACCGCACCTCTACTGATGAAGCCTGAGAATGGTGAACCATTATCCCTATACCTCGCGGTATCAGGGAACGCTGTAAGTGACGTCCTTGTAAAGAACCATGAAGGTCAGCAATATCCTGTTTATTATGTTAGCAAGAGTTTGTTAGATGCTGAAACTAGGTATTCTCACTTAGAAAAATTAATACTAGCATTAGTCATGGCATCAACAAAACTTAGACATTATTTTGAGACTCATAGGATCCATGTTAAAACAAATTATCCTGTCAAGAATGTGCTTAGGAAACCAGAGATGTCAGGCAGGATGGCTAAGTGGTCAGTAAAATTGAGTGCTTATGATTTAGTATATGAACCTAGGAATGCCATAAAATCTCAGGCTTTAGCTGACTTTGTGGCTGATTTTAGTAGTGACATCCAGGATGAGGTAGACCTAGAAGTTCAACAATTAGGAGAATCCTCAGGATCCTGGACATTATATACTGATGGTGCATCTAATATAAGAGGAGTAGGATTGGGAATACTACTAAAATCGCCACAGGGGGACATATTACCCCAGGCTATTAGGTGTGAATTTCCTGCTACCAATAATGAGGCAGAATATGAAGCTTTAATTGCAGGATTAGAATTGGCTAAGAATATGAGTATAAAAAATTTACAAGCATATGTTGACTCTTTGTTAATTACTAACCATTTTAATGGATCATATGCAGTTAAGGGTGAGAAATTGACTGAATATCTTGATATTCTCAAAAAATTAGCAGGATATTTCGATGTTTTTACACTTGAACAGGTACCAAGAGAGGATAATGCTGAAGCGGATGCCTTAGCAAATCTGGGATCATCAATCAGGATACCGGAAGGGACCCAAATACCAGTAATACATGTCTTATATCCTGCAACTAATCCTCAGGGTAAAGAAGTAGCGGATATTCGGGATCCTGGAGTGGAATATCCTGAACAGGATCCTAAATCCTGGACAACTCCAATTCTGGAATATCTTAAAGATGGACACATCCCCGAAAATGAAAATCCTAAGGCATTTAGGATGAAGGTATCACGATTCACTATTATAAATAATATTCTATACAAGAAATCTCTTGCAAGACCATATTTAAGGTGCTTGGAGGATCATGAAGCCAAAGAAGTACTTCAGGATATACATGAAGGGGACTGTGGTAATCACACTGGGGGCAGATCATTATTCTCGAAAGTATTAAGGACAGGATACTTTTGGCCAACAATGAGAAAAGATGCTGCAGAATATGCTCGAAGATGTGATGCATGTCAAAGGCATAGTAACATACTACATCAACCAGCTGAACCACTATATCCTGTAGTTTCCCCTTGGCCATTCATGAAGTGGGGGATGGATATAGTAGGGAAGTTACCAAAAGCTCCGGGAGGAAAAGTATTTATGTTAGCAATGACGGATTATTTCTCTAAGTGGGTCGAGGCTGAAGCATTCGTTCAAGTAAGAGACCAAGAAGTAGTATCCTTCATAAAGAGGAATATCCTGACTAGGTTTGGAGTACCAGCTGAGATCATTTGTGATAATGGGTCTCAGTTTATAAGCAAAAGGACTACTGACTTTTGCAAGAGTTGGGGAATCAAAATGATCACATCTACTCCGGTACATCCTCAAGCGAATGGACAAGCCGAATCCTCGAACAAGATAATAGTCAATAACTTAAAGAAGAGACTTGGAACCAAAAAAGGAAGATGGGCGGAAGAGTTACCCTTTGTTTTGTGGGCTGATAGGACAACGGTGAAGAATGCAACTGGCCAAACCCCGTTTTCCTTGGTATTTGGAGCAGAGGCGATGATTCCAACAGAAATGACGATACCTACTGCAAGATCTATGCTACAGGATCCTGAACAGAATCCTGAAGTCTTATGTCAGGATTTGGACACTATAGATGAAAAAAGAGATGCAGCAAGGCTAAGGATAGCAGCATATCAACAAAGAATATCCAGAGCATACAATAAGAACATAAGGACTAGGAGATTTCGAGTTGGTGATAGGGTGCTGAGAAAGGCTTTTCAAAATACCACTAATCCTGCCGATGGCAAGCTAGCTCCGAAATGGGAAGGACCTTATGAAGTCGAGTCAGAAGCAGGGAAAGGAGCATATCGACTCAGGAATGTGGAAGGGGATATGCTACCAAGATCCTGGAATGCAATACATTTAAAGCTCTATTTCAAGTAAGAGTAGAATTTATTTTCTATCTCGGAATGGTATGTGTTCTATCTCTTTAAAATATATTTGTTTATTATCTTGAACCCAATACTGACTTAAGCATCGGAGGGGTGTTAGCCAAGCTAACACCCACCTTAGTTTACAATTGTTTTGCAGGATATGTTTCAGGATATAGCTCCAGGATATATACTCAGGATAAGTCGAAAGATTAGAGGATTGGCCCCCTCTCTCACGTTTAAGGGATCCTGATCCCTTCAAAGGTTTAAAGGTATTCACCTTTCTTTCGAATTGGGTTTAAACACCTCGCCTGGAGCGCAAGTTATCTAGGTGTAGTTCAAGGTAGCGGGACCAGTTCATGTAAAAGTGGCTGACAATTTCGTTACTGTTGGCTATATCCTGGATCCTAAAGGTATATGAGGATTGATCACCCTCTCTCACGAAAGAGTATTTTCATACTCTCAAAGGTTCAAAGGTTTTCACCTTTCTAAGTCTAGGAGTTTATACACTCTCGCCTGTAGCGCATGAAATTCAGGGTTTATCCCCAGATATCAGGGTTTATCCCCAGTATGCTAAGGATTCTTTTCAGGATATCAGGGGTTCTGCCCTTGGGCATTCGGAATTCATTCGAGTCAAAAGGTAAATACATTTGTGTCTTTGTCAAACGCAGGGGACACACATTATCCTAATTCAAAGGATGGATCCAAGTTTATAAGTATGCACTGGGGACAAATTTATGATAAAGGATTGGAACTGATTCTCTAAGAATCTCTGGTATGATCTCTCCTTTTTATTTGGATAATTTATAGGTTATATTTCAATATTCCTTTTAAGATATCTTTCAGGATATCTCCCAGGATACATTTATGATATGTGTTCCTAAGAATGTTCAAACCAAACAATTTTCACAAGTAAAATTTGTGTGACAATAATAATAAAGTCAAAAGAGTAGTTATATTATTAACATACCAAAAGATGTGCTCTTAGTTTCACCTCAAAACAAGGCCCATTCACTAAGAGCACTAATAGTTCATAACCATATTTACTCAACAGTTGAGGGCTTCATCTCAAACCGAGACCCATCCACCTTCAACTGTTGTATTGTTCAAAAAGCATGCAGGAAATGTAAATTGTTCAGGTACGGGAAAGTAAAATGCAGAAAAGTAAATTGTTTGTGGAACTACAGACCAACGTTCAGATTCAAAAAGGTGGGCTCTGGCCTTGGCACGTATATCCGTCATCGCCCACCTAAATTCCCTCACACAGCGGCATCACCTCCGACCTTCTCAGACTTCTCCGCTCCAGCATCTTGACCAGCATCCGGCGCAGCATCCTGACCAATGTCCATCTCAGCATCACCTCCAGCATCCTTCTTCTCTCCAGCTTGGACCACCACCTCCGTTGACTTGGAAGACTCACCGGCTTCAGCAGGAAGTGGCACAGCTTTGCCTCCGAGCTCCTTCAATTTAGCCACCCAGGATTCGACTGGCCAAGATGGACAAACAAGGCCCGTCTCCTTGGCCTCATAGGCCATCTTGATGCGTGCTTGTAGCAGGGAGACGATGGCAGAAGCCTTGATTCCCTCTCGAAAGCTGATCAAGGCCTGATCATGGTCCATTTGAACGCTGGCAAGTTTGACCTCAGCATCTTGGGTGACCTTCTACAGCAAGCTTTCATAGTGCCGGCTCTTTGCTTCGGCAATAGCACCTTGGTCAGCAACGGTGCTCTCGAGCTGCTTGATCCTGGCTTCATGAAGTGCCACAGTACCATAAGCGTCATTGTACAAGTGGAGCAAATGCTGGAGGCCCTGTACATTGATCACAGGTATGGGGTTAGAATATATGCTGACTAAGACATCCTACCAGGATATCCTGTTAGGATATACGTGCAGGATATATGTGCAGGATATACATGAAGGATATGCGGCAGGGTATTACCTTGTTGAGGAAGGATGTCATTGGCTCTAAGGAGTCGGAGAAGCTGAGTTCATCATAGGAGAACCCTTCTGAGCATGGAGTACTGACCTCAAGGCCCTTTCTCTTTTTCGCTGCGGAAGCATGGGTTCTTGGATTGGCCTTGGGAGCCGGGAGTGGCTTGGAGCTGGTGGTAGCAAGAGTCTCCTTCTTGACTATGGCTGGAGTTGGATAGCTGTCAAGTTCATCCAGGTCTAGATAGACTGGGACTTTGCTGGAATCTGCACACAGGGAGTAAATTCTAAATCCCTCCTACAAATAACAGATAAGAAGCATATGTGTGCAGGATATCTTGCAGGATCCTTACCAGACATGTTGGCACTTGAAAGAGGACTTGGAGTTGGTGGAGAAGGGTTGAAACTTCTTTCTGCCTCTGGGAGAAGTCTAATGGCGTCTATTCTTTCTTGGGAATTAGCAAGAGGAGGAGCAATCTTCCTGAAATCAGCTGCACAATAAAGAAGATAAATTAGTTCAGGATATGGAACAGGATAAGCGACAGGATCATTCTTAAACCCTAAATCCTACCCTTTTTCAACCATTGTACCGGATATTCCGTCCCACCAGGGATTGAGTCCCTTTTTACAAAGAAAAACTTGGATTGCCAACCATCCTCGTTCCTGGTGGCACGAAGTATCAATGGATCACCGGAAGTAGAATAAAACAGAAATCTACATGATCCATGGCATCTAAGCTTGTAAGCCAGGGGGAGATCATGGATGGAAAGATCAGGAATGTGGTTTCTCTTGATCTGGTCAAGAACAGATAAAACACGCCAGAGCATTGGCATTGTCTGGCTAAAAGAGATTTTTGTGATCTTAAAGAATTCGGTGATGAAGTCCGGAAAGGGGAATCGTAGCCCTAGGGTAAAAGGGAAAGCACTAAAGCATATCCATTCGTTGGAGACCATATCTGACCGGATTTCACGGTCAAACGGTCTAAATACGGTTCCTTCCGGGAAGATAGAGGATTTTAAGGCTGACAGGTGGGCACTATCAAAGGTACACGCTTCCTTCTCCGGTTCTTGGAGAAGGTTTTGTTGGTAGAACGTAGGGGCCGAGTCACCTGAACTGGATCTTGTTCGGCGCGGCATTTGATCGCCTGAATTTTTCGCCGGAGAGAAAAGACGAAGATAAGTATGAAAGATAGAGAGAAAATGTACCTTTTCCTTGTCGATTATGATTAAAAAAGAAGATGAGGATGAGAAGATATAGGGTATGATGAGTAGATATAGGCTGGGTAGTTGCAAACGGTCACATCACAGGTCTTATCTCTTAATTGCCTTGGTTTGCGTAAAAAATGTAACCGTTAGTAATGAGGATACTAAACGGTAACATTTTTGGGGACAATTGTTGTGGGCTAATTTCTGAGCTAATATCCTGAGAAATATCTTGGCTTATATCTTGATTAAATAATATCTGTTCATATCCGGGGTGCAGATTCAGGGTATTGGTAACATCCTGAATGGTATCCTCAGGATCACTAACGGATTATGTGCAGGTACGTGGGCTGGAAGCTAGCAACATTCACAAAGACTTATTCTGCGGAAGACTCGGTCCAAACCGTTCAAAGAAAGACGTTGAAGCCTTATTACTCGGTCTACAACGTTCGTGATGGAATATTCGGAGCATCCCATATTTATAGGGATATTTGTTTGTATTTCGTTACTATAAATAGGAGGAACACCAGATCGAATAGGACACAACAATTTCACTGCAATCACACTCACTACACACTAACACTCGTTCTTTCGCAATTTGTACTCTCACACGAATTCATTGTAACACTTAGCGATCTGGTCGATATCCTGCACTGTATCCTGAAGTTTAAAGCAATAAGAAGAACAAGGCAGCTGCGATTGTCAGCTCCCGAGGTTTTATGCCGGCGATCTAGATTGATCAAGGGCTTTCCTCGTACATCTCGTGTCGTCTCCTTTATTTTTTGCTTCTTATTTGCTCACTGTTTGATCGCAGATACAGCTCAATATCCTGAGCCGTATCCTGAATACTGATTTTCTAAATAACTCAACACGCATATTTTCTATAAACTTTCTAGCACACTACCTCACATTACTAATTTGATCACTAAATTGCTTCGGTAATTTTTGACCAAAACACCTTTAAACCTGTGAAGGGATCAGTATCCCTTAAACGTGAGAGAGGGGGCCAATCCTCTAATCTTCTGAGTTATCCTGAGTGCATATCCTGGAGCTATATCCTGAAACATATCTTGCAAAACAAACGTAAACTAAGGTGGGTGTTAGCTTGGCTACCACCCCTCCGATGCTTAAGTCAGTATCAGGTTACAAAGAACAAATTAAACCAAACATGTTTAAAAGAAGTAGAATTCATACCATCCTGAGTTAGAAATTAAATTCTAACTCACTTGAAATAGAGCTTAAGGTGTATAGCATTCCAAGATCTCGGTAGCATATCCCCCTCCATATTCTTGAGTCTATATGCTCCTTTCCCTGCTTCTGATTCAACTTCATATGGTCCTTCCCATTTTGGAGCTAACTTGCCATCGGCAGGATTAGTAGTATTTTGGAAAGCCTTTCTTAACACCCAATCTCCAACCTTAAATCTTCTGGTTCTAATATTCTTGTTATATGCCCTGGATATTCTCTGTTGATATGCTGCCATCCTTAGCCTCGCTGCATCTCTCTTTTCATCTATAGTGTCTAAATCCTAACTCAAGGCTTCGGGATTCTGCTCAGGATCACTTAAGATAGACCTTGCAGTAGGTATTGTCATCTCCGTTGGAATCACTGCTTCTGCTCCAAACACCAACGAAAATGGGGTTTGACCTGTTGCATTCTTTACCATTGTCCTATCAGCCCATAAAACAAAGGGTAATTCTTCGGCCCATCTTCCTTTTTTGGCTCCAAGCCTTTTTCTTTAAGTTATTGACAATTATCTTGTTAGAGGATTCTGCTTGTCCATTTGCTTGAGGATGTACCGGAGTAGATGTGATCATTTTGATTCTCCAACTCTTGCAAAAGTCTGTAGTCCTCTTACTTATGAACTGAGAACCATTGTCACAGATTATCTCAGCTGGTACTCCAAATCTGGTCAGGATATTCCTCTTGATGAAGGATACTACTTCTTGGTCTCTTACTTGAACGAATGCTTCTGCTTCAACCCACTTAGAGAAATAATCCGTCATTGCTAGCATAAAGACTTTTCCTCCCGGAGCTTTTGGTAGCTTTCCCACTATATCCATACCCCACTTCATAAATGGCCAAGGGGAAACAATAGGATATAATGGTTCAGCCGGTTGATGCAGTATGTTACTGTGTCTTTGACATGAGTCACATCTTCGAGCATATTCTGCAGCATCTTTTCTCATTGTTGGCCAATAATATCCTGTTCTTAATACTTTTGAGAATAACGATCTGCCCCCAGCATGGTTACCACAATCCCCTTCATGTATATCCTGAAGTACTTCTTTGGCTTCAAGATCCTCCAAGCATCTCAAATACGGTCCTGCAAGAGATTTCTTGTATAAAATATTATTTATAATAGTGAACCGTGATACCTTCATCCTAAATGCCTTAGGATTTTCATTTCCAGGGATGTGTCCTTCTTTGAGATATCTCATGATTGGAGCCGTCCAGGATTTAGGATCCTCCTCAGGATATTCTGCTCCAGGATTCTGTATACTAGCTACTTCTTTATCCTGAGGATTCGTTGCAGGATATAAGACATGTAATATTGGTATTTGCGTCCCTTCAGGTATCCTGATCGATGATCCCAAATTTGCTAGGGCATCCGCTTCAGCATTATCTTCCCTTGGTACCTGTTCAAGTATAAAAACATCGAAATATCCTGCTAATTTTTTGAGAATATCGAGATATTCGATTAATTTCTCACCCTTAACTGCATAGGATCCATTAAAATGGTTAGTAATTAACAAAGAGTCAACATACTCTTGCAAATTTTTGATACTCATGCTCTTAGCCAACTCTAATCCTGCAATTAAAGCCTCATACTCTGCTTCATTATTAGTAGCAGGAAATTCACACCTAATAGCCTGGGGTAATATGTCCCCCTGTGGCGATTTTAGTAGTATTCCTAATCCTACTCCTCTTACATTAGATGCACCATCAGTATATAATATCCAGGATCCTGAGGATTCTCCTAGCTGTTGAACTTCTAGGTCTACTTCGTCCTGAATGTCACTACTAAAGTCAGCCACAAAGTCAGCTAAAGCCTGAGATTTTATGGCATTTCTAGGTTCATATACTAAATCATAAGCACTCAACTTTACTGACCACTTGGCCATCCTGCCTGACATCTCTGGTTTCCTAAGCACATTTTTGACAGGATAATTCGTTTTAACATGTATCCTATGTGTCTCGAAATAATGTCTAAGCTTTGTTGATGCCATGACTAGAGCTAATATCAATTTTTCTAAATGAGAATACCTAGTTTCAGCATCTAACAAACTTTTACTAACATAATAAACAGGATACTGCTGACCTTCATGGTCTTTTATAAGCACTTACAGCATTCCCTGACACAGCAAGGTACAGGGATAGTGGTTCACCATTTTCGGGCTTCATCAATAGAGGTGCGGTTGAAAGATACCATTTCAAATCCTGCAGGGTTGCTTCATGCTTTTCCCCCATTCGAATCTTTTGTTCTTCTTTAGGATATCATAGAAGTCTTTGCATTTTTCTGAGGATCTTGAGATAAATCTGTTTAGAGCTGCTACCCGGCCTGTTAATCTTTGTACGTCCTTCATATTTGAGGGTGATTTTATGTCTAGGATAGCTTTGATCTCCTCTGGGCTTGCTTCTATCCCCCTTTTTGTCACCATATATCCAAGAAACTTCCCCGCCCCCACTCCGAAATGGCATTTAGCAGGATTTAGCTTCATGTTGTAGTGATCCAGGATATCAAATGCTCCCTTGATATCCTGGAGGTGATCCTCAGACTTTTTAGATTTCACCACCATATCATCGATATATACCTCCATGGTGTCCCTCAGTTTGTCTTTGAACATCATGTTCACCAATCTTTGGTATGTTGCACCTACATTTTTTAAACCAAAAGGCATAGCTGTATAACAATAAATACCTGTTGGTGTCATGAAGGCGGTATCCTCCTGGTCAGAAGGCTCCATTTGGATCTGTTGAAATCCTGAGGATGCGTCCATGAAGGTCAGCATTTCATGCCCGGCAGTGGCATCTACCATTGCATCAATATGGGGAAGAGGAAATGGGTCTTTAGGACAAGCTTTGTTCAAGTCTGTGTAGTCTACACAAACTCTCCATTTCCCATTCTTCTTCTGTACTACAACCACGTTTGCTAGCCACCTTGGGAACTTAACCTCTCTGATCATTCTGGACTTTAATAATCTTTCAACTTCCTCCTGGATAATTGCGTTCCGCTCAGGAGCAAACTTCCTTCTTTTTTGTTGCACAGGCTTGAATGATTTATCAATTCCAAGCTTGTGAGTGATAATATCTTTGGATATGCCTGTCATATCCTCATGCTTCCATGCAAACGTAGACATCCTGCATTTCAAAAAGTTAATTAATTGTTCTTCAATATCCTGAGGGATATTGGTCCCTACGAGCACCGAAATATCGGGGTTATCCTGGTCCAGGATAACTTTCTTCACATCCTGCTCCGGATCCTCCACGATATCCTGGGCCCGCGTCTTTAATTGCTATGCTGCACTAGTTTTGGCTGAGGATTTCATCGAGGATGAGTAGCATTCTTTCGCCTCCTGCTAATCGCTACCAACTTTAACAACTCCCCAAGGGGTAGGTATCTTGATGCATTGGTGATATGTTGATGGCACGGCCTTCATATCGTGAATCCACGGTCTTCCCAATATAATGTTATAGCAGGATAGAGAGTCCATCACACAGAAACGTTGTATCGAGTTGACTCCTTCAACGTACACCAGCAACTTTATCTCTCCCACTGTGTTTCTGGCCTCTCCGCTGAACCCAACAAGCACGGTGGACTTCGAAGTGATATCCATTGGAGATACATTCATTCTTTTAAGTGTCTCTAGTTGGATTATGTTGACGGAGCTGCCATTATCAACCAATATCCTGCGTACAAAATGGTTAGCCACATATAACGTTATTACCAGAGCATCATGGTGAGGATCCTGGACAGTATCCCTGTCATCAGCATCAAATGTGATCACTTTGTCAGTTGTGAGTGTAGTCATCCTGACAGGTTTGTCTCCCCTTTCGGCTTTGGCTTCCTTTGCATGTCTCTTTGCTGCCGAATACGAAGTTCCACAAATGTCGGATCCCCCCAAAATGAAGTTGATTATCTTAGCATCCGCGGGAGGTGATGCTGCTCGTTCAGGATCCTTCTCAGTATCCTGACCCTTATTCTTCTTTTTTCCTAAGAGATCTTTCAGATATCCCTTGCTTAGAAGATAGCTTATTTCTTTCCTTAAAGCAATGCAATCCTCAGTCATATGTCCGAAATCTTCGTGGAAAGCACACCATTTCGACTTATCTTTCCAGTCAGCCTTTTGTTGATTCTTTCGAGGCCATCTAGCCTTGTCTCCTAGACCCTGCATAGCATACATCAATTCAGGAATATTAACAGAAAAGCAATATTCAGACAATTCAGGATACTCTTCAGGATCTTCATCTTCGACAGCATTCACTCTCTTGTTTTCATTTCTACCATATGGCTTAGGCCGATATGACTTAAATGAGGATTCTGACTTCCTATAAGTGTTGGATGAGTTCATCCTTTCTTGCATCTTCTTGTCATCTTCCAGACGGATATATCTCAAGGCCCTGTTACGAGCTTCATCGAGATTCCTGCAGGGATTCATTACAAGATCCTGATAAAACTGAGAATCCTTTTGTAATCCCATCTTAAAAGCTTGCACAGCTGTTGCAACATCAAGATGTGGGATATCCAAGGATTCTCGACTAAATTTGTTCACATAATCCCTCAAGGATTCCTGAGGCCCTTGAGTTATCCTGTAAAGATCACTGGTTAGTTTCTCAAAACTCTGACTACAAGAAAATTGACTGTTAAATAAATTAACCAAATGAGCAAATGAAGTAATTGAGTGAGGAGGAACGTTTAACAGCCATTTTAAGGCTGATCCTGTTAGAGTAGAACCAAATCCCTTGCACAAGCACGCTTCCTTGAGCTCCGGAGGGATAGGGTTAATCTCCATTCTTTCCCTATACTGGGCAATATGCTCCTCAGGATCTGTAGTCCCATCATAAAGCTTCATGTTGGGGGTTTGGAATCTCTTCGGGATCTCAGCATCACAGATAGTATATGCAAAATGAGATATCTTGTGGCTATCCTGAGATACTTCTGGGATCGGCTGGACCACCCCAGGTACACTAGATATCATGTCTTTCAACTTCTGAAGTTCCCTGGTAAGTGCTGATGTTACATCTGCATCCTGCAAAGATCCACCACTGTTAGTAGCATAAGTATTGTTATTATTCGACACGTTACCCGTTGGAGGATTTTGCCCATATCCTGAAGCATATCCTGAGCTCCTCATGGTTGACATCCTAATCGAGGAGGGTATTTCAGGAGTATGATTCTGAGGAAGACTGGGCACGATATTCCCCCTATTATCCTCGGTATACACAGCTGAGCTAAAGTTCAACGCTCTGGGGTGTAACGGAGTGACATTGTCCTCCGCAGATCTGCTCGAGCCAGCCTTCAGGAGTTGTATCTCCCTCAAAAGCATTTGGTTTGTTTCCTGTTGCTGCCTCATTTGTTCCTGCACACTTCCAAATAAGGTTAAAATTTCATCATTAGAAGCTAAAACGGGAGCAGATCCCTGGACACTCCGAGTTGGGATAACATCTTGAGATTGTGTAGAGGCTGGCATCCTTGGAGGAGGTGGTGGAAGCACCGAACCGGTAGTAGCAGAAGTCATAGCAGACACAGTAGAGGAACTCATGTTTGATCTTGAGGCCATTATGGACAATGTGGCAAAAAGTTTTGAAAATAGAAAACCGATTAGCGATTTGACAAAAAATTTTAGTAAAGAGAGCACCACTTGCCCCATGGTGGGCGCCAAATTGTTTTGGTAAAAAATTACCGAAGTAATTAAGTGATCAAATTAGTTAAGTGAGGTAGTGTGCTAGAAAGTGTGTTGGAAATATACTTGTTAAGTTATTTGGAAAAACAGTACTCAGGATACGGCTCAGGATATTGAGTTGTATCTATGATCAAACAATGAGCAAAAATAAAGTAAACGACACGAGATGTACGAGGAAAGCCCTTGATTAATCTAGATCGCTGGCATAAAACTTCGGGAGCTGACAATCGCAGCTGCCTTGTTCTTCAATTGCTTCAAAAATCAGGATACAGTGCGGGATGTGGTACGGATTGACTAAGTGTTACAATGAATATGAGATACAAGTGTGGTGTTTGCAATTAGCTAGAGAGTGTAAGTGTTCGAGAGTGTAAGTGTGAATTGTTGTGTTCTAAGCTGATCCGACCTCATCTATTTATAATAAAGATACAATAACTAACTACCCTAAACTCGCGGGATCCACCGAATATTCCTTCTTGGAACGTTGTAGACCTGGTCTTTCGGGCTCAACGTCTCTTTCTCAACAAATTCGTCCGAGTCTTGTGGAGAAGAAGTCCTCTTGACCGTTAGCAAGTCTCAACCCTTAACCTGCACGTGGTTAATTCAATAAGCCTCAGGATATCGCCCAAGATGTTAGCAATATCCTCTTCCAGCATCCTGATCACAAATAAACAAACAAAGGCAGGATATTGGTCAGGATACATATGTTAAGAAAATGACCCCTAACAGTTACCATACTTCAAAGTTATCATAACTCTTCGTACATTCTCGAACGCATTTTCAACATCACACCAGATGACAAAGATACTAACAAAAATAAAAAAGGTATTGGTTCAGAATTTCATCAGGTACCACCACCATTGAGAAACAATTATACTTTTTATAGTGAGGAAAAGGTGGCAAAAGGTCTGAACATAGTTGACCAATTACCTGAAAGTATCGATGTGACTTACTGCAAATCTGATGAAGCTAATGATTCAGAGGTGGTAAGTAAGGTTGTTGAAAGCGTTCTGAAAGATGAGTCAAACAAAGGTAAGTCTGAATCACATGATGAAAATGAGGGAAATTTTCATGATAGCTATCTTAAACAGACAAAATCCGAGAAAAATTTGAATGATGATTCAAAAGGATTGGTTTACACCATGATTGGATCAGACAAATTATTCTTAGATGTTGTATTCCCAATTCAGAATGTGATCTCAGAAAAGGTGGATAAAGTTTTCAAAATGGTTGAAATTGAGAAATCTGAAGTTTCAAAGTTTGCTGGTAAAGGTCATAAAACTTTTTATAACAAACCTGGTTTCAAGAAGAAAAACATGAAGGCTGGGTTGGGTTATAAGAAGAAACAGAATTGGAAGAAAAATGAAATACAAAATTTTCAGGCAAAAATGAGTTTTGTTCAAGGAAAAAGTTTTGAAGAAGAGGAAAAACTCAAATTTAGACAACAGTCTAATGAAGAGTTTTGTGCTCAAAAGAAAAGGCAACAACCACAGGTTAAAGATGTTTCAAAAAGAACATGTTTTTAGTGTGATCAATTAGGACATCTTGCACAAAAGTCTCCGAAT
This sequence comes from Helianthus tuberosus, assembly GCA_030545235.1. Lineage (NCBI taxonomy): Eukaryota > Viridiplantae > Streptophyta > Magnoliopsida > Asterales > Asteraceae > Helianthus > Helianthus tuberosus. Next base: position 96,100,696 of record CM060401.1, on the reverse strand, counting down.
CTGAAACCTGTGGATGGTGACAAAAAGAAGCCTGAAAATGTTGAGAAAAAGAAATCTGAGAATATGAAACAAAGGTCGACCAGATTTGATTCAAAACAAACTTGGAGGTATAACACAAACAAGTTTGCTTCGAATCAAAATTGGAAATCAGACTCGAGTAAGTTTAATTCTAAACAGACCTGGAATTCTCACACACCCAGAGTTAGAACGATACAAAGTTGGAAAACATCTGTTGATATGACAAAACCCCACGAGTTTTGGAAGCCAAAAGTTGTTGTTCAAAAACAAAATGTTCAAAAAGAATCACATTTTTACAAAAGAGGTACTCCGAAAGGTCAAACATGGAGTGTTAAGAAACAAGTGACTTCGGTAAAAGATGAGAAAGTTGAAGTTAAAGTTGACAAAGTCTTTGATGACAAAGATTTTCTGAAACTGCATGATACATATTGTGTTGAAATGCCTAAGGTCCAACAGACCTGGGCTAAATTGTTCAAGTAATCAAGTAGTTTGAATGTGCAGGTGCTCAACAAAACCAAAGATTGTGAGAATGGAAGTTGGAGCAGCCTGGCACAAGAAGAGGAGGCTGCTGGATCCTGGTTTGGTTGAAAAGGGAGTTTAACATTTTTTCTAAAAAAAAAATGTTGCTTGAATACGCCGAAACCCTCACGGCTAAACAAACATGATTATTTTCACAAGATTGAAAAACGGTTTTCAAACTGTAAAATATCAATGTGTTGTAAATCATGGGGGTATGTTATACTTTCTGCAAAACAGAGCACAAAAAGAAAAAAATGGATGGCGAGACAAAGCTATCAGTATCGGGTTGTCAAATTTTCTTTTAATGATTTTGCATTTTAGGGGGAGATATTTGTTGTCAGAAAATACAAAAACATTTGAAAATTTGAAAAAGTCAAAACCAGGATAAAATTCAAAATTTGAGTTTTTGTGTAAAAAGAGGAAATGATAGTACATCAGTAGACAGTTACAGTATGCTAAAGAAATGTAATGATTTTATAGTGTTAAACAATCTCACTGATGATATGCCGATAGATTTTTATACATTTAGTAAACTTTTTCGGGATATAAATATAAATTCAAACTTGCTTATTTCATGGGGAACACTACTTGGATATATAGGTAACCCCTGAAATCTCGTTTGAAAGGTCCCTCTTTCTAAGATACTAGGTCTTTATACTCAGTGATATCTGGGGTATTATCCCGGGACTTCTGATTTTGCGGAAGCAATGGCCTAGTCCCCGTATAATACTTTCTGCATGCTTGAAACATAGCGCCGCCCTCAGCAAAAATGATGAAACAATAAAATTGATAATCATTGCTGTTGAAGAAAAGATCCTCTAAAGGGGACACACCTAAAGTCGAACCGTCATCTCTCTGCTGAACGGAAGTTCTGACATGAGCTCTCACGGTTTTCGCAATTTAATCCCTTACAGATATCATCTAGATACACTCACCTGTAAGACTTAATATTGGGATCTGGATACGGGAGTATATTCAAGAGGTGGGACACATGAATGAGTTTAAGTTCTTAATACACCTAATTCGTATCCTGAATCAGTTGAAATTTGTATGAAAATTTAAGTGGACTAGTATATCGACAATCTAAGTGAATTGTTTAATTCTTAATGTGTAACTAAGCTCAACGGTATTTGTGACTTGTCAAAAACTGATATGATCCTCTGACGCATACTCAAACAAAAATATTGTCTATAAATATGTTTGTACATATTTCTTTACTGCTTTATGTTTTCAGAAAAATACAAAAACATTTTGATTTCTGTTTTATTTTCGACAACCGATGTCTGAAATGCTGAGTGTCAAAATCTAAGTAAGCTGATTGTGTTTCTGAAAATAAAACAAGTTCATTAATTTGAAACTTGAGTTTTTTTTTAAACAAAAATCAAAAACAGTCTGTGATATCTCCAAGGTCATTAGTTTAGACTTGAAAGATGAACTGTGAGGGATTTTGGATACTTAATACTGCTAAATCTGTAAAGATTGTTGATAGGGGGAGTGGTTTAGAAAATTTGAATTGCCAGGTTACGATTCCTGGATATTTGAAGTTTAAAAGGCTGTTACTTATAATTGTATGAGTGTTGCAGATAATGTACCAGACTACGATCCCGGAAGCAGAGTCTAAGGGGGAGTCTGAAGACGAGCTCGAAGCAAGGGGGAGCTTGTAACCGGAAAGCTAGGTGTCGATCCCTAAAGCATGGAAGCTTGATGAAAGGGGGAGCCTGAAGATTTGAAGAAGATGAGGATTGATGGATGCTTACAGTGTTAGACAATTTGGAAAGAGCTTGAAGACTGATCAAGACTGAAGAGGTGTCATGATAGAGATTAGACACTGAAGACTTCGTCAATATCCAAGGGGGAGTCTGTTAGTGCACTATGTCTATTGACTTCGTATTGTATCATGTAATAGGATAGGATAGGATAGGATAACCAGTACTCGAGGTGCGAGAAACTGAGATTAGTGAGTTTACTAGTGATTCCGCTTGAAAGTGTCAAGTGACAAGTTCAAGCGAAATCAGATTAGTTAATTTCGCTTGAACATGTCTTGGTCCATTCAAGCGAAATCTCCCATAGTATATACAGGTGCACTTGGTTATTCATTTGTAAGGTTCGGATCTGAGTAGCGAAGCTCTGCCGGATTGTCTCCAGGTTGTAAATCAGTATCATATCAATAGAAGAGACATTTAAATTGAATCGAGTGTCCGTTTCATTGATTCCGCCTTTGATTCGGATATAAAGCTCTTCTGATTGACTCAGTCAGGTCGTACAGCGATCCTACAAATTTGTATAAATATGTGTATCATTTGCACATATCAATTCTTGTTCGATTTCGAGCTTTAAATCGCTTTCTGGAAGGTTATACGTGAACTGATGCGTAAACATGATCTTTTTAATGCGAAAAACACTCTGGAATAGTGACATAGGCTTAACATATCATAAATAACATTTACATAACTTAGAAATAAGTTTTGGAGGGTTTGGTGTGTCGAAATCAAGTTTATTCGATCGTAGGGACTATTTGCGTCAAACTGCAAAAGTATATCGAATCGAATGGTATCGAACATTCCAAAACTTGACCATAAGTTAAACATACCCTAAATCTCCTTTACATAGCTTAGAAATAGGCTTTGAGGGGTTCGGTGTGCAAAAATAAACTTTTTGGTCAATCAGGGACTAAAAGCGTTAAAAAGTGCATAAGTTTAAATTCATGTGCATATCTTACGTTCTGAATATATCTGAACATACAAAAATTTATGTAATCATTAAAAATTTTTATTTTAGTGATTGACATGCTAAAATTCCATTCGTCGCATAATTTGGATCGTTTTTCGCGTCCGTTCGAGTTTCGTCGTAATTAACCGAACAACACAACCATACGACCAAACGAACCAACATCCGAGATGTTTTTGAGCATATTTTAGGTTCGCTATACTTTAATTTCATTTTAGAGCCTTGAAATGGGGTTAACGGGGCTTAAACGTGTCAAAAATGCATCGAAAAGCAAGTTTTGCACCTTCAGGGACTAAACTTGACATTATGTCAAAGTGGGCTTAGGAGGGGCGCGTAAGACTTAGTGAAAGTCTACGTGGCCCGCGAGAGACCCCCAGACCTGGAAAAATCAGTTTCCAGCAATACCCAGCTGTTCCTTTGTTTTGCACAGGGTTTCTTTCAATCTATGGGCTTGTTTTGGGCACCCATAGTATTGTATTTCAGTGGGTAGCACTTGGATGGTCAAGATCAAAGCTCGTAGTTCAAGAAACGATCCTAACGGTTGTCCAAACTCTATAAATACCCATCATGATTCAATTCAATCTTCACACTTGATCTGAGTTTATACTCTAAGTTGAAGCTTTTGCTTCATACCTGAGTATCTTAGATCAAATTATTCCTAACTTGGACCTCTTGTAAGTTTCTTTCATGCTTTTATGCGTATTTAAGTACGAAAGTCAAACAGTGTTTGACTTTCTACTTTGACCAGTCAATGGTCAACACGAAGTTCGTTTGAACTTCGCAACGTGAGCGTAATCACGATGGTCATAGTCCTTTGTGACTAAACATACTGATTACCACATTATTTAGGCATAGTGACGAGTCATAGTTTCGGTCAAAATACGCGTTTATGCGTATTTTGCAACCAAACTATTCTTGGGTATCAAAACCCTTTGTTTTTATATCAAACCTGTTTTCTAACTTCGTTAAACATGTTTTAACATGTTTAACTTATCACTTTTAGTTTAGTGCATATATAGGGTCGTAAGATAAGCGTTCTAAACAACCGTTTAGACTTTCGAACCCGACCCGTTTGGTCGATCATTAGGATCCGACCAAACATATTTTGTGACCATAGTTGTATAGGGAATAACCTTCCGAGGTTATACCTTATGGTCACTTCGTTTAGTTAGTTGTATGATAGGTAGTTTATATGCCTTAGGAAAATGGCCAAAATGCCCTTTTTTGCATAAATTTATTTTAAGCATATGTAACTTAAATTTTTACATCTAAACTAATTAGGTAACATTATTATACATGTAAAGGCATATAATACTTGTCATAGGACTAGTTAGGCGGTCCGAACGCGTTTTACGCGACGACGCGTTAAAGTAGCGTAAGCTACCTAAACAGGTCGTAATGGGTCGTAAGCACTTAGGATAGGTTTCGATTTAGTATGTAGGATTTGTTAAACCATATTACATGAGTTCCAATACTCGTTTGGTTTACGAAACCTCATCCTATCCGATCTTCTGATTTAGGTCCGGTTTATTAACATAGTTACCTATATTAGGTGACGTTTGATTCCATGATCCCTCCAGCTTTGCTTGGATGTTATTCAAGACTTCTAAGCATTCTCAAGTGAGTACATAGTCCCCTCTTTTACTGTTTTCAAACATTTTGGGGTGAAACACATGTGCCTACTTGTTACTTTCGTGTTTTTCATGTTTTTGTATCATATACTTGCTATGTTCATTAGTACACATATAGTACATGATTTCCATTATGTTTTGCTATGTATGTTCACTTAGCATGCTAGCACATTGATTTTCATATATTAGATTTTTGTTGCATATGTTCACTCAGCATATGGACACATTGTTTTACATTGCATTTCTATTGCATATGTTCACTCAGCCTATGGACTCATTGTTTGACATTTCTACTTTGTATGTTCACTTAGCATATTTAATTACATTATTTTCATATAACATGCTTACATTTGGTATGACATTTAGTTTGTTTAACGGGTCATAAATACATTCATTAACACCGATCATGTCGCTCGGTAGTAGGTAGTGGTACCATAGGACTTGACAACTCCCATTCCTGAAATCCTAGGTTTGTTTGGACGTAAGGGATGACCGAATCCGAATTCATTATTGGTAGACCCTTGACTTGTTCTAGGGTTTATCCTTCAGTCGCAAGGCTTGAATGTAGGCGTTTAACATTACCGCATAGATGTTTGTATCAGTAAAGCATGCATTGATTTTACAAAACATAACTTTTGATTTAAACTATGATTTATTTCAATACCTTGTTTTGTACATTTTACATATGGTTTGGGTAGACATTTTTACTTGCCATACATAACATTTGATTATACATGAACATGATTTAAATTTGACATTTGACATTGTTTACACATAAACATTTTGACATTGGTTTAAACAATTCATTTGGTGGTTTGTTTGGGTAAGTGATTTAAATAACGAGGCGTGTGTAATATGATAAAAACATGGTGGATACGCAGCTGGTACTTCCAATATATATAAGTGCTTTTATGATATTAAATATCGTAGCGTTATTTAAACCATTTCAATTAGACATATTACATTTTACACAAATAACATATCTTTACAAAACATTGTTTTACAAACAGCATATTTTATACAAACTCATTTTTATTTGGTTATTTATTTATCTATGCATCTTTCTTTTATATCATCTGATTTCTTATAAATTTTTGTATGATTTATAAAAGAAAACATTTTACAAGATTCATGACTAACTTTTTTTAAACATATTCTTTAAACTTACAAGTCATGAATCCTATTTTAATAAAACCTATGTGTCTCACAGGCATTTTTATGCTGACGTACCTATTTTCAGATGTGTTTCAGGTGCTGTTATTAGATGATCTTGATGCAAACATAGGATTGGACGAGGGCCTTAGTGACTATAAAAGATGCAAGACTAGTTAATTATGTTATGTTTCTTTGTTTTTAAGACATTGTAACCTCTCTGAATTCAATAAAACAAAACTTAAATTTCCATGTGTCATGAAACAATGATTCTGTTACAACACTCCCTGACGATTCCGCCACGATTTGTTGTTTTACGCGGTCGGGGTGTGATAAAAGAGTTGGTATCAGAGCTCATGGTTATAGGGAATTAGGTTATTAGTAATGCTTTGACCTAGTCTATGACCTCCCTAGGACCCTAACACAAGATTCTTGTGTTTAGATCTTAAAACAATACCGTCACCTATCTTTAGGCGACAACCACAATAAGAACATAAATTTCAAATCCGCTTTTAAAACCAATCATCTGTTCTAGGATGATTTATTATAAGGTTTTGAACCTTCAAAGCTTCCAAAATTATTTTGAAAATAATCACCCTCCCTTTCGGATGATTCGTTTTTGGCTTAATGCCTTCCGAATTTTCAAAATCTCATCAAAGTTTGGGTCTTATAGTGTGAGCACATGCAATCTGGAAGAGTGGATGCCTGTACTCTGAGTTTTCTGTCTAAGGATAGAGTGTTCGTACAAATCCACATAATCGGACCAGTCACTCTTACCTGGGATCTCTTGGGGTGAGTGTCCACTTATAGGCTAAAGCATGTCTTCGCGATACATTAATATGACCCGCTTACTTTGATTAATCACCGTCTCATTTGTTTGCCTTAGGTAACAAACAAATGATCACAATTTTCATGCGTTGTCATTCTGTTTGATTTATCCGATAACATTTCACTTGTTTCCTCCTATGCCTTCCATTTCCTTTAGGATGTCTCTTCATCGCAGCGACACTCAAATGTCCGAGCAGGCTACCAAAATTGCTCAGCAAATAGGCGTAGTATTTCTGAAGACTGCTGAATTGGCTATCGCCATGTCTCGTCTCAAGGATGAAGCCACCCAAGAATCACCAAAGGAAACAGAAGCCAAGCCTTCATAAAGGTCAAAGAAGCGTAAAGCTTCAAAGAATCATCCAACCGTTGCACCAAATCAAGCAGGACCTAGCCAGGTGGCAGCACCACCAGCCAAGAAGCCGTACTTGGGAACAGCCCCTTTGTGCAATCAGTGTAACCTCCATCACCATGCCAGTGTCAAATGCCGAACATGTTTCAACTGTGTACTTATTGGCCATACAGCAAGAGTCTGTCGTTCAGTCACTGTGCTAAACCAAGCTATTCAGAACCCTGTTCAACTTCAAGCAAATCTAGCACAAGCTCGTTTCCCGCTTGGTACTTGCTACAAATATGGCGAGACGGGTTATTTCAGGATCAAATGACCAAAGATTGTCAATGCAAATCTTACCCACGGATGAGCATTTGGCTAATTAAAAGACGTTGTTGCTTTGAATAATCTGAATCTTATGCTTTTGTTTCTTTTATTTTTCTTAAACTCTGAAACAATCTGTTTGGTGTATAAATAAATCGTTGTTTACAATTCTGATGTACAAGTGTAGCTACATGTGTGTATGGCATACCCCTACTATACCTACACCAAAGAACTATGTTCCTTACAAAACAAACTGCTCATGCAGTTCTCCCATTCATGTGATCGCTCATGATCTCTTTGAAAATTCTAAGTACTCGTTTCATTCTAAGAAATGAAGTATAGAATATAAGTGGCATTTTTAGTAATCGTGCTTTCTGCACATCTGTGCCTTTAAATCCTTGGTTAGATAACTAAGGGTATTTTTCGATCTCATACCCATATCATTACATTCTAGTTTTTACAACAACATGCATAGTATATATTTCTCAAAAACAACCTTCATGATTTCAAAATATTTCATATAATTTGAAAACAATTTTAACATAGTATATTTACTTAATATATCAAGTGCATAATTTCAAAAGCATTATCCATGTTTAAAAAAAAACTTATACATGATTACAAAATTCATCTCACATGATTTTAAAACAATTTATAAACATATTTACATAATACATTTACTGTATGATTTCAAAAAGTATTACGTAAGGTTTTAAAAACATTAAACACATTTCCATAGAACCCCACGCATTCTATCAAGAACACTCTGCTCGTATGTTGATTTAACATACGTAGTACCCAACCTCCAAATTCTGCTTTATATGTCGCCTTGGCATATCTAGCGCCTCAACTTCATGAACATTCTACCTCGTGTGTCGACCTAAGCACGCCTAGTGCAAGGTTTCGATACGTCTTCCACTATTCAAATTCCAAAATCCATATAGAATCTTCTTATCTTCACAATTAGATCCTTGTGGATTATTATCGTTTAAATCGGAGCCCTTAATTGAATTCTTTGTATGCTTTAATACGTACATTACGATTCAATAAGGACAAAGCCGAATTCCTATTAAGATCTTCCTATCTTCATAGTTAGATTCTTGAAGATGTTTAAAGTACCAAATGAAATCCACGGATTGGATTCCTGGTGTGCTTTAAATACTCATGTACTAATTAACAAATAAATTAACAAAATGATAACAAATTGAAAACCAAGATAAACAATTATGTGATTGCGTGATTATGTTTTATGTGTTGTATTTTTGTGTAATCTAATTTTTTTCGTTATCCAAATCCTCGAAGAATCTTCCATATCTTCATATTAGGGATTCATAGTAGGATATCCAAAGGTACTACCTTAAATCCTAAATGGGCTTCTACGTAATAGTTAAGACCCTTGGATTATATAGTACTATTCCATAATTCAAAAGAGACCCTTTGGGTGGTCTAGTTAAAAAGATTGATTCAAAATCTAGTTAAGAATGGCATGTGATGATATAGCTGAAAAGACTCCTTGGTTGTCTATTTAAAGAGATCATTCACTTGATTAATTAAAAGGACCCTATGGTGGTCTAGTCACAATCATCACAGGTTTGTTCATTCCCCTACACATTATAAAATGCACTGTGTGGACTATTCAAGGAATTACGTAATTATGGATGCATACATAATTATAAAATTCAGTGCACGAAAACCACAGTAAGATTTATCATGTCTAAGAACCGATAGTGGCAACAATAACGAAACGTGAACAATGTAATGGAGGTACGGTGGACGCACCAATGGCGCTTCATATACTTGTATATAAGTGTCCCTCTTACATTGCAAGCATGATGTTATTAAAGTTACTAAAAGTTCAGAACCCTAACCAGTGTTGTTTTACCTTTTCGACTTCATGTTTCGAGCTCACACGAGTTTCCTTTAAATAAAATTTCAGGACGAAATTTTCTGAAGTAGGGGAGACTGTGACATATGTGTCTCTAAGACCATCAAACAAATACCAAATCAATTAAATATTGTTTTTCATACTTGGGATTTATATAAATATGTGTATCATTTGCACATATCAATTCTTGTTCGATTTCGAGCTTTAAATCGCTTTCTGGAAGGTTATATGCGAACTGATGCGTAAACAAGACCAGTTTAATGCGACAAACACTCCGGAATAGTGACACAGGCTTAACATACCTTAAATAACCTTTACATAACTTAGAAATAAGTTTTGGAGGGTTTGGTGTGTCGAAATCAAGTTTATTCGATCGAAGGGACTATTTGCGTCAAACTGCAAAAGTATACCGAATCGAATGGTATCGAACATTCTGGAACTTGACCATCAGTTAAACATACCCTAAATCTCCTTTACATAGCTTAGAAATAGGCTTTGAGGGGTTCGGTGTGCAAAAATAAACTTTTTGGTCAATCATGGACTAAAAGCGTCAAAAAGTGCATAAGTTTGCATTCACGCGCATATATTACGTTCTGAATATATCCGGACATCCAAAAATTTATGTAATCATTAAAATATTTTATTTTAGTGATTGGCATGCTAAAATTCCATTCGTCACGTAATTTGAATCGTTTTTCGCGTCCGTTCGAGTTTCGTCGTAATTAACCGAACAACGCAACCGTACGACCAAACGAACCGACATTTGAGATGTTTTTGAGCATATTTTAAGTTCCCTATACTTAAACTTCATTTTAGAGCCTTGAAATGGGGTTAACGGGGCTTAAACGTGTCAAAAATGCATCGAAAAGCAAGTTTTGCACCTTCAGGGACTAAACTTGACATTCTGTCAAAGTGGGCTTAGGAGGGGCGCGCAAGACTTAGTGAAAGTCTATGTGGCCCGCGAGAGACCCCCAGACCGGCAAAAATTAGTTTCTATCAAAACCCAGATGTTCCTTTGTTTTGCACATGGTTTCTTTCAATCTATGAGCTTGTTTTTGGGCACCCATAGTATTGTATTTGAGTGGGTAACACTTGGATGATCAAGATCAAAGCTCGTAGTTCGAGAAACAATCCTAACGGTTGTCTAAACTCTATAAATATCCATCATGATTTAATTCAATCTTCACACTTGATCTGAGTTTATACTCTAAGTTGAAGCTTTTGCTTCATACATGAGTATCTTAGATCAAATTCTTCCTAGCTTGGTGTCACACCCCGACCACGTAGAACATACAAAACGTGGCGGAAACATCGGGGAGTGTTGTAACAGAATTAATCGTTTCAAATCCATGGCAATTGAAGTTTCGTTTTATTGATTAAAAACGTTACAATGTCTTAACAAACAAAGAAAAACAACATTATTAACTAGTCTTGCATCTTTTATTGTCACTAGGCCCATGTCCGCCTAAGTGTATCTTGATCATCTTATGCAACAGCTCCTGAAAAAAACACATGTGAAAATATGGTACGTCAGCATAAAAATGCCGGTGAGATACATAGGTTTTGTGAAAATAGGTTTCATGAGTTATGTTTGAGAAAAATGTTTAGTCATGAACCTTGTAATTTGCTTTGTCTTGTAAATCGTTTGAAAATCAATAAGTTCAAATGATATGTATAGATAAAAGAATAATGTATGGTTAAATGATTAACCATGTAGACTGAGTTTGTATAAGATAAGTTGTTTGTAAAACAATGTCTTGTGAAAAGTATGTTATTTGTATAAAATGTTCTATGTCTCAACTTGAAATGATTCAAATAACGCTACGACATGTAATACCATACAAACACTTATATATAGGAAGTACCAGCGGCGTATCCACCATGCTTGTATCATATTACACACGCATCGTTACTTAATCACTTAATCAAACCAAACCACCAAAGTAATGTTTAACAATTGTAGAAATATTCATGTATTGTCAAATGTCTATTGTCAAATGTAAATCATGTCAATGGATACAAACGGTTCAACCATTACAAACGGTTCACACGGTCCAACGGTTACAAACGGTTCACACGGTTCAACGGTTACAAACGGTTCATAGAATCAAAGGGTTACGACGGTTCACATAGTCAAATAGTTACAACGGTTCAAAATGTAGTATAATGTGTTCATATGCTGGATGAGCATATGCAACAGAAATGCAATGTAAAACAATGTACTAAGTATGCACAGAGTGGACATATATAGCATGAGATGTAATGTAAAACGATGTACTAAGTAATGCACACAATGGGCACACCTAGCATGAAATGTACTGTAAAACGATGTACTAAGTAATGCACACAATGGCACACCTAGCATGAACACAATGAAATCATGTACTATAATGTACTAACGAACATAGCAGTATATGATGTGAAAACAGGAAAGCAGGAAAATAACAAGTAGGCACATGTGTTCCACCCCAAAACAGTTTGGAAAAAAACAGTAAAAGAGGGGTCTATGTACTCACTTGAGATTGCTCAGAAGTCCTAGGATAACCACCAAGCAAAGCTAGAGATCGCGGAATATCAAACGGCACCTAATATAGGTAACTACATTAATAAACCGGACCTAAATCGGAAGACTGGGTAGCATGAGGGTTTGTAAACCAAATGAGTGTAGGAACTCATGTGATATGGTTAATCAAAGCCTACATACTAAATGAAACTTAACCTAAGTGTCTACGACCCATTACGACCCGTTTAGGTAGCTTATGCTACTTTAACGCGTCGTTCGCGTGAAACGCGTTCGGACCGCCTAACTAGCCCTATGACAAGTGTTATATGCCTAAACATATTACATAATCAGTTATGTGACAAAGGTTTTAGGTTACATATGCTTAATTACCAATTATACATGAAAAGGGTATTCTGGTAATTTACCTAAGGCATATAAACTACCTATCATACAACTACTTAAACGATGCGACCATAGGGTATAACCTCGGAAGGTTATTCCCTACCTACTATGGTCACCTAATGTGTTTGGTCGGATCCTAATGATCGACCAAACTGGGTCGGGTTCGAGGTATAAGCGATTTATCAGATCGCTTACCCTACGACCCTAGACAACGTGGTAATCAGTGGGCATAGTCCCAAGGGACTATAACCAACGTGATTACACTCACGTTGCGAAGTTCAAACGAACTTCGCATTGACCATTACTGGTCAATGCTGAAAGTCAAACAAAGTTTGACTTTCGGACTCGAAAAGCAGTAAAATAAGGAAAAGAACGAAAGAATACTAACCCAGGGTCCCCGAATGCTAATCCCGATCCAAGAACTCAGGTATGAAACAATGGTTTCAACTTAGAGCTCTCAAATCAGAATTCTTGTAAGTTTTAAAGCATATGGGGGTGGGGTATTTATAGTATTCGGGTAACCGTTGAGATCGTTTCTTGGAAAAGGGGAAACGATCAAGGCCGTACACTTGTCGGAACCTTATGGAAGCTTAAAATGGTTCTTATCAACATGACTAGGCAATTAGGAACTTGTGGGTGAGGTTAAAACAGCTGCAGCCTGCTGTTTAGAAACTCTGAATCTGGTCAGCAGACCCCTAGCGCACCGCTACGCTTAAAGTGTAGCGCACCGCTAGGCACTATTTTGGCAGAATTACACTTTTGGTCCCTGAACTGTATTTAGGCCATTTTCGACACGTTTAAGGCCCGTTAACCCCATTTCAAAGCTCTAAAATGAAGTTAAAGTATAGGGAACTTAAAATGTGTTCAAAAATATCATGGATGTCGGTTCGTTTGGCCGTACGAACGCGATGTTCGCTTAATTACGACGGAATGCGCATAAGCACGAAAAACGAACCAAATGACGCGACGAATGGATTTTTGTTATGGCGAACACTAAAATATAATATAGTCATGCTTTCATAAATTTTTGGATGTCCGGATGTATTCAGAACGTAAGTTATGCGCGAAAGTGCAAACTTGTGCACTTTTTGACGCTTTTAGTCCCTGAATGACCCAAAAGTTTATTTTAGCACACCGAACCCCTCAAAGCCTATTTCTAAGCTATGTAAAGGATATTTATGGTGTTTTTAACTTATGGTCATGTTCCGGAATGTCTGTTACAGTTCAAATTGGCATACTTTCGCAGTTTGTCAACTTTAGTCCCTGTAAGCGATTTAACTTGATTTTGCCATACCAAAGCCTTCAAAACTTATTTCTAAGTTATGTAAAGGTTATTTAAGGTATGTTAAGCCTATTTCACTATTCCGGAGTGTTCGTTGCATTAAACTGGTTATATTTACGCATCAGTGCGCGTATAACCTTCCAGAAAGTGATTTAGAGCTTGAAATCAAACAAGAATTGATATGTGCAAAAGATACACATATTTATACAAATCCTAAGCATGAAATACAATATTTCATTGGTTTGGAATTTGTTTGTTGGTTGAAGTGACACAGGTGTTACAGTCTCCCCTACTTTAGGAAATTTCGTCCCGAAATTAATTCGTAGGAGTCTGTCTATGACTTTGTGTCAAATAGTCATCAAAGATATGTAAAGCATAATCTGGTTATTTTCCTCAACGGATATTTTTCAGAAGCGAAAATGAACAACAGAGTCATTTTCTTCAACGGGTCTTCGGAATTGGAAAATAAAGGAGTTTAACTAAACGGATATACATTTCCCTCAACGGATATTCTTCAGAAGTGAAAATGAATGGATGATTCATTCTTCCTCAACGGGTTCTTCGTCAGAAACGGGAATGAAGGAATAATCCACGGATATTCATTTCTCTCAACAGATATTCTTTAGAACGAAAATGAACAAACGGGGTCATTTTCCTCAACGGTTTATTCTTCAGAATTTGAAATGAAAGAAGAATCAACGGATATTCATTTCCTCAACGGATAAATCTTCAGAAACGAAAATGAACTAACGGAGTCATTTTCAACGGTTGCTTCCTCAGAGTTGGAAATGAAGGATTTCACAACGGATATTCATTTCCTCAACGGATAAATCTTCAGAAACGAAAATGAACTAACAGAGTCATTTTCAACGGTTATTTCCTCAGAGTTGGAAATGAAGGATTACACAACGGATATTCATTTCCTCAACGGATAAATCTTCAGAAACGAAAATGAACTAACAGAGTCATTTTCAACGGTTATTTCCTCAGAGTTGGAAATGATGGATTACACAACGGATATTCATTTCCTCAACGGATAAATCTTCAGAAACGAAAATGAACTAACGGAGTCATTTTCAACGGTTGCTTCCTCAGAGTTGGAAATGAAAAGATAAACAACGGGTATTCATTTCCTCAACGGATATTCTTCAGAACGAAAATGAATGGATAATTCATTTTCCTCAACGGTTATTCTTCAGAATGGAAATGAAAAGATAAACAACGGATATTCATTTCCCTCAACGGATATTCTTCAGAAGTGAAAAATGAATAGCTAGTTCATTTTTCCTCAACGGATGCTTCATCAGAATTGGAAATGAATAGGGTTAACTCTTGATATATGATAGAACTTGCTGTGATTTCTGTGCACTAAATTCCATAATTATGTATGCATCCATAATTACGTAATTCCTTGCACAGTCCGCACAGTTCGTTTTGTAATGTTGTGGGGAAGGATGTCGAACTTGTGATGAGGGTGACTAGACTACCATAGGGTCCTTTTAATTAGATCAACAGAGGATCTTCTTAATTAGGCCACTAAGGAGTCCTTTCAGCTATATCATCACATGATATCCCTAACCAGATTTTTGGATCAATCTGTTTAACTAGACCACTAAAGGGGTCTAATTATGAAGTAGTACTTTATATTCCAATGGACTTATCTACAACGCAGAAGTCCATTAAGGATTTTAGGTAGTACCTTTGGGTATCCTACTATGAATATCTTGCACAAGGATATGTAAGATTTTACGAGGATTTGAATAACATAATTTGGATCACATGACACATAAAGGATAACACATAAGCACATAACCACATAATTGTTTAATTGTTATTATCTTGTTATTGATTGCTATCAACTTGGCACCTCGTACTTTGTTTCTCTTGGAAGAAACGGGTACATAGGATTTTCGTGGAAAACGCAAAAGATCAAACAATGGAAGAAATTTGGGGGTAGACTGTTCTTCAAGGAATACAGTTCCTTGATTGTTGGTATTGTAGAGGATATGTTTATACATGTAATCACATAAACATATTGAAATGTAAATGAAAGATTTATTTATAAACAATAAAAACAACAACTGTTTCATAGTTCGTGATAACAAAAGAAAATAATACACAAGGCTTGATTATTTTCTAAACAGCGTTGTCTTCTGTCAGTCAGATACTCATCTCTGCGCTGGATTTGCATTAGCAAGTCTTGGGCAATTCCTACGAAAATGGCCCATCTCGCCACAGTTGTAGCAAGACCCCGGTGGAAAACGAGCTTGAGCATGATTGTTGCCAGCTTGATTTGGTGCTGCTGCTGTTGGGCAAACCCTCGCTGTATGACCTATAAGTTCGCAAACTTGACATGTGCGGCACTTCACACCAGCATGATGATGTAGGCCACATTGGTTGCACAAGGGTGCAGTTCCATTGTAGGGTTTCCTGGCAAGGGGTTGAGCTGGTTGGTTGGGGACGGCTTGATCATTGTGAGCGACCACGGCGAAGTTCTGAGAAGCCTTTCGCTTCTTTGACTTCTTAGAGGATCCAGTCTGTTCATCCATGGTCTTTGATTCCTCGATTGGTTTCGATTCCTCGATCGGTTTCTTGTCACCCTTTCGGAAAAGCTTACGTTTCCTGATCTGGGATTCGGTCAAGGTTGCAGATAGCTCAATGGCCTGCCTAACAGTAGTAGGGTTGCTACCAGTCAAAATGTCTTGTATTGAGTCGGGAAGGCCATCAATGTACTTTTCGATTGCCTTATCCAAAGGTGTGACCATGTTTGGGCATAACAGACTTAACTCCTCATAACGGTCCGTGTAGGCTCGATGCTCACCGCTGTCTTGCTTAAGATCATCAAATTCCCTTTCCAAAGCCCTGATCTCGTGACGAGGACAAAACTCCTTCATCATGAGAGCCCTAAGTTCGGCCCAAGTTTGGGCTAAGGCAACTTCTGCACCCCGGTCTCTCATCACCCCGTTCCACCATGTAAGAGCCCTCTTCTGGAACACACTAGAGGCAAACTCGACCTTGCGATTGTCAGAACACTACACGTGGCGGAAAGTATTCTCTATGCTCTCGAACCATTGAAGAAGCCCAGTCGCTCCCTCAGAACCACTAAACTTGAGTGGTTTAGCCGAGTTGAAACTCTTGAAATTGCATGGACCATTGTTGTTGTTGTTGGCTTGGTTCCATTGAGCAAAGAGGTTTGGGAATTGAGCAGCCATTTGTTGTGCAATGATTTCTGCCAGTTCAGCAGTCGCTATCTGGTTTTCGCGTCGAGGAGGCATTCTAAAAGAGGAAACATGAAATGAAACGAGTGAGAGAATTAGACGAAAAGAATGAGATGAACAAATCTGATGAAAGTAAGGATAGTGGTCATTTGTTTGTTACTACAAAGCAACAAACGACCTCGGTGAAAAATCAAAGTAAATAGGTCAAAAATAATGTATCGCGAAGACATGCTCGCCTATAAGTGAACACTCATCCCAAGAATTCCCAGGTAAGCACAACTGGTCTCGCGTCTGGTTGAGATGTATACGAGGTGCTTGCCTAGACAGAAAACTCAGAATACAGGCATTCACCCTTCCAGTTTGCACGTGTTCACATTATTTAAAACCCAAAACCTTGACGAGATTTTTTTGAAAACTCAAAGGGGTTCAAAACCTTATAACAGAGGGTTCAAAACCTAGTAATTAATCATCCTAGAACAGATGATTAGTTTTCAAAACGGTTTCGAAAATTATGCTCTTGTTGTGGTAGTCGCCTAAGGATAGGTGACGGTATTGTTTTATGACTAAACGCAAGTAAACTCGTGTTAGGGTCCTAAGAAAGTTATAGACTAGGTCAAAGCATTACTAATAACCTAATTCCCTATAACCATTGGCTCTGATACCATCTTTTCTGTCACACCCCGACCACGTAGAACATACAAAACGTGGCGGAAACATCGGGGAGTGTTGTAACAGAATTAATCGTTTCAAATCCATGGCAATTGAAGTTTCGTTTTATTGATTAAAAACGTTACAATGTCTTAACAAACAAAGAAAAACAACATTATTAACTAGTCTTGCATCTTTTATTGTCACTAGGCCCATGTCCGCCTAAGTGTATCTTGATCATCTTATGCAACAGCTCCTGAAAAAAACACATGTGAAAATATGGTACGTCAGCATAAAAATGCCGGTGAGATACATAGGTTTTGTGAAAATAGGTTTCATGAGTTATGTTTGAGAAAAATGTTTAGTCATGAACCTTGTAATTTGCTTTGTCTTGTAAATCGTTTGAAAATCAATAAGTTCAAATGATATGTATAGATAAAAGAATAATGTATGGTTAAATGATTAACCATGTAGACTGAGTTTGTATAAGATAAGTTGTTTGTAAAACAATGTCTTGTGAAAAGTATGTTATTTGTATAAAATGTTCTATGTCTCAACTTGAAATGATTCAAATAACGCTACGACATGTAATACCATACAAACACTTATATATAGGAAGTACCAGCGGCGTATCCACCATGCTTGTATCATATTACACACGCATCGTTACTTAATCACTTAATCAAACCAAACCACCAAAGCAATGTTTAACAATTGTAGAAATATTCATGTATTGTCAAATGTCTATTGTCAAATGTAAATCATGTCAATGGATACAAACGGTTCAACCATTACAAACGGTTCACACGGTCCAACGGTTACAAACGGTTCACACGGTTCAACGGTTACAAACGGTTCATAGAATCAAAGGGTTACGACGGTTCACATAGTCAAATAGTTACAACGGTTCAAAATGTAGTATAATGTGTTCATATGCTGGATGAGCATATGCAACAGAAATGCAATGTAAAACAATGTACTAAGTATGCACAGAGTGGACATACATAGCATGAGATGTAATGTAAAACGATGTACTAAGTAATGCACACAATGGGCACACCTAGCATGAAATGTACTGTAAAACGATGTACTAAGTAATGCACACAATGGCACACCTAGCATGAACACAATGAAATCATGTACTATAATGTACTAACGAACATAGCAGTATATGATGTGAAAACAGGAAAGCAGGAAAATAACAAGTAGGCACATGTGTTCCACCCCAAAACAGTTTGGAAAAAAACAGTAAAAGAGGGGTCTATGTACTCACTTGAGATTGCTCAGAAGTCCTAGGATAACCACCAAGCAAAGCTAGAGATCGCGGAATATCAAACGGCACCTAATATAGGTAACTACATTAATAAACCGGACCTAAATCGGAAGACTGGGTAGCATGAGGGTTTGTAAACCAAATGAGTGTAGGAACTCATGTGATATGGTTAATCAAAGCCTACATACTAAATGAAACTTAACCTAAGTGTCTACGACCCATTACGACCCGTTTAGGTAGCTTATGCTACTTTAACGCGTCGTTCGCGTGAAACGCGTTCGGACCGCCTAACTAGCCCTATGACAAGTGTTATATGCCTAAACATATTACATAATCAGTTATGTGACAAAGGTTTTAGGTTACATATGCTTAATTACCAATTATACATGAAAAGGGTATTCTGGTAATTTACCTAAGGCATATAAACTACCTATCATACAACTACTTAAACGATGCGACCATAGGGTATAACCTCGGAAGGTTATTCCCTACCTACTATGGTCACCTAATGTGTTTGGTCGGATCCTAATGATCGACCAAACTGGGTCGGGTTCGAGGTATAAGCGATTTATCAGATCGCTTACCCTACGACCCTAGACAACGTGGTAATCAGTGGGCATAGTCCCAAGGGACTATAACCAACGTGATTACACTCACGTTGCGAAGTTCAAACGAACTTCGCATTGACCATTACTGGTCAATGCTGAAAGTCAAACAAAGTTTGACTTTCGGACTCGAAAAGCAGTAAAATAAGGAAAAGAACGAAAGAATACTAACCCAGGGTCCCCGAATGCTAATCCCGATCCAAGAACTCAGGTATGAAACAATGGTTTCAACTTAGAGCTCTCAAATCAGAATTCTTGTAAGTTTTAAAGCATATGGGGGTGGGGTATTTATAGTATTCGGGTAACCGTTGCGATCGTTTCTTGGAAAAGGGGAAACGATCAAGGCCGTACACTTGTCGGAACCTTATGGAAGCTTAAAATGGTTCTTATCAACATGACTAGGCAATTAGGAACTTGTGGGTGAGGTTAAAACAGCTGCAGCCTGCTGTTTAGAAACTCTGAATCTGGTCAGCAGACCCCTAGCGCACCGCTACGCTTAAAGTGTAGCGCACCGCTAGGCACTATTTTGGCAGAATTACACTTTTGGTCCCTGAACTGTATTTAGGCCATTTTCGACACGTTTAAGGCCCGTTAACCCCATTTCAAAGCTCTAAAATGAAGTTAAAGTATAGGGAACTTAAAATGTGTTCAAAAATATCATGGATGTCGGTTCGTTTGGCCGTACGAACGCGATGTTCGCTTAATTACGACGGAATGCGCATAAGCACGAAAAACGAACCAAATGACGCGACGAATGGATTTTTGTTATGGCGAACACTAAAATATAATATAGTCATGCTTTCATAAATTTTTGGATGTCCGGATGTATTCAGAACGTAAGTTATGCGCGAAAGTGCAAACTTGTGCACTTTTTGACGCTTTTAGTCCCTGAATGACCCAAAAGTTTATTTTAGCACACCGAACCCCTCAAAGCCTATTTCTAAGCTATGTAAAGGATATTTATGGTGTTTTTAACTTATGGTCATGTTCCGGAATGTCTGTTACAGTTCAAATTGGCATACTTTCGCAGTTTGTCAACTTTAGTCCCTGTAAGCGATTTAACTTGATTTTGCCATACCAAAGCCTTCAAAACTTATTTCTAAGTTATGTAAAGGTTATTTAAGGTATGTTAAGCCTATTTCACTATTCCGGAGTGTTCGTTGCATTAAACTGGTTATATTTACGCATCAGTGCGCGTATAACCTTCCAGAAAGTGATTTAGAGCTTGAAATCAAACAAGAATTGATATGTGCAAAAGATACACATATTTATACAAATCCTAAGCATGAAATACAATATTTCATTGGTTTGGAATTTGTTTGTTGGTTGAAGTGACACAGGTGTTACAGTCTCCCCTACTTTAGGAAATTTCGTCCCGAAATTAATTCGTAGGAGTCTGTCTATGACTTTGTGTCAAATAGTCATCAAAGATATGTAAAGCATAATCTGGTTATTTTCCTCAACGGATATTTTTCAGAAGCGAAAATGAACAACAGAGTCATTTTCTTCAACGGGTCTTCGGAATTGGAAAATAAAGGAGTTTAACTAAACGGATATACATTTCCCTCAACGGATATTCTTCAGAAGTGAAAATGAATGGATGATTCATTCTTCCTCAACGGGTTCTTCGTCAGAAACGGGAATGAAGGAATAATCCACGGATATTCATTTCTCTCAACAGATATTCTTTAGAACGAAAATGAACAAACGGGGTCATTTTCCTCAACGGTTTATTCTTCAGAATTTGAAATGAAAGAAGAATCAACGGATATTCATTTCCTCAACGGATAAATCTTCAGAAACGAAAATGAACTAACGGAGTCATTTTCAACGGTTGCTTCCTCAGAGTTGGAAATGAAGGATTTCACAACGGATATTCATTTCCTCAACGGATAAATCTTCAGAAACGAAAATGAACTAACAGAGTCATTTTCAACGGTTATTTCCTCAGAGTTGGAAATGAAGGATTACACAACGGATATTCATTTCCTCAACGGATAAATCTTCAGAAACGAAAATGAACTAACAGAGTCATTTTCAACGGTTATTTCCTCAGAGTTGGAAATGATGGATTACACAACGGATATTCATTTCCTCAACGGATAAATCTTCAGAAACGAAAATGAACTAACGGAGTCATTTTCAACGGTTGCTTCCTCAGAGTTGGAAATGAAAAGATAAACAACGGGTATTCATTTCCTCAACGGATATTCTTCAGAACGAAAATGAATGGATAATTCATTTTCCTCAACGGTTATTCTTCAGAATGGAAATGAAAAGATAAACAACGGATATTCATTTCCCTCAACGGATATTCTTCAGAAGTGAAAAATGAATAGCTAGTTCATTTTTCCTCAACGGATGCTTCATCAGAATTGGAAATGAATAGGGTTAACTCTTGATATATGATAGAACTTGCTGTGATTTCTGTGCACTAAATTCCATAATTATGTATGCATCCATAATTACGTAATTCCTTGCACAGTCCGCACAGTTCGTTTTGTAATGTTGTGGGGAAGGATGTCGAACTTGTGATGAGGGTGACTAGACTACCATAGGGTCCTTTTAATTAGATCAACAGAGGATCTTCTTAATTAGGCCACTAAGGAGTCCTTTCAGCTATATCATCACATGATATCCCTAACCAGATTTTTGGATCAATCTGTTTAACTAGACCACTAAAGGGGTCTAATTATGAAGTAGTACTTTATATTCCAATGGACTTATCTACAACGCAGAAGTCCATTAAGGATTTTAGGTAGTACCTTTGGGTATCCTACTATGAATATCTTGCACAAGGATATGTAAGATTTTACGAGGATTTGAATAACATAATTTGGATCACATGACACATAAAGGATAACACATAAGCACATAACCACATAATTGTTTAATTGTTATTATCTTGTTATTGATTGCTATCAACTTGGCACCTCGTACTTTGTTTCTCTTGGAAGAAACGGGTACATAGGATTTTCGTGGAAAACGCAAAAGATCAAACAATGGAAGAAATTTGGGGGTAGACTGTTCTTCAAGGAATACAGTTCCTTGATTGTTGGTATTGTAGAGGATATGTTTATACATGTAATCACATAAACATATTGAAATGTAAATGAAAGATTTATTTATAAACAATAAAAACAACAACTGTTTCATAGTTCGTGATAACAAAAGAAAATAATACACAAGGCTTGATTATTTTCTAAACAGCGTTGTCTTCTGTCAGTCAGATACTCATCTCTGCGCTGGATTTGCATTAGCAAGTCTTGGGCAATTCCTACGAAAATGGCCCATCTCGCCACAGTTGTAGCAAGACCCCGGTGGAAAACGAGCTTGAGCATGATTGTTGCCAGCTTGATTTGGTGCTGCTGCTGTTGGGCAAACCCTCGCTGTATGACCTATAAGTTCGCAAACTTGACATGTGCGGCACTTCACACCAGCATGATGATGTAGGCCACATTGGTTGCACAAGGGTGCAGTTCCATTGTAGGGTTTCCTGGCAAGGGGTTGAGCTGGTTGGTTGGGGACGGCTTGATCATTGTGAGCGACCACGGCGAAGTTCTGAGAAGCCTTTCGCTTCTTTGACTTCTTAGAGGATCCAGTCTGTTCATCCATGGTCTTTGATTCCTCGATTGGTTTCGATTCCTCGATCGGTTTCTTGTCACCCTTTCGGAAAAGCTTACGTTTCCTGATCTGGGATTCGGTCAAGGTTGCAGATAGCTCAATGGCCTGCCTAACAGTAGTAGGGTTGCTACCAGTCAAAATGTCTTGTATTGAGTCGGGAAGGCCATCAATGTACTTTTCGATTGCCTTATCCAAAGGTGTGACCATGTTTGGGCATAACAGACTTAACTCCTCATAACGGTCCGTGTAGGCTCGATGCTCACCGCTGTCTTGCTTAAGATCATCAAATTCCCTTTCCAAAGCCCTGATCTCGTGACGAGGACAAAACTCCTTCATCATGAGAGCCCTAAGTTCGGCCCAAGTTTGGGCTAAGGCAACTTCTGCACCCCGGTCTCTCATCACCCCGTTCCACCATGTAAGAGCCCTCTTCTGGAACACACTAGAGGCAAACTCGACCTTGCGATTGTCAGAACACTACACGTGGCGGAAAGTATTCTCTATGCTCTCGAACCATTGAAGAAGCCCAGTCGCTCCCTCAGAACCACTAAACTTGAGTGGTTTAGCCGAGTTGAAACTCTTGAAATTGCATGGACCATTGTTGTTGTTGTTGGCTTGGTTCCATTGAGCAAAGAGGTTTGGGAATTGAGCAGCCATTTGTTGTGCAATGATTTCTGCCAGTTCAGCAGTCGCTATCTGGTTTTCGCGTCGAGGAGGCATTCTAAAAGAGGAAACATGAAATGAAACGAGTGAGAGAATTAGACGAAAAGAATGAGATGAACAAATCTGATGAAAGTAAGGATAGTGGTCATTTGTTTGTTACTACAAAGCAACAAACGACCTCGGTGAAAAATCAAAGTAAATAGGTCAAAAATAATGTATCGCGAAGACATGCTCGCCTATAAGTGAACACTCATCCCAAGAATTCCCAGGTAAGCACAACTGGTCTCGCGTCTGGTTGAGATGTATACGAGGTGCTTGCCTAGACAGAAAACTCAGAATACAGGCATTCACCCTTCCAGTTTGCACGTGTTCACATTATTTAAAACCCAAAACCTTGACGAGATTTTTTTGAAAACTCAAAGGGGTTCAAAACCTTATAACAGAGGGTTCAAAACCTAGTAATTAATCATCCTAGAACAGATGATTAGTTTTCAAAGCGGTTTCGAAAATTATGCTCTTGTTGTGGTAGTCGCCTAAGGATAGGTGACGGTATTGTTTTATGACTAAACGCAAGTAAACTCGTGTTAGGGTCCTAAGAAAGTTATAGACTAGGTCAAAGCATTACTAATAACCTAATTCCCTATAACCATTGGCTCTGATACCATCTTTTCTGTCACACCCCGACCACGTAGAACATACAAAACGTGGCGGAAACATCGGGGAGTGTTGTAACAGAATTAATCGTTTCAAATCCATGGCAATTGAAGTTTCGTTTTATTGATTAAAAACGTTACAATGTCTTAACAAACAAAGAAAAACAACATTATTAACTAGTCTTGCATCTTTTATTGTCACTAGGCCCATGTCCGCCTAAGTGTATCTTGATCATCTTATGCAACAGCTCCTGAAAAAAACACATGTGAAAATATGGTACGTCAGCATAAAAATGCCGGTGAGATACATAGGTTTTGTGAAAATAGGTTTCATGAGTTATGTTTGAGAAAAATGTTTAGTCATGAACCTTGTAATTTGCTTTGTCTTGTAAATCGTTTGAAAATCAATAAGTTCAAATGATATGTATAGATAAAAGAATAATGTATGGTTAAATGATTAACCATGTAGACTGAGTTTGTATAAGATAAGTTGTTTGTAAAACAATGTCTTGTGAAAAGTATGTTATTTGTATAAAATGTTCTATGTCTCAACTTGAAATGATTCAAATAACGCTACGACATGTAATACCATACAAACACTTATATATAGGAAGTACCAGCGGCGTATCCACCATGCTTGTATCATATTACACACGCATCGTTACTTAATCACTTAATCAAACCAAACCACCAAAGCAATGTTTAACAATTGTAGAAATATTCATGTATTGTCAAATGTCTATTGTCAAATGTAAATCATGTCAATGGATACAAACGGTTCAACCATTACAAACGGTTCACACGGTCCAACGGTTACAAACGGTTCACACGGTTCAACGGTTACAAACGGTTCATAGAATCAAAGGGTTACGACGGTTCACATAGTCAAATAGTTACAACGGTTCAAAATGTAGTATAATGTGTTCATATGCTGGATGAGCATATGCAACAGAAATGCAATGTAAAACAATGTACTAAGTATGCACAGAGTGGACATACATAGCATGAGATGTAATGTAAAACGATGTACTAAGTAATGCACACAATGGGCACACCTAGCATGAAATGTACTGTAAAACGATGTACTAAGTAATGCACACAATGGCACACCTAGCATGAACACAATGAAATCATGTACTATAATGTACTAACGAACATAGCAGTATATGATGTGAAAACAGGAAAGCAGGAAAATAACAAGTAGGCACATGTGTTCCACCCCAAAACAGTTTGGAAAAAAACAGTAAAAGAGGGGTCTATGTACTCACTTGAGATTGCTCAGAAGTCCTAGGATAACCACCAAGCAAAGCTAGAGATCGCGGAATATCAAACGGCACCTAATATAGGTAACTACATTAATAAACCGGACCTAAATCGGAAGACTGGGTAGCATGAGGGTTTGTAAACCAAATGAGTGTAGGAACTCATGTGATATGGTTAATCAAAGCCTACATACTAAATGAAACTTAACCTAAGTGTCTACGACCCATTACGACCCGTTTAGGTAGCTTATGCTACTTTAACGCGTCGTTCGCGTGAAACGCGTTCGGACCGCCTAACTAGCCCTATGACAAGTGTTATATGCCTAAACATATTACATAATCAGTTATGTGACAAAGGTTTTAGGTTACATATGCTTAATTACCAATTATACATGAAAAGGGTATTCTGGTAATTTACCTAAGGCATATAAACTACCTATCATACAACTACTTAAACGATGCGACCATAGGGTATAACCTCGGAAGGTTATTCCCTACCTACTATGGTCACCTAATGTGTTTGGTCGGATCCTAATGATCGACCAAACTGGGTCGGGTTCGAGGTATAAGCGATTTATCAGATCGCTTACCCTACGACCCTAGACAACGTGGTAATCAGTGGGCATAGTCCCAAGGGACTATAACCAACGTGATTACACTCACGTTGCGAAGTTCAAACGAACTTCGCATTGACCATTACTGGTCAATGCTGAAAGTCAAACAAAGTTTGACTTTCGGACTCGAAAAGCAGTAAAATAAGGAAAAGAACGAAAGAATACTAACCCAGGGTCCCCGAATGCTAATCCCGATCCAAGAACTCAGGTATGAAACAATGGTTTCAACTTAGAGCTCTCAAATCAGAATTCTTGTAAGTTTTAAAGCATATGGGGGTGGGGTATTTATAGTATTCGGGTAACCGTTGCGATCGTTTCTTGGAAAAGGGGAAACGATCAAGGCCGTACACTTGTCGGAACCTTATGGAAGCTTAAAATGGTTCTTATCAACATGACTAGGCAATTAGGAACTTGTGGGTGAGGTTAAAACAGCTGCAGCCTGCTGTTTAGAAACTCTGAATCTGGTCAGCAGACCCCTAGCGCACCGCTACGCTTAAAGTGTAGCGCACCGCTAGGCACTATTTTGGCAGAATTACACTTTTGGTCCCTGAACTGTATTTAGGCCATTTTCGACACGTTTAAGGCCCGTTAACCCCATTTCAAAGCTCTAAAATTAAGTTAAAGTATAGGGAACTTAAAATGTGTTCAAAAATATCATGGATGTCGGTTCGTTTGGCCGTACGAACGCGATGTTCGCTTAATTACGACGGAATGCGCATAAGCACGAAAAACGAACCAAATGACGCGACGAATGGATTTTTGTTATGGCGAACACTAAAATATAATATAGTCATGCTTTCATAAATTTTTGGATGTCCGGATGTATTCAGAACGTAAGTTATGCGCGAAAGTGCAAACTTGTGCACTTTTTGACGCTTTTAGTCCCTGAATGACCCAAAAGTTTATTTTAGCACACCGAACCCCTCAAAGCCTATTTCTAAGCTATGTAAAGGATATTTATGGTGTTTTTAACTTATGGTCATGTTCCGGAATGTCTGTTACAGTTCAAATTGGCATACTTTCGCAGTTTGTCAACTTTAGTCCCTGTAAGCGATTTAACTTGATTTTGCCATACCAAAGCCTTCAAAACTTATTTCTAAGTTATGTAAAGGTTATTTAAGGTATGTTAAGCCTATTTCACTATTCCGGAGTGTTCGTTGCATTAAACTGGTTATATTTACGCATCAGTGCGCGTATAACCTTCCAGAAAGTGATTTAGAGCTTGAAATCAAACAAGAATTGATATGTGCAAAAGATACACATATTTATACAAATCCTAAGCATGAAATACAATATTTCATTGGTTTGGAATTTGTTTGTTGGTTGAAGTGACACAGGTGTTACACTTGGACCTCTTGTAAGTTTCTTTCATGCTTTTATGTGTTTTTAAGCATGTAAGTCAAATAGTGTTTGACTTTCTGCTTTGACCAGTCAATGGTCAACACAAAGTTCGTTTGAACTTCGCAACGTGAGTGTAATCACGATGGTCATAGTCCTTTGTGACTATACCTACTGATTACCACATTATTTAGGCATAGTGACGAGTCATAGTTTCGGTCAAAATACGCGTTTATGCATATTTTGCAACCAAACTATTCTTGGGTATCAAAGCCCTTTGTTTTGATATCAAACCTGTTTTCTAACTTCGTTAAACATGTTTAACTCGTCACTTTTAGTTTAGTGCTTATATAGGGTCGTAAGATAAGCGGTCTAAACAACCGCTTAGACTTTCGAGCCCGACCCGTTTGGTCGATCATTAGGATCCAACCAAACATATTTTGTGACCATAGTTGTATAGGGAATAACCTTCTGAGGTTATACCTTATGGTCATTTCGTTTAGTTAGTTGTATGATAGGTAGTTTATATGCCTTAAGAAAATGACCAATGCCCTTTTTGCGGATAAATTCATTTTAAGCGTATGTAACTTAAATTTTTACATCTAAACTGATTAGGTAACATTATTAGACATGTAAAGGCATATAATACTTTTCATATGACTAGTTAGGCGGTCTGAACGCGTTTTACGTGAACGACGCGTTAAAGTAGCGTAAGCTACCTAAACGGGTCGTAATGGGTCGTATGCACTTAGGATAGGTTTCGATTTAGTATGTAGGCTTTGTTAAACCATATTACATGATTTCCAATACTCGTTTGGTTTACGAAGCCTCATCCTATCCGATCTTCCAATTTAGGTCCGGTTTATTAACATAGTTACCTATATTAGGTGCCGTTTGATTCCGTGATCCCTACAGCTTTGCTTGGTTGTTATTCAAGACTTCTAAGCATTCTCAAGTGAGTACACAGTCCCCTCTTTTACTGTTTTTAAACATTTTGGAGTGAAACACATGTGCCTATTTGTTACTTTCGTGCTTTTCATGCTTTTGTATCATATACTTGCTATGTTCATTAGTACACATATAGTACATGATTTCCATTATGTTTTGCTATGTATGTTCACTTAGCATGCTAGCACATTGATTTTCATATATTAGATTTTTGTTGCATATGTTCACTCAGCATATGGACACATTGTTTTACATTGCATTTCTATTGCATATGTTCACTCAGCCTATGGACTCATTGTTTGACATTTCTACTTTGTATGTTCACTTAGCATATTTAATTACATTATTTTCATATAACATGCTTACATTTGGTATGACATTTAGTTTGTTTAACGGGTCATAAATACATTCATTAACACCGATCATGTCGCTCGGTAGTAGGTAGTGGTACCATAGGACTTGACAACTCCCATTCCTGAAATCCTAGGTTTGTTTGGACGTAAGGGATGACCGAATCCGAATTCATTATTGGTAGACCCTTGACTTGTTCTAGGGTTTATCCTTCAGTCGCAAGGCCTGAATGTAGGCATTTAACATTACCGCATAGATGTTTGTATCAGTAAATCATGCATTGATTTTACAAAACATAACTTTTGATTTAAACTATGATTTATTTCAATACCTTGTTTTGTACATTTTACATATGGTTTGGGTAGACATTTTTACTTGCCATACATAACATTTGATTATACATGAACATGATTTACATTTGACATTTGACATTGTTTATACATAAATATTTTAACATTGGTTTAAACAATTCATTTGGTGGTTTGTTTGGGTAAGTGATTTAAATAACGAGACGTGTGTAATATGATAAAATCATGGTGGATACGCCGCTGGTACTTCCTATATATAAGTGCTTTTATGATATTACATATCGTAGCGTTATTTAAACCATTTCAATTAGACATATTACATTTTACACAAATAACATTTCTTTACAAAACATTGTTTTACAAACAACATATTTTATACAAACTCATTTTTATTTGGTTATTTTTTTTATCTATGCATCTTTCTTTTATATCATCTGATTTCTTATAAATTTTTGTATGATTTATAAAAGAAAACATTTTACAAGGTTCATGACTAACTTTTTTTAAACATATTCTTTAAACTTACAAGTCATGAATCCTATTTTAATAAAACCTATGTGTCTCACATGCATTTTTATGCTGACGTACCTATTCTCACATGTGTTTAAGGTGCTGTTATTAGATGATCTTTATGCAAACATAGGATTGGACAAGGGCCTTAGTGACTATAAAAGATGCAAGACTAGTTAATTATGTTATGTTTCTTTGTTTTTAAGACATTTTAACCTCTTTTAATTCAATAAAACAAAACTTAAATTTCCATGTGTCATGAAGCAATGATTCTGTTACAACACTCCCCGACGATTCCGCCGTGATTTGTTATTTTACGCGGTCGGGGTGTGACAATATTCCCTTACCACAGGGATATCTTAGACCTTCGGCTCTTCGGCTTCATTATCCACAACATGAGCTAAGAAGGCAACACAACCTTTACGCAGAAACTTATGTGCCTTCAAACAACTGATAATCCATAGAGGCGTATCCTGCTTCTCCCCATGAATTACAATTGTCTCTTCATTCTTCAACGGGATGCGGATAACCTTCTCATGGCACACAATCTCGGCTCGATTACTCGACAACCAATCCATCCCAACTACTACGTCGAAGCTTCCCAATTCAACTAGCAGAAGATCTAACGAAAACTCACGCTCTCCAACCTCTATAACAAAGCCTCTAATTACTTCATTAGCTTCTACTAGCTTCCCATTAGCTAGTTCTATCGAGTATGGGATATCTAACTTACTTGCTACTAAACCAAGTATATTCTTAAACTCTAGATATACGAAGCTTTAGTCGACACCGGTATCAAATAGGACAGATGCAAAATGTTGATTAATAGGGAATGTACCAGTGACTACGTTCTGATCTTGGCGAGCTTCCCTAGCTCCAATGTTGAAAACTCTTCCACGAGCTTGGTTATTCTTTGGGCAATCCCGCTTGAAATGCCCTACGTCACCACAACCAAAGCAACCTTGGCCGTGTCCATTCCCATTTCTTCCTTGATTGTTGTTATTATTTCCTCTGTGGTTTCCATTTCCCGCCTGATTCCCATTTCCATTCCGGTTTCCATTACCTCCTTGATTATTGTTTCCTCCCTGGTTTCTATTCCCATAACCATTTCCACCACGGTTGCCATTACCATTTCCATTTCCTCCTTGCCCACCGATTCCACATCCGTTTCCATACCAGCAGGTCTCCTTAGAATGACCAACTTTTCCACATGTTTCACATTTTCCAACTCTGCATCGACCAGCATTGTTAGTGCATATTTCGTACGTCTGCCACTGTGCGAATAGTTAGATAGAGCGTGTGTTGAATATTGTGTAGAATAGATAAAGTTGGGCAGGTTTTGTAATTGTCAAAGTCAATCCGATCGGATTGCAATCCGATCGGATGACACTTAGTGTGAGTTGTCTATAAATAGGGGGTTGGGGCTCCCATTTGGACAAGCTTTTGGTTCCCAGAGGGGAAATGTTGTCCAACTGGTCTCGTGGTGCTGTAATCGTTGTATAATCAATAGAGACCAGATTATAAGTGACTGATCGGTGTTGTATCTATCTTCTACTCCTTTCTTAGTCGTAATAAACGCACCGAACACGTCGTTTCGGGAACGAAGCTCCGCCAGACTCATCGGATCCTGGAATCAGCAAGCATGATGAAACTAGCATACTCGATTCAAAATATCATCGATAAATACGATCACTAATTTATCGAGATATGGCTTGCAAACTCGATTCATCAAATCTATAAATACAGCCGGCACATTCATCAACCCAAACGACATCACTAGAAACTCGTAATGTCCATAACGAGTTCTGAACGCAGTCTTCGGTATACTGTCTTCTTGAATCCGTAGCTGGTGATAACCTGATCGAAGATCGATCTTGGAGTAGTAACTTGAACCCTGAAGTTGATCGAATAAATCATGAATTCTCGGCAAGGGATACCGATTCTTGATGGTTAACTTGTTCAACTCTCGGTAGTCGATATACATACGAAAACTACCGTCCTTCTTCTTGACGAACAGCACTGGAGCTCCCCAAGGCGAGAAGCTTGGTCTTATAAATCCATTGTCTAGTAGCTCCTGAAGCTGCGTTGACAACTCTTGCATCTCTGAAGGCGCAAGTCGATAAGGTGCCTTGGCTGCAGGCACGACGCCTGGTACCAAGTCAATATGGAATTCAACTTGTCGTTGAGGAGGTAATCCTGGCAAGTCTTCGGGAAAGACTTCAGGATATTCCCTTACCACAGGGATATCTTTGGGCTTCGGCTCTTCGGCTTCCTTATCCACAACATGAGCTAATGTCACACCCCGATATTTCCACGTATTACCGGTGGGTCCGGTGGGGAGTATCGTGACGTAGTTGATATCATCATAGTCAAACAACACAATTTAAATGCACAGCGGAAGCAAAAGATGAATCACATTACAAACCGAATAAATAGTAATATCAAAGTATTACAAACGGACTGTAAAGGATCCACAGGTGGATCAAAAGATAAAAGATCATTGTTCAATAGATTTTAACATCTAGAGCTTGCAAGACTTGATTAATGATGCCAGGAGTAGCCAGCCTATTTCGTCTAGTACTTGTGTAACATCTGTGCTTGTTTTCATTGTGAACAGTTCGTTTATCAATAAAATAATGTTATTTGATCCCAATGTTTGTTTGGTTATGTTTTACATTTTTCATGTTTTGACTTTTGTTCAATTTCAAACTCTATATCGCTTTCTGGAGAGTTATACGCAAACTGGTGCGTAAACGTAATCAGTTTAATGCGAAAAATACTCCGGAACATCAACATATACTTATCATACCTTAAATAACCTTTACATAACTTAGAAATAAGTTTTGAAGGCTTTGGTATGGCAAAAACAAGTTAATTCGCCTACAGGGACTAAATTTAAAAAACTACGAAAGTATGCCAATTTGAACTGTAACAGACATTCCGGAACATGACCATAAGTTAAACATACCATAAATATCCTTTACATAGCTTAGAAATAGGCTTTGAGGGGCTCGGTGTGCTAAAATAAACTTTTGGGTCATTCAGGGACTAAAAGCGTCAAAAAGTGCACAAGTTTGCATTTTCGCGCATAACTTACGTTCTGAATACATCCGGACATCCAAAAATTTATGTAAGCACTAAAATATTTTATTTTAGTGTTTGGCATGATAAAAATCCATTCGTCACGCAATTTGGATCGTTTTTCACGCTTATGCGCATTCCGTCGTAATTAAGCAAACGTCGCGATCGTACGACCAAACGAACCAACATCCGGCATATTTTTGAGCATGTTTCATGTCCACAATGTTTAGGCATCATTTTAGGGCCTTAACGTTGGCTTAACAGGCCATAAACGCGTCGGAAATGGCTTTAAAGCATAACAGGGACCAAAACTGTCACACCCCGACCACGTAGAACAACAAAACGTGGCGGAAACGTCGGGGAGTGTTGTAACAGAATCATTGTTTCATAACACGTGGAAATTGAAATATTGTTTTATTGATTAAAAGAGTTACAATGTCTTGACAATCAAAGAAATATAACTTAAATAACTAGTCTTGCATCTTTTATTTTCGCTAAGGCCCAAGTCCGCCTAAGTGTATCTTGATAAATCCTATGCATCATATCCTGAAACACATGTGAAAATAGGTACGTCAGCATAAAAATGCTTGTGAGATACATAGGTTTTGTGAAAATAGGATTCATGACTTGTAAGTTTAGAAAAGAGTTGTTTAGCAAAAGTCAGTCATGAACCTTGTAAATTGATTTGTTTTGTAAATCGTTTGAAAAACAATAAGTTCAGATGATATGTATAAATAAGAGAATAAAGTATGGTTAAATAAATAACCAAGTAAAATGAGTTTGTATAAGATAAGTTGTTTTGTTAAACAATGTCTTGTGAAAAGTATGTTATTTGTATAAAATGGCATACGTCTAAATTGAAATGATTCAAATAACGCTACAATATGTAATACCATACAAACACTTATATATAGGAAGTACCAGCGGCGTATCCACCATGCTTGTATCATATTACACACGCCTCGTTACTTAAATCACTTACTCAAACCAAACCACCAAAGTAAAATGT
Organism: Helianthus tuberosus; assembly: GCA_030545235.1. Classification (NCBI taxonomy): domain Eukaryota; kingdom Viridiplantae; phylum Streptophyta; class Magnoliopsida; order Asterales; family Asteraceae; genus Helianthus; species Helianthus tuberosus. The sequence goes on along the minus strand of CM060401.1, from coordinate 96,066,995 downwards.
TTATGTATAATCAAATGTCAAAATGTTTATGTGAAAACCATGTCTAATGTCTATGTCTAATGTTTATGTCTAATGTAAATAATGAATCGTGTATGTAAATGTCAAAATGTTTATGTATGGTAAGCGAAATATATCAACTAAACCATATGTAAAATGCACAAAAACAAGGTATTGAAGTAAAACATGGTTTAAATCAAAGTTATGTTTTGTGTAGTAAATGCATGCTATACTGATATAAACATTTATACGGTATTGTGAAAATTCATACATCCAAGCCTTGCGACAGTCGGATAACCCTTTTAGTAAAGGTTATCAAAAAAATGTATTCGGATTCGGTCATTCCTTCCATCCAAACAAACCCGAGATTACAGGAATGGGATTTGTCAAGTCCTATGGTACCACTACCTACTACCGAGCGGCATGATCGGTGTTAATGAATGTACATTGTCTCATTTAAACAAACCAAATGTCATACGAAAATGTAAGCATGTGATGAATAATAAATGTACTAAGTATGCACACAATGGGCATACATAGCATAGAATGTAATGTAAAATAATGTACTAAGTACGCACACAATGGGCACAATGGGCATACATAGCATAGAATGTAATGTAAAATAATGTACTAAGTACGCACACAATGGGCATACATAGCATAAAATGTAATGTAATGTAAAATAATGTACTAAGTACGCACACAATGGGCATACATAGCATAAAATGTAATGTAAAATAATGTACTAAGTACGCACACAATGGGCATACATAGCATAAAATGTAATGTAATGTAAAGTAATGTACTAAGTAGGCACACAATGGACATACATAGTATAAAATGTAATGAAATCATGTACTATAATGTACTAACAAACATAGCAGGTATATGATGTGAAAACAGGAAAGCATGAAAGTAACAAGTAGGCACATGTGTTTCACCCCAAAACAGTTTGGAAAACAGTAAAAGAGGGGTCTATGTACTCACTTGAGATTGCTTAGTAGTCCTTGAGTAATAACCAAACAATGCTAGGGATCACGGATATCAATCGGCACCTAATATAGGTAACTATGTTAATATACCGGACCTAAATCGGAAGATTGGATAGAATGAGGGCTCGTAAACCAAATGAGTATAGGAACTCATGTAATATGGTTTAACAAGTCTACATACTAAAATGAAACCTAACCTAAGTGCTTACGACTCATTACGACCCGTTTAGGTAGCTTATGCTACTTTAACGCGTCGTGCGCGTAAAACGTGTTTGGAACGCCTAACTAGCACTATGATAAGTAAAATATGCCTTAACATGTCTAATATTGTTACCAAATCAGTTTAGATACCAAAAGTTATGTTACATATGCTTAAAATGAATTTTGGTGTTCAAAGGGCATTTTGGTAATTTACCTAAGGCATATATACTACCTATCATACAACTACTCAAACGATGTGACCATATGGTATAACCTCGGAAGGTTATTCCCTATATAATATAGTCACCTAATGTCTTTGGTCAGATCCTAATGATCGACCAAATGGGTCGGGTTTGAAAGTATAAGCGATTGTTTAGATCGCTTACCTTACGACCCTATATAAGCACTAAACTAAAAGTGACGAGCTAAGCATGTTAAAACATGCTTAACTAAGTTTAGAAAATAGGTTTGGTATCAAAACAAACGGTTTTGATACCCAAGAGTAGTTTGGTTACAAAATACGCAAGAATACGTATTCTGGCCGAAACTACGGACTATAACCATCGTGATTACGCTCACGTTATGAAGTTCAAACGAACTTCGCATTGACCATAAACTGGTCAATGCAGAAAGTCAAACAAATTTTGACTTTCGGACTTGAAAAGCAATAAAAGAACGAAGGAACACTTACAAAGGGTCCCCGCAAGATTGATTTCCAAGTAATCTCAGGTTGGAAGTGTATAAACACAACCACTTAGAGAAAAACTCAGATTTCAAGTGGGTTTTGCAATGGGGATGGATGGGTATTTATAGTAAAAGGACCACCGTTAGGATCGTTCCTCGAATAACGTGATCGAATCTCGTCCGTAGAAGTGTTGGAATGTTATGGTAGCTCATTTTGCCCCCACCACAAGAGTTTGACATGTGGCATTGGCCTTTGGAGTGGTTAAGGGCTGTTAACAGCTGAAAAAAATGACTTTTGCTGATCAGAAGGGGCCTCGCGTGACGCCAAGGGGGTTAGGTGTCACGCTAAGGTCCTCCTGATCAGCAAACACTTTCAAATGTTTCCATTTCAGTCCCCGTTGTGTATTAAGGCCATTTCCGACATGTTAAAGGCTCGTTAAATCATTTTCAAGGCCCTAAAATGATTCCTAAACATTGTGTACATGAAACATGCTCAAAAATATGCCGGATGTCAGTTCGTTTGGTCGTACAATCGCGATGTTCGGTTAATTACGACGGAATGCGCATAAGCGCGAAAAACGATCCAAATTGCGTGACGAATGGATTTTTGACAAGCCAAACACTAAAGCATAATATTATAATGCTTACATAAATTTTTGGATGTCCAGATGTATTCAGAACGTAAGTTATGCGCGAAAATGCAAACTTGTGCACTTTTTGACGCTTTTAGTCCCTGAATGACCCAAAATTTTATTTTAGCACACCGAACCCCTCAAAGCCTATTTCTAAGCTATATAAAGGATATTTAAGGTGTGTTTAACTTATGGTCATGTTCCGAAATGTCTGTTACAGTTCAAATCGGCATACTTTCGTAGTTTGTCGAATTTAGTCCCTGTAAGCGATTAAACTTGATTTTGCCATACCAAAGCCTCCAAAACTTATTTCTAAGTTATGTAAAGGTTATTTAAGGTATGTTAAGCCTATGTCACTATTCCGGAGTGTTCGTTGCATTAAACTGGTTATATTTACGCATCAGTGCTCGTATAACCTTCCAGAAAGCGATTTAGAGCCCGAAATCGAACAAGAACTGATATGTGCAAATGATACACATATTTGTACAAATCCCAAGTATGAAATACAATATTTCATTGGTTTGGTATTTGTTTGATGGTCGCAGTGACCCAGGTGTCACAGTCTCCCCTACTTTAGGAAATTTCGTCCCGAAATTTATTTAGAGGAAACTTGTGAGAGTTTGAAACATGAAGTTGAAAAGATCGAACAACATTGGTTAGGGTTCTGAACTTCTAGTAACTTTAATAACATCATGCTTGCTGTGGCAACCGGTGATTTACGACTCTTAATTACATGATTAACAGGCAATTAACGCAATAATAAATAGTGATTTAGATGAAGATTAACCTAATTAGGCCTTTGGAGTGCCTAGGAATGTTTATCCGACTTTACAGTGCGCGTGTGGTGATTACAGAGAAACCTGCTGAATATTACGCGACAACGAACTGAAATCGTACAAGATACTGACAACGCCGACGAATGCTAAATCTTTAAGATAAATTTTAGATTCGTAATTACATTTTAACAATCGTAGTTAAAACTAGATTGAAAAAAAACGGGTTACAAACGACAACGACGCACGAACGCGACTACAACGACTACCGACCGTATTTCATGTATTTTAATTTTTGACGTTAAACGGGGTTCGGTTTTTGTCAACGTGTCTCGTAGAAATTAACGGGCCACATAAAAACGCGATTGGACTTGTGGGCCCTAGGCCCAAGACCCACAAGCCTAAACCTACGCATAATATATAGATCCCTACAAAATCTTATCGGGATCTACTAAATCCCTACAAAATCCTAAAAATCTCAACAAGATTTCTATGAAATCTCTATGGATCTTTATACGTAGAACTAAAAGGAGACACATTAGACAATACACACACAACCCACCATAAATACCCCTCTCCCTCTACAGATTTATACACACATACAAGAGCCATCACTCATTCCCTCATCTCTCTCTCTCTCTCGAACTATACATATACAAAACACAGGGAACTCATCTTTTCTCAAAACACACTAAATGGAGATTAGGGCTCCCATTAGACAAACAAAACCCAACCCAGACCCCCATGTTCCCTCCCTCTGATTCAGTCCGGCGACAACCACAGGAAACCGGCGGATGCCGGTGTTTCTCTCCGACGGGCGAGATACCCCCCTTCTCACTTATGCTTATCGGCAGCCACCACCAGATGGTGGTGGCGTGTGGCGGCTGCAACAGAAAGAAACGAGAGAGAGAGAGAAGGACGGCGAGAAAGAGAGAGACCGAGAGAGATAAAGAACCAGCGGTCGGAGTCTCGGACCGCCGGTCGGTTCAATTATCCGAGGTCAGTTCGTTTATCCGGTGGTCCCGGTCCCGATTCCGGCGGTCTTCGTCATGAAACGCCAAGTTTTCCGATGATGATGCTGGTAAGTCCGATTCACTTCAGTTCAAGTAGTTTCATGGTTTACACATTCTGATTTTTCGATTCGGCGATGTTTTTCTGTTTTCCGGCGACGTGGTGGTGGTGTCGGACGACGGCGGCGTTCACGGCAGTGGCGGTGATGGTTGTGCTGTTCCGGCTCGGTAAAAAAAAAATCCAGCAGGTTCGATTCAGATTTGGTTTTGGTTCGGGTTCGGTTCACTCGCGGTTCAGACTTGATGGTTTGGTTGCTCGGGTTATGTTACGGCTCGAGTCTCGGTTTCGGTTCAGATTCAGTTCCGGGTCAAACCCGGTCAACACGATCAGTTTTGGGAGCGGTTCGGGTCGACTCGGTTGGACCGAGTCAACTCGGTCAAGCCTGGTCCACTCAACGAGTCAACCCGGTTGACTCGGTCAACTCGGCATTTCGACACAAAGATTTGGTAAAGATTAAGCGACGCGTTTAATATTTATGTTATATTTTTAGTTTAATACTTACGTGACTTACGAGCTCAAACCGAACAAACTAATGTTAATATTTATATGGAGATAATTAGCAACTTTGATATATTTTAGTTGAATCTTGTGAACTTTGAAAATATAACGACAACTTGGTTGTCCGGGGCGTCCAAAAACAGGGGAAACTCTGCCCGATTTTCATAAAAATCCGAAACACGAAACGTATGTTATTCCCAAAGCGTTTTACTACGAAACAAAACTAACAATTTTTGTAAAATCAAATACAAAGTATATTTGATTTAAACAACACTTTATAACCTACGAAAACGTAAATAGTGCGAAGTATTTTATAAAGTAAATATAATAACTTTTATAGTTATTTTCAAACGCCGAACACGCCTTCGCTTTATAAAATAAATGTAGTTTTATATATTTATTTCAAATGTCGAACAACATGAATTCGTTTTTAATAAATATGGTTTATATATTTATTTCAAAGTTCCAACGACTCTTATTCGTCTTACAAAGTAAATATGGTTTACAAATTTACTTCAAATATCAAACGCGAGGTATAATACGAGTTTGTCATATACTATTTTCGTATAAATACTCTTTTATACACATACGACTTCTCGAGACGGCTAACGCAATTACCACGACGTATTTATATTTTTATATAAATATTCATTTGTTCTTAAATCTCTCGAGAATCAAGTCTTTTCGAGACTTATTGAATACATACGACATTAAGCGAAACTAAACAAAGTTCAACTTAGTCATTTTCATTAAGTAACAACTTACCGTTGAATCGTTCGATTAACGATTCGGTAGAGCTCGATGACACGTAGTTTAGTTACTATGTTATTTAGAAACTTATAAGATATTCCGTGCTAGGAGTATTATAGAACGCACACTAGCAAGTCAAGTCTTGGAAACGACATCACGAAGTCGTAAATTAGCTAGCTTTGCACAGGAATATTCAGGTGAGTTCATAACCCCACTTTTTACGGTTTTACATTTTTATGAATGTTTTCGGGGTGGAAAGACATGCACGTTTTTCAGAAACATACAAAGTTCTCGATAAACAAAGACTGCATATTTTTAGACAAAGCACGTTTTGCAAGAATATACAAAACTTTTAAACGAACGCAAAACTCGCATTCCTAAATCATATTACGAACGGATTTCGAGGAACTCAAATGATTTACGAAAGGTTTACACTAAACATACCGGTTTTTACAAAACAAATGCGTATTATCGAAAGGTGAATGATTTTCATGACTAGGGATGGGATCATCTGGTGATAATATTGAGGAAGGATCAGTCTTAGAGACTGAGGGAGGGTCAGTCTTAGAGACTGGGGTAAAATACATGTACAATGATTACAGACACTTACAAACATTTTTATACATGGTATGGTTAGCTTAAGGAGGGTTAGAACGTACAGATCATGTGAGTGGGTAGGCGCAACTTGAGGCCATTAATCCTCATTGTAGGACCGAGGGACGTAAGCGGTAGATCTATCTGGGTGTAGCGAGCCCAGCCCCAGGCACAGCAGAACGGACCTCGGGGTGACTTTGTGCCCAACGCAAAATCCGCTAGGTTTGAGTCTTCCTACTTGCACTTCACACATATCAATGGCCTTGCAGACCATTGGTGATCTCTTTTTTTCCTTATTAGCTATATACCAGGGATTTTATACTTACAAAATACTTGTTCATACAAATTAAATACCATGTTTTATACAAAAAATTCAAAGCATAAGATTATGCGGGTATGGAGTCAAGGTCAGGGTGGGCATTGACGGTTATACGAACATTACAGATACAAGACTTTACAAATACATGGTTTTTATGAACATACTGTGTTACAAACACAACGTTTCCTTATAACTTGGCAAGAAAATGATTTTTAAATTCGTTTTCTCAATACTATTTCAAAAACCGGTTATTCCAAAGATTTATTTCGAATCTTTCACAACTCAAAAGATTTATTTCAAATCTTTTACAAACAAACTATGGACTCGCTTAACTTTATGTTGACTTTTTCGCATGTTTCTTTCTCAGGTTGCATTTCGAAGTAAAGGCACGGTTGGAATAGGAGAACCATTCGAGAATTCGAGTACTTAGTAGGCGTTCAATTTCTAGAAAGTCTTTGCTTATTTGCTTCCACTGTGCAATGAAGATACCAGTCCAGTCACGCCAGCTCTGATAATTTCGGGGTGTGACAGATTGGTATCAGAGCTATAGGTTACAGCGAATTAGGTTTCTGTTGTGTTACCTAGGCTCTAACCTCACTTTTTCTCTGGGACTTAGACTATTAAGACGTTGAATACATACATAACGCCTAGTACTCGAGTATGGTCTACAACCGTTGCTGAAAAACAAACAGTCAAAATTTTGTTTTCAAACATACGCTATTGTGATGTTTTATACACGGTACACAAAACAATTACATACAGTACACAACACTTTGAGAGTTTAGGAAACATGCATTTAAGACCTTCGGAAAAGGGAATTCAGCCGGGTGGCTGGATCTGGTCGGGAGACTAGGAGATTCAGTCTGAGAGGTTGGGAAGGTAGCCTGAGAGACCAGGAGATTCAGTCTGAGAGGCTGGGAAGGTAGTCTGAGAGACTAGGAGATTCAGTCTGAGAGGTTGGGAGGATAGTCTAGTGGGACTAGGAAGTTCAGTCTGAGAGGCTGGGAGGATAGACTAGTGGGACTAGGGGAATTACTTGATCGCTTATTGGTGACTAACATGTTTATTTGATTATATGATTGATTATTTGTGCATGTGTGTGTTTATTAAAGGTCATCACGTAGGAACCGCGAATATTAACTCGGGCACACACTATTATCCATATTGTCTATGACATTTTAACTTCCCGAGCAGGCAGCCTACGCATAACGAAACGTTAGTGCACGAGAATACATGAAACTTAAATTTTTACGTAAACGGATGTCGGGGTACATCACATTCTACGTGACACACAACGCTAGCGCACGAGAATACATGAAACTCAAATTTTACGTCAACAAATGTCGGGGTACATCACCTTCTACGCGGCACACAACGCTAGTGCACAGGTATATGTGAAACTTAAGCTATACATCAACGGAGGTTGAAGTACGACACATACGATTATCGAGGCGAGGCCTTCGAGAAGGAACGATGGCGCAATTTAACGACGACGCTAGATTCCTGTCAGCAGGAGAACTAACGATCTGGAAACGACAACTTGTCACGCGATCCTGCAACGGCACGAATCACGCCAGGGAGAAGACGAATGTCTCCGCATTCCCCCGCCCCTACCTAATTAATGACGAATACGATATGTTCGACATTCCATGGTAATGTCACCTAACAATCGGACATCACATGCAACCCTAGGTAAAGTCCTCAAATTTCTATTATTGAAATTTCGAATTTCACATTTACTGAGTAGATTTTCGTATCTCTACTCCTCTTAATGGTCATTGTGTCACGATCATTTCTTTACAAGTTACATACATGGTTTTTCGTTGTGACCATGCTGAAAGTTTTCTTATCGATACATATATCTATTGTCGGATTGCGCTAAAACCAAGTTCAATTGTTTGAACTTGCTCATTACACTTATTCGATTCGAGACACCATATGATGTATTGGGAGCATCATATTCAAATCAATTTTTAACGAACACTTCATTTGTTCCGAGTCGTGGTAAACTTGTTTGGTATTCGACTCCATTAAATTGTTGATTTCGACACCTTGTGGTGGTGTTTTCACTTATTTGAACCTTGCGCTAAACTCGTTTACGTATCTTATGCACGGATTTAATTATTTATTTATTGATTCAAATTAAATCCGCTTTGATTTATCACATTACAACAGTCTTAACACAATTGTGTGTTAAGACAATGGTACACAAATTCATTTCATATTCCGGTGTACCTCATAACGGTTCTTTCAACATCGATCGAATGCTTTGCGACATTCATTGTTTCTTCACCTTCGATCGAAAACATTGTTTCATTGATGTTCCATTTTCAATTGAAAATCCTATGATGTCATTTAAAACAAACTTTCAAGATTCACTTTATTGCGCTTTCATTTGACTTCAAACACGGTGAATTTGTTTGATCACCGCTATTATTGAATTATTTAAGTCACTACGACACCTTGTGGTGTCAGTACAAACTTGTAGTTTGGGCTAATCATGATTGAGCGCTTCATGCAAAACACAGGTGATACTTGTTCGATCACCCCTATTATTGAATTATTTCATTCATTACGACACCTTGTGGCGCCGGTATGACTTGCAGCTTGTGCTGATCACGGTCGAGCGTTTCATGCAAACTATTATATTTGAGATTGTTGATTCTAAGTTCATCCAGTGGATGATATTGCTTTTAGAACTCATTTACTTATTGTGAACGTTCATATGGAATTCGATTGGTCGAAGTTCCTGTTCATTGTTGGATCCCTGTTAACTTAGTCACATTAGTGACGGTACCTATACGTCTTGTTTTCTTTGACATCAATTTTTGAAACACATTTCTTTTAAAACGTTGGGTTCTTATTGTTGAGGAATGCCATTAAATTCACATGATTCGAATAAGTCTTGTTTCGATTACGCAGTCATTCATTTTGTTATTATTCGGACTTACCTGCGAATAACACAATTCTGAGGAGATAACATAGTCTAAATTTCGAGGACGAAATTTCTGTAACAGGGGGAGAATGTGACAACCGGTGATTTACGACTCTTAATTACATGATTAACAGGAAATTAACGCAATAATAAATAGTGATTTAGATGAAGATTAATCTAATTAGGCCTTTGGAGTGCCTAGGAATGTTTATCCGACTTTACAGTGCGCGTGTGGTGATTACAGAGAAACCTGCTGAATATTACGCGACAACGAACTGAAACCGTACAAGATACTGACAACGCCGACGAATGCTAAATCTTTAAGATAAATTTTGGATTCGTAATTACATTTTAACAATCGTAGTTAAAACTAGATTGAAGAAAAACGGGTTACAAACGGCAACGCCGCACGAACGCGACTACAACGACTACCGACCGTATTTCATGTATTTTAATTTTTGACGTTAAACGGGGTTCGGTTTTTGTCAACGTGTCTCGTAGAAATTAACGGGCCACATAAAAACGCGATTGGACTTGTGGGCCCTAGGCCCAAGCCCAAGACCCACAAGCCTAAACCTACGCATAATGTATAGATCCCTACAAAATCTTATCGGGATCTACTAAATCCCTACAAAATCCTAAAAATCTCAACAAGATTTCTATGAAATCTCTATGGATCTTTATACGTAGAACTAAAAGGAGACACATTAGACAATACACACACAACCCACCATAAATACCCCTCTCCCTCTACAGATTTATACACACATACAAGAGCCATCTCTCATTCCCTCATCTCTCTCTCTCTCTCGAACTATACATATACAAAACACAGGGAACTCATCTTTTCTCAAAACACACTAAATGGAGATTAGGGCTCCCATTAGACAAACAAAACCCAACCCAGACCCCCTTGTTCCCTCCCTCTGATTCAGTCCGGCGACAACCACAGGAAACCAATGGATGCCGGTGGTTCTCTCCGATGGGCGAGATATCCCCCTTCTCACTTATGCTTATCGGCAGCCACCACCAGATGGTGGTGGCGTGTGGCGGCTGCAACAGAAAGAAATGAGAGAGAGAGAGAAGGACGGCGAGAAAGAGAGACACCGAGAGAGATAAAGAACCAGCGGTCGGAGTCTCGGACCGCCGGTCGGTTCAATTATCCGGGGTCAGTTCGTTTATCCGGTGGTCCCGGTCCCGATTCCGGCGGTCTTCGTCATGAAACACCAAGTTTTCCGATGATGATGCTGGTAAGTCCGATTCACTTCAGTTCATGTAGTTTCATGGTTTACACATTCTGATTTTTCGATTCGGCGATGTTTTTCTGTTTTCCGGCGACGTGGTGGTGGTGTCGGACGACGGCGGCGTTCACGACAGTGGCGGTGATGGTGGTGCTGTTCCGGCTCGGTCAAAAAAAAAATCCAGCAGGTTCGATTCAGATTTGGTTTTGGTTCGGGTTCGGTTCACTCGCGGTTCAGACTTGATGGTTTGGTTGCTCGGGTTATGTTACGGCTCGAGTCTCGGTTTCGGTTCAGATTCAGTTCCGGGTCAAACCCGGTCAACACGATCAGTTTTGGGAGCGGTTCGGGTCGACTCGGTTGGACCGAGTCAACTCGGTCAAGCCTGGTCAACTCAACGAGTCAACCTGGTTGACTCGGTCAACTCGGCATTTCGACACAAAGATTTGGTAAAGATTAAGCGACGCGTTTAATATTTATGTTATATTTTTAGTTTAATACTTACGTGACTTACGAGCTCAAATCGAACAAATTAATGTTAATATTTAGAGTAAACCTCCGTTTTGCTCCCTGTGGTTTGGTCACTTTAACGGTTTTGCTCCAAACCTTTAAAAATAGCCATTTTACTCCCTGATGTTTCGGTTTTTTTGCCAGTTTGCTCCCCGCCTCTAACTCCATCCAAATTGTTTGTTTTTCCATTTTGCTCCCCGCAGGGAGCAAACTGGCAACCAAACCAAAACATCAGGGAGTAAAATGGCTATTTTTAAAGGTTTGGGGCAAAACCGTTAAAGTGACCAAACCACAGGGAGCAAAACGGAAGTTTACTCTAATATTTATATGGAGATAATTAGCAACTTTGATATATTTTAGTTGAATCTTGTGAACTTTGAAAATATAACAACAACTTGGTTGTCCGGGGCGTCCAAAAACAGGGGAAACTCTGCCCGATTTTCATAAAAATCCGAAACACGAAACGTATGTTATTCCCAAAGCGTTTTACTATGAAACAAAACTAACAATTTTTGTAAAATCAAATACAAAGTATATTTGATTTAAACGACACTTTATAACCTGCGAAAACGTAAATAGTGCGAAGTATTTTATAAAGTAAATATAATAACTTTTATAGTTATTTTCAAACGCCGAACACGCCTTCGCTTTATAAAATAAATGTAGTTTTATATATTTATTTCAAATGTTGAACAACATGAATTCGTTTTTAATAAATATGGTTTATATATTTATTTCAAAGTTCCAACGACTCTTATTCGTCTTACAAAGTAAATATGGTTTACAAATTTACTTCAAATATCAAACGCGAGGTATAATACGAGTTTGTCATATACTATTTTCGTATAAATACTCTTTTATACACATACGACTTCTCGAGACGGCTAACGCAATTACCACGACATATTTATATTTTTATATAAATATTCATTTGTTCTTAAATCTCTCGAGAATCAAGTCTTTTCGAGACTTATTGATTACTTACGACAATAAGCGAAACGAAACAAAGTTCAACTTAGTCATTTTCATTAAGTAACAACTTACCGTTGAATCGTTCGATTAACGATTCGGTAGAGCTCGATGACACGTAGTTTAGTTACTATGTTATTTAGAAACTTATAAGATATTCCGTGCTAGGAGTATTATAGAACGCACACTAGCAAGTCAAGTCTTGGAAACGACATCACGAAGTCGTAAATTAGCTAGCTTTGTACAGGAATATTCAGGTGAGTTCATAACCCCACTTTTTACGGTTTTACATTTTTATGAATGTTTTCGGGGTGGAAAGACATGCACGTTTTTCAGAAACATACAAAGTTCTCGATAAACAAAGACTGCATACTTTTAGACAAAGCACGTTTTGCAAGAATATACAAAACTTTTAAACGAACGCAAAACTCGCATTCCTGAATCATATTACGAACGGATTTCGAGGAACTCAAATGATTTACGAAAGGTTTACACTAAACATACCGGTTTTTACAAAACAAATGCGTATTATCGAAAGGTGAATGATTTTCATGACTAGGGATGGGATCATCTGGTGATAATATTGAGGAAGGATCAGTCTTAGAGACTGAGGGAGGATCAGTCTTAGAGACTGGGGTAAAATACATGTACAATGATTACAGACACTTACAGACATTTTTATACATGGTATGGTTAGCTTAAGGAGGGTTAGAACGTACAGATCATGTGAGTGGGTAGGCGCAACTTGAGGCCATTAATCCTCATTGCATGACCGAGGGACGTAAGCGGTAGATCTATCTGGGTGTAGCGAGCCCAGCCCCAGGCCCAGCAGAACGGACCTCGGGGTGACTTTGTGCCCAATGCAAAATCCGCTAGGTTTGAGTCTTCCTACTTGCACTTCACACATATCAATGGCCTTGCAAACCATTGGTGATCTCTTTTTTTTCCTTATTAGCTACATACCAGGGATTTTATACTTACAAAATACTTGTTCATACAAATTAAATACCATGTTTTATACAAAAAATTCAAAGCATAAGATTATGCGGGTATGGAGTCAAAGTCAGGGTGGGCATTGATGGTTATACGAACATTACAGATACAAGACTTTACAAATACATGGTTTTTATGAACATACTGTGTTACAAACACAATGTTTCCATATAACTTGGCAAGAAAATGATTTTTAAATTCGTTTTCTCAATACTATTTCAAAAACCGGTTATTCCAAAGATTTATTTCAAATCTTTCACAACTCAAAAGATTTATTTCAAAACTTTTACAAACAAACTATGGACTCGGTCAACTTTATGTTGACTTTTTCGCATGTTTCTTTCCCAGGTTGCATTTCGAAGTAAAGGCACAGTTGGAATAGGAGAACCATTCGAGAATTCGAGTACTTAGCAGGCGTTCAATTTCTAGAAAGTCTTTGCTTATTTGCTTCCGCTGTGCAATGAAGATACCAGTCCAGTCACGCCAGCTCTGATAATTTCGGGGTGTGACACTTGCAATGTAAGAGGGATACTTATATACAAGTATATGAAGCGTCATTGGTGCGTCCACCGTACCTCCATTACATCGTTCTCATTTTGTTATTGTTGTCACTATCGGTTCTTACACATAATAAATCTTACTGGGTCTCTGTGCACTAAATTTCATAATTATGTACGCGTCCATAATTAGGCAATTCCTTGCATAGTTCACACAGTCTATTTTATAACGTGTAGGAGAAAACCAAATGAGCAAACCTGTGATGAGTTTGACTAGACCACCATAGGGTCCCTTTTATTAAATCAATAAATGATTTTAATAGACAACCAAGGAGTCTTTTCAGCTTATATCATCACATGTCATTCTTAACCAGATTTTTGAATCAATCTTTTTTACTAGACCCCTAAAAGGGTCTCTTATGAAACATGGAATGGTACTATATAACCCAAGGGTCTTAACTATTACATAGAAGCCCAATAAGGATTTAAGGTAGTACCTTTTTGAATATCCTACTACGAATCCCTCATATGAAGATATGAAAGATTCTACGAGGATTTGGTTAACGAATACCCAGAGTATACAAAAACACAAAATGCATAAAAGAAAACACAAGATGCATAAACACATAGTCATATAACCACAAAGATTGTTTATCTAGATCTTTAATTTGTTAATTTGTTTTTCTAACAGAGCATATGTATTTAAAGCACACTAGGAATCCATCTCGTGGATTTCATTTGGTACTTTAAACAGTATCAAGAATCTAACTATATAGATAGAAATATTTTTAAAAGAAAAATTCGATTTCGATTATAAGGAACCGAAATGTTCGAATTTAGGTACATAAGGAATCCAATTAAGGACTCTGATTTGAATGATAATCATCCACAAGGGTCTAAATGTGAAGATAAAAAGATCCCATATGGATTTTAGAAGTTGAAGATGTTTTGAAACCTGTTTTGAAACCTTGCACCGGATGTGCTTAAGTCAAAACATGAAGTAAAAATGCTTATGAAGTTGAGATGCTAGGTATGTCAAGGCGACATATGAAGCAGAATCTGAAAGTTAAGTCAATCTATGAAGAAAATATTTTTGAAAACTATACATGGGGTTCTTAAAAAAATGTGTTCAATGTTTTTGAAACCTTATATATAATACCTTTGAAATCATAAAGTAGGTGTATTAGGTAGATATATTTACAAAAATGTTTTAAAATCATGCGAGATGAATTTTGAAATTATGTATAAGGTTTTTGAAAACATGAATGATGCTTTTGAAGTCATGCATTTGATATATACTGTATTAATAACATTTTGAAGTCATGAAGGTTATTTTTTAAACGTAGACAATGTTTTTGAAATCATGGAGGTTGTTTTGGAAAACTTATGTTATGCATGTTGAAACAAAAAAGTCGGAACCTAATGGGTATGAGATTGAAAATATCCTTAGTTATCTAAACAAGGATTTAATGGCATAGATGTGCAAAAAGCACGATTACTCATAATTTCTCTTTATTTCTTGTACTTCGTCTCCTTGGAATGAAACGAGTACTTAAAATTTTTCGAGGGAATCATGAGTAGACATAAAAATGGGAAAATTCACAAAAGTAGTTTGTAAGAACATAGTTCCTTAATGTAGGTATTTTAGGGAAAAGCCATACACACATGTAACTATACTTGTATATCAGAATTGCGAACAACAACTTTATTTATGAATAAAACAGATTGTTTCACATTACTAGAAAACGAAAGAAACAAAAGCATAAGACAGCAACATCTTCTACTCAGCCAACTGCTCATCCGTGGGTCAGATTTGCATTAGCAAGCTTTGGGCAATCCCTTTGGAAATGGCCCATCTCGCCACACTTGTAGCAAGACCCTCGTGAGAAACGAGCTTGAGCAGGATTGTCGCCAGCTTGATTTGGTACAGCTGCAGTTGGGCAAACCCTTGCTGTATGACCTATAAGTCCACAAATCTGGCATTTGCGGCACCTCACACTAGCATGATGATGAAGGTTACAGTGGTTGCACAAGGGTGCAGTTCCATTGTATGGCTTCCTAGCAGGGGGTTGAGCTGGTTGGTTGGGGATGGCTTGACCATTGTGAGCGACCACGGCGAAGTTCTGAGAAGCCTTTCGCTTCTTTGACTTCATAGGGGATCGTTCATCCATGGTCTTTGATTCCTCGATTGGTTTCTTGGCTGGTGGTGCTGTCACCTGACTAGGTCCTGCCTGTCTTGGTGACTCTTGAGTGGCTTCATCCTAGAGACGATACATGGCAGTAGCTAATTCAACAGTCTTCAGGACTACTTCGCCTATTCGCTGAGCAAATTTGGCAGTCTGCTTGGATATCTGGGCGTCATCGTGATGAAGAGACATTCTAGAAGAAAATGAAAGACATAGGAAGAAACAAGTGAAACGTCATCGGCTAAACAAAACAGAATGGCAATGCATAAGAATTTGCGATCATTTGTTTGTTACCTAAGGCAAACAAATGAGACGGTGACAAATCAAAGTAAGCGGATCATATTAATGTATCACCGAAGACATGCTCGCCTATAAGTGAACACTCACCCCAAGAGTTCCCAGGTAAGAGTGACTGGTCCGATACTGCGGATTTGTACGAACACTCTAGCCTTCGATAGAAAACTCAGGGTACAGGCATTCACTCTTCCAGTTTGCACGTGTTCACATTATAAGACCCAAACTTTGACGAGATTTTGAAAATTCAAAGGGGTTCAAATCCCTATAACAGAGGGTTCAAAACCTTATAACAGAGGGTTCAAAACCTTATAACTGAGGGTTCAAAACCTTGTAACAGAGGGTTCAAAACCAAGTAATCAATCATCCTAGAACAGATGATTAGTTTTCAAAGTGGTTTTGAAATTTGTGTTCTTGTTGTGGTCGTCGCCTAAGGATAGGTGATGGTATTGTTTTATGACTAAACGCAAGTAAACTTGCGTTAGGGTCCTAGGAAGGTTATAGACTAGGTCAAAGTATTACTAATAACCTAATTCCCTATAACCATGAGCTCTGATACCAACTTTTCTGTCACACCCCGACCACGTAGAACAACAAAACGTGGCCGAAACGTCGGGGAGTGTTGTAACAGAATCATTGTTTCATAACACATGGAAATTGAAATATTTTTTTTTATTAAAAGAGTTACAATGTCTTGACAATCAAAGAAATATAACTTAAATAACTAGTCTTGCATCTTTTATTTTCGCTAAGGCCCAAGTCCGCCTAAGTGTATCTTGATAAATCCTATGCATCATATCCTGAAACACATGTGAAAATAGGTACGTCAGCATAAAAATGCCTGTGAGATACATAGGTTTTGTGAAAATAGGATTCATGACTTGTAAGTTTAGAAAAGAGTTGTTTAGCAAAAGTCAGTCATGAACCTTGTAAATTGATTTGTTTTGTAAATCGTTTGAAAAACAATAAGTTCAGATGATATGTATAAATAAGAGAATAAAGTATGGTTAAATAAATAACCAAGTAAAATGAGTTTGTATAAGATAAGTTGTTTTGTAAAACAATGTCTTGTGAAAAGTATGGTATTTGTATAAAATGTCATACGTCTAAATTGAAATGATTCAAATAACGCTACAATATGTAATACCATACAAACACTTATATATAGGAAGTACCAGCGGCGTATCCACCATGCTTGTATCATATTACACACGCCTCGTTACTTAAATCACTTACTCAAACCAAACCACCAAAGTAAAATGTTTATGTATAATCAAATGTCAAAATGTTTATGTGAAAACCATGTCTAATGTCTATGTCTAATGTTTATGTCTAATGTAAATCATGAATCGTGTATGTAAATGTCAAAATGTTTATGTATGGTAAGCGAAATATATCAACTAAACCATATGTAAAATGCACAAAAACAAGGTATTGAAGTAAAACATGGTTTAAATCAAAGTTATGTTTTGTGTAGTAAATGCATGCTATACTGATATAAACATTTATACGGTATTGTGAAAATTCATACATCCAAGCCTTGCGACAGTCGGATAACCCTTTTAGTAAAGGTTATCAAAAAAATGTATTTGGATTCGGTCATTCCTTCCATCCAAACAAACCCGAGATTACAGGAATGGGATTTGTCAAGTCCTATGGTACCACTACCTACTACCGAGCGGCATGATCGGTGTTAAGGAATGTACATTGTCTCATTTAAACAAACCAAATGTCATACCAAAATGTAAGCATGTGATGAATAATAAATGTACTAAGTATGCACACAATGGGCATACATAGCATAGAATGTAATGTAAAATAATGTACTAAGTACGCACACAATGGGCATACATAGCATAAAATGTAATGTAAAATAATGTACTAAGTACGCACACAATGGGCATACACAGCATAAAATGTAATGTAAAGTAATGTACTAAGTAGGCACACAATGGACATACATAGTATAAAATGTAATGAAATCATGTACTATAATGTACTAACAAACATAGCAGGTATATGATGTGAAAACAGGAAAGCATGAAAGTAACAAGTAGGCACATGTGTTTCACCCCAAAACAGTTTGGAAAACAGTAAAAGAGGGGTCTATGTACTCACTTGAGATTGCTTAGTAGTCCTTGAGTAATAACCAAACAATGCTAGGGATCACGGATATCAATCGGAACCTAATATAGGTAACTATGTTAATATACCGGACCTAAATCGGAAGATTGGATAGAATGAGGGCTCGTAAACCAAATGAGTATAGGAACTCATGTAATATGGTTTAACAAGTCTACATACTAAAATGAAACCTAACCTAAGTGCTTACGACTCATTACGACCCGTTTAGGTAGCTTATGCTACTTTAACGCGTCGTGCGCGTAAAACACGTTTGGAACGCCTAACTAGCCCTATGATAAGTAAAATATGCCTTAACATGTCTAATATTGTTACCAAATCAGTTTACATACCAAAAGTTATGTTACATATGCTTAAAATGAATTTTGGTGTTCAAAGGGCATTTTGGTAATTTACCTAAGGCATATATACTACCTATCATCCAAAACTACTCAAACGATGTGACCATAAGGTATAACCTCGGAAGGTTATTTCCCTATATACAATGGTCACCTAATGTGTTTGGTCGGATCCTAATGATCGACCAAATGGGTTGGGTTCGAAAGTATAAGTGACTAGCTAAGCATGTTAAAACATGCTTAACTAAGTTTAGAAAATAGGTTTGGTATCAAAACAAACGGTTTTGATACCCAAGAGTAGTTTGGTTACAAAATATGCAAGAATACGTATTCTGGCCGAAACTACGGCTCGTCACTGAGCCTAGATAACGTGGTAATCAGTAGGTATAGTCACTAGGGACTATAACCATCGTGATTACGCTCACGTTATGAAGTTCAAATGAACTTCGCATTGACCATAAACTGGTCAATGCAGAAAGTCAAACAAAGTTTGACTTTCAGACTCGAAAAGCAATAAAAGAACGAAGGAACACTTACAAAGGGTCCCCGCAAGATTGATTTCCAAGTAATCTCAAGTAGGAAGTGTATAAACACAACCACTTAGAGAAAAACTCAGATTTCAAGTGGGTTTTGCAATGGGGATGGATGGGTATTTATAGTAAAAGGACCACCGTTAGGATCGTTCCTCGAATAACGTGATCGAATCTCATCCGTACAAGTGTTGGAATGTTATGGTAGCTCATTTTGCCCCCACCACAAGAGTTTGACATGTGGCATTGGCCTTTGGAGTGGTTAAGGGCTGTTAACAGCTGAAAAAAAATGACTTTTGCAGATCAGAAGGGGCCTCGCGTGACGCCAAGGGGGCTAGGTGTCACGCTAAGGTCCTCCTGATCAGCAAACACTTTCAAATGTTTCCATTTCAGTCCCCGTTGTGTATTAAGGCCATTTCCGACATGTTTAAGGCTTGTTAAATCATTTTCAAGGCCCTAAAATGATGCCTAAACATTGTGGACATGAAACATGCTCAACAATATGCCGGATGTCAGTTCGTTTGGTCGTACGATCGCGATGTTCGGTTAATTACGACGGAATGCGCATAAGCGCGAAAAACGATCCAAATTGCGTGACGAATAGTTTTTTGACAAGCCAAACACTAAAGAATAATATTATAATGCTTACATAAATTTTTGGATGTCCGGATGTATTCAGAACGTAAGTTATGCACGAAAATGCAAACTTGTGCACTTTTTGACGCTTTTAGTCCCTGAATGACCCAAAAGTTTATTTTAGCACACCGAACCCCTCAAAGCCTATTTCTAAGCTATATAAAGGATATTTAAGGTGTGTTTAACTTATGGTCATGTTCCGGAATGTCTGTTACAGTTCAAATCGGCATACTTTCGTAGTTTGTCGAATTAAGTCCCTGTAAGCGATTAAACTTGATTTTGCCATACCAAATCCTTCAAAACTTATTTCTAAGTTATGTAAAGGTTATTTAAGGTATGTTAAGCCTATGTCACTATTCCGAAGTGTTCGTTGCATTAAATTGGTTATATTTACGCATCAGTGCGCGTATAACCTTCCAGAAAGCGATTTAGAGCCCGAAATCGAACTAGAACTGATATGTGCAAATGATACACATATTTGTACAAATCCCAAGTATGAAATACAATATTTCATTGGTTTGGTATTTGTTTGATGGTCGCAGTGACCCAGGTGTCACAAAAACTGACATTTGTTGAAACTTGTTTCTGACCAGAAGGGCCAGGCGGCCCGCGTGAGTTCTTGGTGTCCCCTTACGCGGCCCGTGTCAGCTTCCCAGATCAGATTAATCAGTTTTAACAGCTGTTTACAGCTGTTAACCACTCAAAACTCACCCACACTTGCCCTTTCCTGCTCATGGGGGGCCATTTTGAGTTACCATAAGGTTGCAACAAGTGTAGGGACAAGATCAAAGCATGTTATTCGATAAACGATCCTAACGGTTCCAACATGCCTATAAATACCCAACCCTTTCAACCCCAAAAACCCACACCTTTGAAATCTGAATTTGCTCTCTAAGTTGTTGTGTTTAACACTTCATACCTGAGAGTATTTGGATTCAAACCTTCCATTCTTGGACCCTTTGTAAGTGTTCCTTCGTTCTTTTATTCTTTTAAGCGTTAAAGTCAAACTTTGTTTGACTTTCTGCATTGACCAGTTTATGGTCAATGCGAAGTTTGTTTGAACTTCATAACGTGAGCGTAATCACGATGGTTGTAGTCCTTAGTGACTATACCTACTGATTACCATGTTATCAAGGCTTAGTGACGAGTCGTAGTTTCGGCCAAAATACGTATTCTTGCGTATTTTGTAACCAAACTACTCTTAGGTATCAAAACCGTTTGTTTTGATACCAAACCTGTTTTCTAAAGTTAGTTAAGCATGTTTTAACATGCTTAGCTCGTCACTTTTAGTTTAGTGCTTATATAGGGTCGTAAGGTAAGCGATCTAAACAATCGCTTATACTTTCGAACCCGACCCATTTGGTCGATCATTAGGATCCGACCAAACACACTAGGTGACCATAGGTGTATAGGGAATAACCTTCCGAGGTTATACCTTATGGTCACATCGTTTGAGTAGTTGTATGATAGGTAGTATATATGCCTTAGGTAAATTACCAAAGTGCCCTTTTTACGCCAAAATTCATTTTAAGCATATGTAACATAACTTTTGGTATCTAAACTGATTTGGTAACAATATTAGACATGTTAAGGCATATTTTACTTGTCATAGGACTAGTTAGGCGTTCCGAACGCGTTTCACGCGAACGACGCGTTAAAGTAGCTTAAGCTACCTAAACGGGTCATAATGGGTCGTAAGCACTTAGGTTAGGTTTCATTTTAGTATGTGGGCTTTGTTAAACTATATTACACGAGTCTCCATACTCCTTTGGTTTACGAACCCTCATTCTATCAAATCCTCCGATTTAGGTCCGGTATATTAACATAGTTACCTATATTAGGTGCCGTTTGATATCCGTGATCTCTAGCATTGTTTGGTTGTTACTCAAGGACTACTAAGCAATATCAAGTGAGTACATAGACCCCTCTTTTACTGTTTTCAAACTGTTTTGGGGTGAAACACATGTGCCTACTTGTTACTTTCATGCTTTCCATGTTTTCACATCATATACTTGCTATGTTCGTTAGTACATTTATAGTACATGACTTACATTACATTGTTTTGCTATGTATGTTTACTTAGCATACTTAGTACATTGTTTTACTTTACATTTCTGCTATGTATGTTGACTGAGCGTGCTAGCACATTGATTTACATAACTTTTCTGCTTTGTATGTTAACTTAGCATACTTAGTACATTGTTTTCATATAACATGTTCACATTTGCTATGACATATGGTTTGCACAAACGAGACTTATATACGTTCATTAACATTAGCTACGCCGCTCGGTAGTAAGAACTGGTACCATAGGACTTGACGAATCCCATTCCTGACATCCCGGGTTTGTTTGGATGTAAGGAATGACTGAATCCGAAAACATTTCTTTTGATAACCTTGACTTAGGGTTATCCGACTGTCTCAAGGCTTGAATGTATGCGTTAACTTACCACATAAGTGTTTGTATCAATGTAACATGCATTACTTTGCAAAACACAACTTTTTGATATATTCAGAAGACTTTGTTTTGTACATTTTTACAATTGGTTTATGTAACAACACATTACTTACCAGACATACATTTGCTACACATTACTTGACTACATTTGGACTATTAACATTTGATACAATTTATACAAGGACTTTTGACAATTGGTTTAAACATAGACTTTATACATTGGTGGTTTGTTTAAGTGACTTAAGTAACGAGATGTGAGTAATATGATACAAGCATGGTGGATACGCCGCTGGTACTTCCTATATATAAGTGTTTGTATTATATTGCCTATCATGGCGTTATTTAAATCATTCAATTTGGATTTATACATTTTACACAAGTAACACGATTTTCACAAGACTTTGGTTTACAAACAATTTACTTTATACAACTCATTTTACTTGGTTATACATTTAACCATATATTATTCTTTTATTTATACATATCATCTGATATTATCACTTTTCAAATGATTTACAAAACAAAACAATTTACAAGGTTTATGACTAAATCTTATTAAACATTTTCTTAAACTTAAGTCATGAATCCTATTTTCATAAAACCTATGTATCTCACAGGCATTTCTATGCTGACGTCCCTATTTTCACATGTGTTTTCAGGAGCTGTTGCTTAGGGTGATGATCGTGACATTAGGGCGGACTTGTGCCTTAGTGACTTAAAATGAAGCAAGAACTAGTTAATTTATGTTATGTACTCTTTGTTTCTTGTATTAAGACAATGTAACTCACTTGTTTGATAAATAAAACGTAACTTTAATTTTCATGGTTGTGAAACAATTAATTCTGTTACAACACTCCCCGACGTTTCCGCCACGATTTGATGTTCTACGTGGTCGGGGTGTGACAGAAAAGTTGGTATCAGAGCCAATGGTTATATGGAATTAGGTTATTAGTAATTCTTTGACCTAGACTATAACTTTCTAGGACCCCAACACAAGTTATCTTGGGTTTAGATCTTAAAACATGCACTTCACCTGTCCATAGGTGATAACCACAACGGGAACATCAAGTTCGAATCCGCTTTGAAAATTAATCATTTGTTCTTGGATGATTGATTACTAGGTTTTGAACCCTCTATTGTAAGGTTTTGAACCCTTCCAGTTTGATTTTTTGGCCTTGAGTTTTCCAAATTTTCAAAATCTCGTCAAAGTTTTGGGTTCTAAATAGTGTGAACACGTGCAAACTGGAAGAGTGAATGTCTGTACCCTGGGTTTTCTGTCTAAGGCTAGAGTGTTCATACAAATCCACATAATCGAACCAGTCACTCTTACCTGGGAACTCTTGGGGTGAGTGTTCACTTATAGGCGAGCATGTCTTCGCGATACATTATTTTTGACCCATTTACTTTGATTAGTCACTGTGTGTCGCTTGTTTGCTTTACGATGCAGACGAATGACCACCATCTCTGCTTTTGTTGATTTTGTTTCATCTCATCCTTTTCATTCAATCATCTCACTCATTTCCTTCCATGTGTCCTCTTTTAGAATGCCTCCTCGACGCGAGAATCAGATAGCCACTACCGAACTGGCAGAAATTATTGCGCAGCAAATGGCTGCTGCATTCCCAAACCTCTTTGCTCAATGGAACCAAGCCAACAACAACAACAATGCTCCATGCAATTTCAAGAATTTTAACTCGGCTAAACCACTCAAGTTTAGTGGTTCTGAGGGAGCGACTGGGCTTCTTCAATGGTTCGAGAGCATTGAGAATACTTTCCGTCACGTGCAGTGTCCTGACAATCGCAAGGTTGAGTTTTCTTCGAGTGTGTTTCAGAAGAGGGCTCTTACGTGGTGGAACGGGGTTATGAGAGACCGGGGTGCAGAAGTTACTTTAGCACAGACTTGGGCTGAACTTCGAGCTCTTATGATGAGGGAGTTTTGTCCTCGTCATGAACAGCGAGCTTTGGAGAGAGAGTTTGATGACTTGAAACAAGATAGTGGCGAGCACAGGGTGTATACTGATAGGTTTGAGGAGTTGAGTCTGCTTTGCCCAACAATGGTTACCCCACTCGACAAGGCTATCGAAAGGTACATTGATGGCCTACCTGACTCAGTACAAGACATCATTACTGGTAGTAACCCTACAACACTCTGTCAGGCGATCGAGTTAGCAGCGACATTGACTGAGTCGCAGGTTCGAAAGGGAAAACTGCACAAAAAGGGTGACAAGGGTAAGAAGCAGGCGATTGACAAAGAAGATAGCAAGAAAGGTCAAAACAAGAAGGGAAAGGATTCTGGTTCCTCAAGAGGGTCTAGGAAGCGAAAGGCTTCCCAAAACTATGCCGTTACTGCACAGGCTCAAGCTGCACCAAATCAGCCTGCGCAACCACCCGCCAAGAGGCCTTATCTTGGCAATGCACCTTTGTGCAACAGGTGTAACGGCCATCACCTACCACATCTCCAGTGTCGTCAATGCACCAACTGTGGAAGAAATGGTCATCCTGCCGCTACTTGTCGCATTCCTGTTAACCAGAATCAGGCAGTTCAGAACCAAGCCCAACAAGTTGCTCAGCCTATTGCTCAGCAACAAGGTCAAGCTGCACGACCTCATTTTCCTCCTAGTTCGTGCTACAATTGTGGGGATCTGACCCACTACAGAAACTGGTGCCCAAGACTAGCTAACGCCAATCCAAATCAGAATCAGGCTCAGGCTCGAGGTCGAGTCTTCAACATGAATGCACAAGAGGCACAAGCGGACAATGAAGTGGTGAACGGTACGTTCTTTGTTAATAATCAGCCTGCATCTGTTCTTTTTGATTCGAGTGCCGATAAGAGTTTTGTGACATTATCTTTTGAGCCATTGCTACGCGTGTCTAGAACGAAACTAGGTAAGCCTTTGACAGTAGAAGTTGCTAGTGGTGAACCCATTGTTCTTGATTATGTTCTTCGCAACTGCGAGTTGAACCTTAACGACCATCTTTTTCCTATTGACCTCACGCCTATGCAACTTGGAAGCTTCGACGTTATAGTGGGTATGGATTGGTGATGCGTGTGAAGTGTTATATATATTAGGTGTATATTTTAAGCCCCTTTAACACTTATTTTTAGTCAAGTTTTAAATTTATAAAACACGATATTTTACTAACACTAAACACACATATGGGCAAGTGCACCCATCGTGAGCGTAGTATAGTGTTGGTAAGATACCGAGGTCGTCCAAGGACACAAGAGCTTTTAGTACCGGTTTATCCTCAACGTCTAATCAAATCAAAAAGTTTAGAAAAATGTTTTAAACTAAGAAAAATAAAAACTAACTAAAATGCTGAAAATAAAAATAAAAAGAAAAACAGATAGACAAGATAAATCACTTGGTTCCGACTCGTATCTAGTGTAACCTTTGATTATATCCGCACTTTTGCACTATTTTAAGAGATTATCTTAGTTATTGTAGTAGGCCCCTCTTTTGAAGGTGACGTTACCCTCACCCCAGTAGTTTGAGTCAGCAAGGATACAATCCTAAAAGGGTGGATTATTGGAAGATAATGAATTAAGTTATTAATGCAATATTATGGTAGGCCCCTCTTTTGGAGGTGACGTTACCCTCGACTAAGTAGTCTGAGTCAGCAGGGATACAGTCCTAAATAGCCGGGTTATAGTATTAATAGTAGTTAACTTATGAGGGGATCAAAGAGTTGGGACCCCCACCATCCAATACCGTTAAGTATTGAAGGAGGTCCTACTAAATTTGACCCAGGTCCATTGCAGGACCTCTAAACGCTGAACAATGACAAGACCTTTACCAAACCATTCCCTTAACCCCCGACCAGGTAGCCAACATACCTCCATATAGACCGTGGAGATATGAATGGTGAAAATCTTTTATCTAATATAGACAGTAAAATAATGCCAAGACACCACGGACAAACGATAAGGAAAGATCACCTTCAACATAAGCAACTAGTTATTAAAGTCTTTAATACAAAACCAAGTAAAAAGTGCAAAAGATTAGTAATAAAAAGTATTACCCTAAACACTTTGTCTTCACCAAGTGATGTAAGAGACTTAGGCAAACATGGCCTTGATTGTCAAGAACTCTTACGATCAATCTTGGATCCCGAGACGACTCACACACTCTACGATGGACAATGGATGATGGTGGTGGATGATGGTGTTATGGTGGTGGTGGGTGGTGGGTGAAGTGTGAGAGAGGTGGTGTGCCAAGGGATGGTTTGAGCTTGAGCCAAGCACTTCTATTTATAGGCTGAACAGAAGCTCGGGCATGGCCCCGTGTCTAGTGGGCACGGCCCCGTGTCCACATCCTTCTCTTTCTTCATTTAATGTCGTTTTGTCTTTTTAGTTGACCACGCCCCCGTGTCCGCTGAGCACGACCCCGTGGTGCAGAAGAATCTTTGTACTATGCAGATTTGCTGGATTGTGCGAATCTTATAGTTGACCACGGCCCCGTGTCCGCTGAGCACGGCCCCGTGGTGGGCAATAGAAGCTTCTACCACTTTGTCTTTTCTGCTGATACTTGGGCACGCCCCCGTGCTGGCCGAGCACGGGGCGTGTTCAGTCTTCTGATCTCTTGTTTTGCTTGGGAAGATGTTGTCGTGGGGTCGGGCATGTCACGTCTTGTTCCTTTTCTTGTATTTATGTTAGATTTTGATGTCTTTTTGCTTCTTTTGTTAATTTGAGCTCATTTAATCCTGAAAATACAAAAGAAAGACAAAAGCACACTTTTTCCAACATTAGTACTAAAAAAGGGTTAGTTTTATGCCTCATTTGATGAAATTTATATGTTACATTTTGAACACATCAAATACCCCCACACTTGAATCTTTGCTTGTCCTCAAGCAAAACTCTTTAATATGTGGCTATTACACCCCCAAATGGAATGGGTAGAGAAGAAGGTTTTTGGGCTTGTCGTAGAGTGTCGGGATTTCCAAGATTCTTTTTTTAATTTTATTTTTATTTATTTACAATCCTATTCGTCATGATTTATTTAAAACTTTTCATAAGATAAATTACTTATTAGGGCATAACATGCCTCTTTAAAATTCTATTTATATACAAGTTCACATACCTCACGGGGATCACTCAACACTCGGCCGAAAATGTATTTTTGTGGATCACTCGAGAGCGGCATGGAACTTACTCCTACCATAGGCTTGCCAAGCAATCAATCCTCCTCCTTTTTAACTTATATACCTTTGTAAATATCAAGAGGACTTTGTGGGTGAAGGGTTAGGCTTGGGTTAAAGGTAGGTGGTTGGGTTGGTGGTTAGTAGAAAAAAGGCGAAAGGCGTAACAAGTGTCGGTTTTCGTATGACTTTCTATTTTTCGTAACTTTTATTTTAATGAAGCTATTTATTCAAACAAAGTTATTTTTGATGAACTTGTTTGTTTATTTTCTTTTGCTTCATCATCAACACAAATATTTTTTTTTTTTTGAAAAGTCATACGAAAAATCAAACTCGTTACTAAAACAAAGGGGTAAAAATGAAAAAGGTTTTGGTGGGTAAAAAGGGTGTTTGGTTTGGGTTATGAAATGAAAAGGTTTAGGCTCAAAGAGGCTAACTAGGGGGATTTTGGGTAGGTGGTAAAAAAAAGAAAAATAATGGTGTAGAAATAAAAAGGGGCAGTCCTAATGCCTCCATCATTTACTTACTCGGGTTTAAGTTGGTAAGGACCGGGAATGTATCGTCATGGCAAGTTCTAGAGTCGTAAGAACCAAGCGGCTATTCACACAAGAAACGAAAAATGAGCATTTAGTTCTACTGATATGTAATTGTATGCTCAATAAAGGCTCAAAACTCACTTTTGTGGGAATGGGTTTTTATGTGATCAAGTATATATAATCAAATTTTAACTAAGCTTGTCATGTCTTTTCATAATTTTCTTATGTTGGTTCTTTTTATCACGACGCTATCGGTTGTAAATTCGTAAAAATATAACCTTTTTAGAACTTGAAATTCCCGAGTTAAACCTAGACAAGAAAAAAAAATGAAAAATTTTTTTTTTTTGAAAAAAAAATTGGGGTGATTAGCGATTCCAATAGAGTTTTGTGTAAGGCTTGTATTTAGGACTTGCAAGATTCAAGGTTTTAGCATCCCCCCACACTTAAATTACACATTGTCCTCAATGTGTCCCAAAAATAAGTTTTTAGGTTGATTGAATGTGTAAAAATGTGTAAAAAGCAAAAATTTTGTGTTACTGGGCGCTGAACACGGCCCCGTGTTCAAGTGCCAGTAACAAAATTAAAACAAAAGAAACAGAAGCCTGGACACGGGGGCGTGTTGGGTGAACACGGCCCGTGTCCAGTTACCTGAACTGGGTCTTTTTCTGCAGACTGTGCAGCACGGGGCCGTGTTGGGTGGACACGGCCCGTGCTGAGCTTACTGTAAACGAAGAAATTTGTCGGACGGTTCTATTTTCCTGCATGGAGTGCTGGTTCAAGTTTCCCTTGCATCCTTTGCCATCTCAAGTGTGTTTTATTCCTGAAAATTAAAACTAGAAAACAAGAAAATTAATCTAAACTAAGGATAGTTCCGCGGAATGCCTCCGTGGCGCGCCACGTTTATAAGGGTCCTTGGCTAGACCCAAAGCCTGGTCACATGTTACCCAAGTGGGATGTATTGCATCCCATGTTACACCGTCGGAGAGCGTCATCCAAGCTTGAGTCTATGACCTTCATGTATTTGACCGGGTCTTCTTCCTCTACTTTCTTTCCACATTCAAACTTCACTTCCTCATCCCCAAACTTCAATGTTAACGTTCCGTCATTCATATCCACCACTGCTTGGGCGGTGGCTAGAAATGGCCTCCCGAGGATGAGAGGGACATCGGTGTCTTCTTCCATGTCTAGGATGACAAAGTCGGTTGGAAAAACGAAGTTGTCAACCTTGACCAGTAGATTTTCAGCGACACCTTGTGGAAATTTGACAGACCTGTCGGCGAGTTGTATGCTCATCTTTGTAGGGCTTGTTGTTCCTAGGCTGAGTCGTTTGAACATTGACGTGGGCATGAGGTTAATGCTAGCCCCAAGATCGGCTAATGCATTACGAACGGGGGACTTCCCAATCGAGCAAGGAATTGTGAAGCTCCCGGGATCGATTTTCTTTTGTGGAAGTTTGTTGAGTACTAAAGCGGAGCATTCTTCGCCTAAGTTAACTAATTGCAATGATTCAATTTTCCTTTTGTGAGTGAGGAAATCCCTCATGAATTTTGCATATTTAGGCATTTGGGTTAGGACCTCAATAAAAGGAATATTAACATGCAATTGTTTTAGTAAACTTTCGAACTTTGCGAATTGCTCATCGGTCTTTTGACGATTTAACCTACCGGGGTACGGAATTGGAGGAGTCTTGGTGGGCTCTTGTTTGGTGAGGAAGCCGTTTCTGGTTGAGGTGTAGGTGAAGTCGTGTTTTGGCGTTGACTTCCTTCAACTGGTGGTAATGGGGCATCCTCGGGACCCACGGTTCAGTTTCTCAAAGTGATGAGGTGTACTTGCGCCTTTGGGTTGGGTTCGGTATTACTTGGTAACACGCCTTGTGGTCTCTCGGAGAAATTTTGAGCTAGTTGATTTAATTGTTTTTCAACGTTTTGAATGCTAACTTGTTGATTTCTAAAATTTGATTCCAATTGTTGAAATCGATCCGAGTTTTTCTTTTCGGTGTCGGAGATGAGGCGAGATACGGTATCTTCAAGCCTTTCTCTTCCACCTTGTTGTTGAGAGAAATTTTGTGGTTGTTGAAAATTAGTTCGTTGGTTTTGTTGGTTACTACTATTGCCGGGATCTCTCCAACCAAGATTTGGGTGGTTACGCCATCCTTGGTTGTAGGTACCCGTTGGAGGACCCGATGGCCTAGGTCGATTATCAATGTAGTTTACCGTTTCTGCTTGTTCATCTAATTCTTTCATACAACTCCAATTTTCATGTGACCCACCACACCCTTCACAAGCCATTACAGAGGCCGTTTTTGTCATTTCTAGCCTTTTGATTTTCGAAGAGAGGGCCTCGATTTGGGCTTGTAAAGAGGTGCTTTCATCAACCTTATGGGCGCCCGGGGCAATAGATTTATTACCTCGGGGAGTGTGCCATTGAAAATTGGTTTGAGCAATTTCCTCAATTTGATTATATATTTCATTTGGGCGACGATTACCTAAAAGTCCCCCGGAGCTTGAATCAAGTGTTTGTCTTGTGTGTGGCAGCAACCCATTGTAGAAAGTGGATACTTGTTGCCACACTGCTAGACCGTGATGAGGAAACTTTCTTAGTAGCTCCTTGAACCTTTCCCAAGTTTCATATAAGGATTCCCCATCCTCTTGTGAGTATGTGTTAATTTCAGTCATTAATTTAGCCGTTTTAGCAGGAGGGAAATACTTATATAGAAACTTCTGGGCTAGTTCATCCCAGGTGTTTACCGAGCCAACTGGGAGGGTGTTAAGCCAAGCCTTAGCTCGGTCTTTTAGTGAAAATGGAAACATCCTAAGGCGAATGGCGTCGTTTGATGCTCCATTGATCCGAAAAGTATCACATATTTCCAAGAAATTAGTAATATGTAGATGGGGATCCTCGTCCGCAAGCCCATGGAAGGTTTCGGAGTTTTGGAGCGTTTGTATCAAATGCGGCCGAAGTTCGAAGTTGTTGGCTTCGACATTCGGCGCATTGATAGCGGCGCCGAGATTGCCTACGGTGGGCAGTAGGTAATCCATGAGGGTACGTTGGTCCGCCATTGGAAGTGGGTCCCCCGAAACTTTCTCTTGATTTTTAGCTTTAAGTCTTTTTCTGAGAAAGCGTTCGGGTTCTTCTAGAGGTTCTTTTATGTCTCTACTAGAACTGGAGCTCATGCACTGCGTAGGAGGTTCAAATGTGGCGCCTGGGTTCCAAGTCCTACAATAAAAACAGAAAAGAACGTTGGTCAGAATGTTCACCACGGCCCCGTGCTCGGTGAACACGGCCCGTGGTCAGAGATACAGTGATTGTTTTCTGGATCCCTGTTACTGGGAGTTTGGCACGGCCCCGTGTTGCACCGACACGACCCCGTGTTCAGCTCTCTGTAACTCAGAAAATAAAAACTGCCAGTGATGATGCTGGGCACGGCCCGTGTCCGACCAGGCATGGCCCGTGCTGAGCTCTGCAGAAAAAAAAATCCTAAAAAAAATTGAAAAACAAGAAAAACGATTAGGCCGTTGATTCCTAACTTTCTTAAAATCCTTGTGTCCCCGGCAACGGCGCCAAAAACTTGATGCGTGTGAAGTGTTATATATATTAGGTGTATATTTTAAGCCCCTTTAACACTTATTTTTAGCCAAGTTTTAAATTTATAAAACACGATATTTTACTAACACTAAACACACATATGGGCAAGTGCACCCATCGTGAGCGTAGTATAGTGTTGGTAAGATACCGAGGTCGTCCAACGACACAAGAGCTTTTAGTACCGGCTTATCCTCAACGTCTAATCAAATCAAAAAGTTTAGAAAAATGTTTTAAACTAAGAAAAATAAAAACTAACTAAAATGCTGAAAATAAAAATAAAAAGAAAAACAGATAGACAAGATGAATCACTTGGTTCCGACTCGTATCTAGTGTAACCTTTAATTATTTCCGCACTTTTGCACTATTTTAAGAGATTATCTTAGTTATTGTAGTAGGCCCCTCTTTTGACGGTGACGTTACCCTCACCCCAGTAGTTTGAGTCAGCAAGGATACAATCCTAAAAGGGTGGATTATTGGAAGATAATGAATTAAGTTATTAATGCAATATTATGGTAGGCCCCTCTTTTGGAGGTGACGTTACCCTCGACTAAGTAGTCTGAGTCAGCAGGGATACAGTCCTAAATAGCCGGGTTATAGTATTAATAGTAGTTAACTTATGAGGGGATCAAAGAGTTGGGACCCCCGCCATCCAATACCGTTAAGTATTGAAGGAGGTCCTACTAAATTTGACCCAGGTCCATTGCAGGACCTCTAAACGCTGAACAATGGCAAGACCTTTACCAAACCATTCCCTTAACCCCCGACCAGGTAGCCAACATACCTCCATATAGACCGTGGAGATATGAATGGTGAAAATCTTTTATTTTATATAGACAGTAAAATAATGCCAAGACACCACGGACAAACGATAAGGAAAGATCACCATCAACATAAGCAACTAGTTATTAAAGTCATTAATACAAAACCAAGTAAAAAGTGCAAAAGATTAGAAATAAAAAGTATCACACTAAACATTTTGTCTTCACCAAGTGATGTAAGAGACTTAGGCAAACATGGCCTTGATTGTCAAGAACTCTTACGATCAATCTTGGATCCCGAGATGACTCACACACTCTACGATGGACAATGGATGACGGTGGTGGATGATGGTGTTATGGTGGTGGTGGGTGGTGGGTGAAGTGTGAGAGAGGTGGTGTGCCAAGGGATGGTTTGAGCTTGAGCCAAGCACTTCTATTTATAGGCTGAACAGAAGCTCGGGCACGGCCCCGTGTCCAGTGGGCACGGCCCCATGTCCACATCCTTCTCTTTCTTCATTTAATGTTGTTTTGTCTTTTTAGTTGACCACGCCCCCGTGTCCGCTGAGCACGACCCCGTGGTGCAGAAGAATCTTTGTACTATGCAGATTTGCTGGATTGTGCGAATCTTATAGTTGACCACGGCCCCGTGTCCGCTGAGCACGGCCCCGTGGTGGGGAATAGAAGCTTCTACCACTTTGTCTTTTCTGCTGACACTTGGGCACGCCCCCGTGCTGGCCGAGCACGGGGCGTGTTCAGTCTTCTGATCTCTTGTTTTGCTTGGGAAGATGCTGTCGTGGGGTCGGGCATGTCACGTCTTGTTCCTTTTCTTGTATTTATGTTAGATTTTGATGTCTTTTTGCTTCTTTTGTTAATTTGAGCTCATTTAATCCTGAAAATACAAAAGGAAGACAAAAGCACACTTTTTCCAACATTAGTACTAAAAAAGGGTTAGTTTTATGCCTCATTTGATGAAATTTATATGTTACATTTTGAACACATCAATTGGTTAGCCAAGCATCATGCAGAGGTAGTTTGTTTCGAGAAGATTGTTCATGTGCCGCTTTCGACAGAAGAGATCCTACAAGTTCGTGGTGAGAAACCTGCTGGTGGTCTCAAACTCATGTCTTGTTTTAAAGCTCCGAAGTATCTGCGAAAGAACTGTGAGGCCTTTTTGGCACATGTTGTAGCAGATAAGGGCAAAGGTAAATCTATTCAAGATATTCCTGTTGTTCGGGATTATTCTGAAGTATTCCCTGAAGAGTTACCTGGTCTACCTCCAGCACGCCAAGTCGAGTTCCGTATTGATCTCGTACCTGGTGCAAACCCCATTGCCAGAGCTCCATATCGTCTTGCACCGTCTGAGATGCAAGAGTTGTCTAAGCAGCTTCAGGAGCTCTCTGACAAAGGTTTTATCCATCCTAGCTTCTCACCTTGGGGTGCTCCTGTTCTTTTTGTCAAGAAGAAGGATGGATCTTTTAGGATGTGTATCGATTATCGTTAGCTTAACAAGATTACCATCAAGAATTGATATCCCCTACCTCGCATCCATGATCTCTTTGATCAGTTACAGGGCGCTTCTTATTTTTCAAAGATTGATCTGCGATCTGGATATCATCAACTTCGTGTGCATGAAGAAGATATTCCCAAGACAGCGTTCGGCACTCGTTATGGGCATTATGTGTTCACAGTCATGCCATTCGGTTTGACTAATGCCCCTGCTGTTTTCATGGACTTAATGAATAGGGTCTACAAGCCTTATTTGGATCAGTTCGTCATTGTTTTTATTGATGACATCTTGATATACTCTAAGACGCGAACTGATCACGAGCAACATCTTCGTCTTACTCTGGAACTCCTAAAGAAAGAGCAACTTTTTGCCAAATTCTCCAAGTGTGAATTCTGGCTTAAAGAAGTTCAATTCTTAGGACATATTATCAACGAACACGGTATTCATGAAGATCCCTCCAAGATCAGTGCGATCAAGGATTGGGATACGCCTACTACTCCTACTGAAGTTCGTTCTTTTCTTGGTCTTGCGGGTTATTACCGCCGCTTCATTGAAAACTTCTCAAAGATTACAGTTCCTCTAACTGCTCTAACTCAGAAGAACAAGCCCTTTGATTGGGGATTCAAGTAAGAGGAAGCGTTTCTGACCTTGAAGCAGAAACTTTACGACGCGCCTGTTCTGACTTTGCCTGAGGGCAATGACGATTTCGTCTTTTATTGCGATGCATCTAAATTGGTTCTTGGCTGTGTTCTGATGCAAAGGAACAAAGTCATAGCATATGCATCGAGGCAGTTGAAGATACATGAGAAAAACTACACCACTCATGATCTTGAGTTAGGTGCAGTTGTCTTCGCTCTTAAGATCTGGAGACACTATTTGTAGGGTACAAAATGTGTGGTTTTCACGGACCACAAAAGTCTTCAGCATATCTTCAATCAGAAAGAACTCAACATGAGGCAACGACGTTGGGTGGAGCTTCTCAACGACTATGACTGCGAAATTTGCTACCATCCTGGTAAGGCGAATGTCGT
Organism: Helianthus tuberosus; assembly: GCA_030545235.1. Lineage (NCBI taxonomy): Eukaryota > Viridiplantae > Streptophyta > Magnoliopsida > Asterales > Asteraceae > Helianthus > Helianthus tuberosus. The sequence continues at coordinate 96,032,202 of CM060401.1, read as the reverse complement.
AGCCGATGCATTGAGTCGTAAGGAACGTACTAAGCTTCATTGTGTTCATGTTCAATCTGTTATTCAAGCTCAATCCGATATCCAAGCACGCATTTCTCAGGCTCAACACACTTGTGTTTCACAAGGTTTGATGGATAAGGAATTTCCCTATCACATAACACCTGATCTTGAACTGAAGGACAATGGATCGTATTACTTCATGGACCGTTTGTGGGTCCCAAGCCAAGATGACCTTCGCACCTTGCTTATGGATGAAGCCCATAAGTCTTGTTATTCTATTCATCCTGGCTTAGATAAAATGTATAAGGATCTTCGTATTCAGTATTGGTGTCCTGGTATGAAGAAAGACATTGCCTTATATGTATCAAAATGCCTTACTTGTCTTAAGGTTAAGGTTGAACATCAGCGTCCTTCTGGTTTATTGGTGCAACCAGAGATCCCGGTTTAGAAATGGGAAAACATTACTATGGATCTCATTACTAAACTTCCGCGCACAAAGAAAGGTCATGATGCCATCTGGGTAGTTGTTGATCATCTTACTAAGTCCGCGCATTTCTTGCCAATCCGTGAGGATTTTTCTGCTGACAAGCTTGCTAAAATCTATGTGGATGAAATTGTAGCTCGACATGGTGTTCCTTTGAACATCATTTCTGACAGAGATGCTCGCTTCACTTCTCATTTTTGGAGAACCATGCAATCTGCTATGGGGACCCAACTTAATCTGAGCACAGCTTATCATCCGCAAACGGATGGTCAATCTGAAAGAACAATTCAGACTCTGGTGGATATGCTAAGAGCTTGCGTGATCGATTTTGGTGGTAGTTGGGATTCACATCTTCCGTTAATTGAATTCTCCTACAACAACAGTTATCACTCCAGCATCAAAATGGCTCCTTTCGAGGCTCTCTATGGTCGAAAATGTCGTTCACCAGTCTGCTGGAATGAGATCGGTGAGGCTCAGCTTACTGGACCTGCCCTCATTTTAGAGACAACTGATAAGGTTAAGAAAGTTCGTGATAACCTTCAGGCAGCTAGATGCCGTCAAAAGAGTTACGCGGACCTAAAACGCAAGCCCTTGGATTTTCAAGTCGGTGATCGTGTGTTACTTAAGGTCTCACCTTGGAAAGGTGTGATCAGATTTGGAAAGAAAGGAAAACTTGCACCTAGATACGTTGGACCATTCAAGATCGTCGAAAGAATCGGTAAGGTAGCCTACAGACTTGAGTTACCTCCTGAACTTGGAAATGTTCATTCAACCTTTCACGTTTCCAATCTCAAGAAGTGTTTGGCTGATGAGAACCTCCACATACCACTTGACGAAATTCGTGTTGATAAAACACTGAAATTTGTTGAGAAGCCAATGGAAATCATGGAACGTGAAGTCAAGTGGCTCAAACGCAAGCGCATTCCTTTGGTCAAAGTTCGATGGGAATCTAAACGTGGACCCGAGTTTACTTGGGAACGTGAAGATTAAATGAAGGCGAAGTACCCACATCTTTTCCCACGGGTTTCCTCTAATTAAATTTCGGGATGAAATTTCCACAAGTAGGGGAGACTGTAACATCTGTGCTTGTTATCATTGTGAACAGTTCGTTTATCAATAAAATAATGTTATTTGATCCCATTGTTTGTTTGGTTATGTTTTACATTTTTCATGTTTTGACTTTTGTTCAATTTCAAGCTCTATATCGCTTTCTAGAGAGTTATACTCAAACTGGTGCGTAAACGTAATCAGTTTAATGCGACAAATACTCTGGAACATCAACATATACTTAACATACCTTAAATAACCTTTACATAACTTAGAAATAAGTTTTGAAGGCTTTGGTATGGCAAAAACAAGTTAATTCGCCTACAGGGACTAAATTTGACAAACTGCGAAAGTGTGCCAATTTGAACTGTAACAGACATTCCGGAACATGACCATAAGTTAAACATACCATAAATATCCTTTACATAGCTTAGAAATAGGCTTTGAGGGGTTCGGTGTGCTAAAATAAACTTTTGGGTCATTCAGGGACTAAAAGCGTCAAAAAGTGCACAAGTTTGCATTTTCGCGCATAACTTACGTTCAGAATACATCCGGACATCCAAAAATTTATGTAAGCACTAAAATATTTTATTTTAGTGTTTGGAATGAGAAAAATCCATTCGTCACGCATTTTGGATCGTTTTTCGCGCTTATGCGCATTCCGTCGTAATTAAGCGAACGTCGCGATCGTAAGACCAAACGAACCAACATCCAGCATATTTTTGAGCACGTTTCATGTCCACAATATTTAGGCATCATTTTAGGGCCTTAACTTTGGCTTAACGTGCCTTAAACGCGTCGGAAATGGCTTTAAAGCATAAAAGGGACCAAAACTGACATTTGATGAAACTTGTTTCTGACCAGAAGGGCCAGGCGGCTCGCGTGAGTTCTTGGTGTCCCCTTATGCGGCCCGTGTCAGCTTCCCAGATTAGATTAATCAGTTTTAACAGCTGTTTACAGCTGTTTACCACTCAAAACTCACCCACACTTGCCCTTTCCTGCTCATGAGGGGCCATTTTGAGTTACCATAAGGTTGCAACAAGTGTAGGGACAAGATCAAAGAACGTTATTCGATAAATGATCCTAACGGTTCCCAGCAAACACACTAGGTGACCATAGTTTTATAGGGAATAACCTTCCGAGGTTATACCTTATGGTCACATCGTTTGAGTAGTTGTATGATAGGTAGTATATATGCCTTAGGTAAATTACCAAAATGCCCCTTTTACGCCAAAATTCATTTTAAGCATATGTAACATAACTTTTGGTATCTAAACTGATTTGGTAACAATATTAGACATGTTAAGGCATATTTTACTTGTCGTAGGACTAGTTAGGCGTTCCGAACGCGTTTCACGCGAACGACGCGTTAAAGTAGCTTAAGCTACCTAAACGGGTCATAATGGGTCGTAAGCACTTAGGTTAGGTTTCATTTTAGTATGTGGGCTTTGTTAAACCATATTACACGAGTCTCCATACTCGTTTGGTTTACGAACCCTCATTCTATCAAATCCTCCGATTTTGGTCCGGTATATTAACATAGTTACCTATATTAGGTGCCGTTTGATATCCGTGATCTCTAGCATTGTTTGGTTGTTACTCAAGGACTACTAAGCAATCTCAAGTGAGTACATAGACCCCTCTTTTACTGTTTTCAAACTGTTTTGGGGTGAAACACATGTGCCTACTTGTTACTTTCATGCTTTCCATGTTTTCACATCATATACTTGCTATGTTCGTTAGTACATTTATAGTACATGATTTACATTACATTGTTTTGCTATGTATGTTTACTTAGCATACTTAGTACATTGTTTTACTTTACATTTTGCTATGTATGTTTACTTAGCATACTTAGTACATTGTTTTACTTTACATTTCTGCTATGTATGTTGACTGAGCATGCTAGCACATTGATTTACATAACTTTTCTGCTTTGTATGTTAACTTAGCATACTTAGTACATTGTTTTCATATAACATGTTCACATTTGCTATGACATTTGGTTTGCACAAACGGGACTTATATACGTTCATTAACATTAGCTACGCCGCTCGGTAGTAAGTACTGGTACCATAGGACTTGACAAATCCCATTCCTGACATCCCGGGTTTGTTTGGATGTAAGGAATGACTGAATCCGAAAACATTTCTTTTGATAACCTTGACTTAGGGTTATCCGACTGTCTCAAGGCTTGAATGTATGCGTTAACTTACCACATAAGTGTTTGTATCAATGTAACATGCATTACTTTGCAAAACATAACTTTTTGATATATTCAGAATACTTTGTTTTGTACATTTTTACAATTGGTTTATGTAACAACACATTACTTACCAGACATACATTTGCTACACATTACTTGACTACATTTGGACTATTAACATTTGATACAATTTATACAAGGACTTTTGACAATTGGTTTAAACATAGACTTTATACATTGGTGGTTTGTTTAAGTGACTTAAGTAACGAGATGTGAGTAATATGATACAAGCATGGTGGATACGCCGCTGGTACTTCCTATATATAAGTGTTTGTATTATATTGCCTATCATGGCGTTATTTAAATCATTCAATTTGGACTTATACATTTTACACAAGTAACACGATTTTCACAAGACTTTGGTTTACAAACAATTTACTTTATACAACTCATTTTACTTGGTTATACATTTAACCATATATTATTCTTTTATTTATACATATCATTTGATATTATCACTTTTCAAATGATTTACAAAACAAAACAATTTACAAGGTTTATGACTAAATCTTATTAAACATTTTCTTAAACTTAAGTCATGAATCCTATTTTCACAAAACCTATGTATCTCACAGGCATTTTTATGATGACGTACCTATTTTCACATGTGTTTTCAGGAGCTGTTGCTTAGGGTGATGATCGTGACATTAGGGCGGACTTGTGCCTTAGTGACTTAAAACGAAGCAAGAACTAGTTAATTTATGTTATGTACTCTTTGTTTCTTGTATTAAGACAATGTAACTCACTTGTTTGATAAATAAAACATAACTTTAATTTCCATGGTTGTGAAACAATTAATTCTGTTATAACACTCCCCGACGTTTCCGCCACGATTTGATGTTCTACGTGGTCGAGGTGTGACAACCTGCTCTTAGCCTTTTTGGAAAATACGTCAGTTTACACTGGTAAATACAATTAACTGGCTCATTTTGAAAAGAGTTTAAGAAAATTAATTTGAGTGCACACGGCACAAAATATCTTTTATAACTTGGGACAATTATTTAAAAATAATCTTGTACATAGTTTTACTTATTTGTCGTCCGTCAGGGCCGGTTAGAAGAGCCGGACAAGATTAATTGACACGCCACAGGTATAATGCCCACAAGGTTGATTCCTTTAAGTGGATTACCAGTTTTTACATAATGCAACTGTCAGGTGTATGCCTACATCCCGTGCTTAGGTCGTGGCCATTTCTTTGAATGATGCCAAGGATATCCGGGACATGGTCATTTAACCCCCAAAGGCCATACACCAAATAATACAGATTAAAACGAGTTATGTAAATACATTAATCACAATCTGATTTAAATGACTACATACCCGACCAAGCGCTATTATTATAATACTGTATCCCAAGCCCGTATAGGGAAAATAAGTTAAGAGTATTTACCTGAGTAAGTATAATTCACAAACAGTGAGTGCAAGTAGCTTTTACCGGGCTCCTAATCTGGAACGAAGGTTTTAATGACCTATTAGATTCCTAACGGGTCTTAATTTAGTCTAAACTTAGACCGGTTAGTTTTAAAAGAGATATACGGTTCAATACGCACGATTAAGCGAAGACTGGATTAGAATGTGTTTTAGACCCGACAAGTTTAAAGACTTGTATAATATGGGTAGACTAAACACATTCTGGATTTTGAGACAATAATGATAAGGTTTGACCCGTTTCGGCTAATTTATGCAAACTAGTTACAAAAACCGTACCGAACGCGAATAATGCGTTACAGGTAACCAAATGATTCATGAATAGGTTTTCTAAGTTAATATGCCTTAAATATGTTGTGATATCAGTAGGATACCTTCCATTATGCCCAAAATGAATTTAAACTCAAGTTATGTCCCGTAGGGGTATTTTGGTCATTTTAAAGCTTATAAAAGAGTTTAAATATAAATCTGAGTTTCAGGTCTGATATAATCAGTAAAAATATTTATTTTTATAAGTCATAACAGTAGGGTATGGTATATAGGTGAAATTTACCTCTTATAACTAAACTATGCACCGTAGGGGCATTTTGGTAATTTCACATAAGCTTAAAAGGTCAAATCTGGAAATCTGAGTTTAAAACTTTTGCTTACTATTAAAATATAAAAATTTACTAAAAATATCAGTAGGTATCAAGTCCTATATATTTAAAATAGTTTTAATACATACTATGCGTTTAACATGCGTAAAAAGGCGGTTTTAAGCGATTTCCGGGTTTTATAATGAAAGCTGATATTTTTATTATTCCAGAAGGCTTAAAATATTCTGTTTATCATATAAGATCATTAGAAAAAGGTTTGGTATTAAAATGATTTGTAAAACTCATTTTATAGGCCTAAAGGGCAAAACCGACAATTACCGAATCAAGGCTATAACCCTATGTTATGCTCAGCCTAAAAATAAATAAAAATCTTCGAAAATCCCAAAATATTATTTTACATCAGTAGGTAAAATGTTTCGTATCAAAAATTGGGTTTAGATAGGCTTTATGCTAATTACGCCGTTTAATTAATAAAAAGCTTTCTAATTACGCTATTGAGCATAACTCTTAATCTAGACCTCAAACTGATGTGAAATTTTAGGGACATGTTTATAAATCAGTAATAAAGATTATTGTCCTCTCACATTTTCAAAATCCTTGTTTTTAGGTCAAATGGGCATTATGGTCAACATTTACGCATATAACGGAAACATGCATATGAATCGAATAACTAATGAACCAAGTTGTATAATCACAGAGGGTTATACTAACATGTAACCTGGTTCTAACAAAGCTCTAAGGCATTTCTAAAACATGCTACATTGGGTCAGAACTGAAAGTCAAAGCAAAAGTCCACTTATGCGACTTTCGGTTCCAAACCGAGCTTAAACTGAAAATTGTCGGGTTGAACATGCTTAGGCATGTTCTTACATTAATTACCAAGTTATATGAATGATAAAACAGGTTGCATGGCTTCTACATTGCTAATTATGCATTTATTTGAAAATTAGCTTTCTGTTGATTTTTTAAGATAGAGTTTGACCCGACAATTGACCTAGTTAGATTGGGAATCAGAGGGTGCCATTTTAAGGGTTTATTACCCACATAATTACCAACTAAAAACTACTTTTAATTTAACTAACGACTGGACCACTAGTGATTAATCACGAAGTCAAACCTTAATTACGATAAGTTTGACTTATGGTCATTAAGCTAATTAAAACTGAATTAAGAGGGGTTAAGGACACTTACAAAGGTCCTAAGCACTAATTAAAAGTTGATGGAAGTCTGCTAGAAGTCCCAAGAGTTCCAGAGTAATGCTTGAAGTGCAATTGAAATGAGCAAGGAAATGTTGCAACATTGAAGTCCTTATATAGCCAAGAACAAGTCACAAGATCTTGCCACAAAAGTCTAGGACTGATCCCAGATGTATCCATGTGTCCCTATAATGCCAAAAACCAGTTGCAAAGCCCCTGAATTCGAAAACCACTCTCCTAAGGCGGTGCAACAGGATGAACAGGCATCTGTCCATTTTTTTTGCTGCCAGCGACAATATTACGGACCGTAAGCAAGAAGCCTTGCGGTCCTTATCCACCTCTTACGGACCGTAAGTCCAGACGGATGCGGTCCGTAACCGACCTTGAATTGTATCGCCCAGTTGCAGTGCTTGCGGACCGTAAGCCTAAGGCCATACGGTCCGTATCCGATGACCAGAAGACAAAAACTTGTAAACCTTCAAGCTTTGACCATGCAATCTTTCATAATTCGAATCTTGGGCCTTTAGCAACAGAATGGGACCACTTGATCAGTTCTGAAAGGTTATAAAGGCCTTGCCATGCACTTACACATCCTTGGACATATCTAAGAATGCTTTTAATATGAATTTTTGTCGCAATTGCACATAGAATCCCATCTTTTGCATACTTGAATTATATATTATCGGAATTGACCGGATTTGAGAATATCAGATGTTTACAAAACAGATTAGGGTCTTGGGATTTATAAATAGGTCGCTCAGAGGTGATAATTAACATGTCGACACTTTTAAATCCTACCACACATCTTTAACTTGATCCGAGTTTATGGCACAATTGCCTTACGTGACATGTGTCTTTATTTTATTGGGCATGGTTTTTACGAGGTGTTACATCCTCACCCCCTTAAAAGAAATCTCGACCTCGATATTTACTAAAATAAATAACTGTACTTTTCTTTCATTGTGGACTCTACCTCCCACGTGTACTCGGGACCTCTACGGGCATCCCATTTAACCTTTACAATTGGCACATGCTTCCTTCGAAGCTTCTTAACCTATCGATCCACGATCGACAAGGGTTTTTCAACAAATTTCAAGCTCTCATCAATATGCACATCTTTATGTGACATGACTAGCGATTCATCAGCTAGACATTTCTTCAGATTGCAGATGTGGAATACATTATGAATACCACTGAGCTCTTCAGGAAAGTTTAACTTGTAAGCCACTGATCCGACACATTCGATGATATCGAATGGTCCTATGTACCTTGGGCTTAATTTGCCTTTCTTACCAAAACGCATCACTCCCTTCCAGGGTGATACTTTAAGCAACACTTTGTCACCAACCTCGAACTTTAGAGGTTTACGCCTTAAGTCTGCGTAGCTTTTCTGCCTATCTCTGGAAGCTTTGAGATGATCTCTTATCTGCACAATCTTGTCTGTCGTCTCCAGGACTATATCAGGTCCTGTTAGTTGGACATCTCCAACTTCTGCCCAACAAACGGGCGTTCTACATTTCCTTCCATATAAAGCTTCAAATGGTGCAGCTTGAATACTGGAATGATAGCTATTATTATATGAAAATTTGATTAATGGAAGATGATCATCCCAACTTCCTCCTAAGTCAATAACACAGGCTCGTAGCATATCCTCAAGTGTCTGTATAGTACATTCACTTTGACCATCTGTTTGAGGATGATATGCTGTGCTGAAATTTAACCGAGTACCCAGGGATTGTTGAAAACTTTTCCAAAAATGCGATGTATACCTTGTATCCCTATCAGAGATGATAGACATTGGCACTCCGTGGAGAGATACAATCTCATCCACGTATAGTTGAGCTAACTTATCTGAGCTGTGTGTTTCCTTAATAGGTAGGAAGTGGGCTGACTTAGTCAGTCTATCCACTATCACCCAAATAGTATCATTTCCTCGTTTAGTCTTTGGCAACTTGGTGATAAAATCCATAGTCACCATTTCCCATTTCCAAGTGGGAAGTTCAGGCTGTGGTAGCAATCCTGACGGCTTTTGGTGCTCAGCTTTAACTTGTGCGCACGTCAAACACTTGGCTACATAGGTAGCTATAGACTTCTTCAAGCCTATCCACCAATAATTTGCCTTCAAATCCTGGTACATCTTATCACTTCCAGGATGAATAGAATACTTAGAATTATGGGCTTCCTGTAGGATTACTTCCCTAAGCCCTCCATAGACTGGAACCCATATCCGTCCATTTAGTCTCAGAATTCCGTCCTTGCCATAGGATAACTGCTCGGCAGTTACCCCTAGATTTTCATCAGGATAGTTAGCTTCTAATACAGCTTCCTTTTGCGCGGCTAACAATCTATCATTTAAAGTGTTCTTTAATTCAATGCTCTTGGCATTGATTCTTATGGGCTTAACCCTCTCCTTCCTACTTAAGGCATCGGCAACCACATTTGCCTTGCCTGGATGGTATCTGATTTCACAATCATAGTCGTTTAAAGTCTCCATCCATCGACGCTGTCTCATGTTTAGGTCCTTATGATTAAACAAATGTTGAAGGCTCTTCTGATCAGAATAGATCACCCACTTGGTACCATACAAATAATGCCTCCATAGCTTTAGTGCAAATACTACGGCACCCAACTCCAAGTCGTGGGTGGTGTAATTCTTCTCGTGCACTTTTAGTTGTCGGGAAGCATAGGCAATAACCTTACCTTTCTGCATGAGCACACACCCCATACCAGTGTGTGATATGTCGCAGTATACTACAAATTCTTCTATTCCATCAGGCAATGTCAACACGGGAGCATTGCTCTGTTTCTGCTTAAGTATATCGAACGATTCTTGCTGCTTAGGACCCCAATCAAACTTAATATTCTTTCTAGTTAACGAAGTTAGGGGTGCTGCAATCCTTGAGAAATTCTCAATAAAACGCCTATAATATCCTGCCAGACCTAGAAAACTACTAATCTCAGTGGGCGTCTTCAGCTCTTGCCAATTCATGACAGCATCAACCTTAGCGGGATCCACCTGGATACCACGCTCACTAACCACGTGTCCAAGAAATTGGACTTCACGAAGCCAAAATTCACACTTTGAAAACTTGGCATAGAGTTTCTCTTGTTGAAGCAGTGAAAGAATACAACGAAGGTGCAGCTTGATTCTTCGAGTAAATAAGAATATCATCGATGAAGACGATGACGAATTTATCCAAGTAGGGCTTGCAGACGCAGTTCATGAGATCCATGAACGCTGCTGGTGCATTAGTGAGCCCAAAAGGCATCACTAGGAACTCGTAATGACCATAACGAGTCCTAAATGCAGTCTTGTGTACATCTTCATCTTTAACCTTTAGTTGATGGTAGCCTGACCTTAAGTCGATCTTGGAGAAGTAACTTGCCCCTTGTAATTGATCGAACAGATCATCGATCCTGGGCAATGGATATCTATTCTTGATAGTGACTTTGTTAAGCTCGCGATAATCGATGCATAGGCGCATCGATCCATCCTTTTTCTTTACAAACAGGATTGGTGCTCCCCAAGGAGATGAACTAGGTCTAATGAAACCTTTGGCTAACAAATCATCTAGTTGTGTCCTCAACTCTTTCATTTCAGTTGGTGCTAACCTGTAAGGTGCTCTTGCAACGGGTGCTGCTCCAGGTATAATGTCGATTCTGAACTCCACTTGCCTATCTGGTGGTAAACCAGGTAGTTCTTCAGGGAATACTTCTGGATATTCATAAATGACAGGGATGTCTCCAACCTTGGGTTTCTGTCATCAATAGTTACCTCTGCCATATAAATGACACAACCCTTCTTCAAACACCTCGATGCCTTGAGCATAGACACTTGCTCAGGTAACCCATACTGGGTATCTCCCTGTATGGTAAGTGGCTCACCATACGGAGTCTTGATCACCACTTGTTTCTTGTCACAAACTATCTGGGCTTGGTTATGCGATAACCAATCCATGCCTATTACTATGTCGAAACCAACTAATTTCAAAGGAAGTAGGGATAACGGAAAGGAGTGGTTCCTAATGGATATAAAGCATCCATCTAACACAGTTGAGGCAGTTTCTATGGTACCATCGGCCAACTCTACCTCATATTTCACACTTAGGGTTTTAACAGGTAAATTCAACAACTTACAAAACTTATCATCTACAAATGACTTATCCGCACCTGAATCAAATAATACCCTTGCATAAACATCATTGATGAGAAAGGAACCTGTGATCACATTATCATCCTGAACGGCTTCTCGTGCATCCATTCGAAAGACCCTTGCATTGGTCTTTTTGACTTCTTCAGGATCTTTGGCATATTTAGGGCAGTTGGACTTGATGTGCCCTTTCTCGTTACAGTTATAGCACGTTGCATCCTTTATCTTCTTGCACTCTATCGTCTTGTGCTCCTTGGATTTGCATAACCCACATGCAAACGGTTTTGAATGTGACTTGGATTCGAACCGGCATTTTCCAAAGTGATGTTTCTGGCAGGTTTTGCACTTTGGCTTTTCATCTGCTTGCTGACTACCCTTGCCAGACCCAAACTTCTTCTTGTGGTCTGTGTTTCCCTTATGCTTCTTCTCAGACCGTCGTGAGTTATCATCCTCACGTTTTCTCTTGCTTTCAACCGAGTTCTTAAGAGATCTTAGCCTGACCGCATCCAAAGTAAGGTATAAAGATAGATCAATTGTCGACCTAAAAGTAGCAGGTCGGGATGCCTTTACACTGGCTTTGATCTCCGGGGCTAAACCCCAATGAAACGAGCAATTCTCTTGGGTTCCGGTGTTACCAAATATGGAACCAGTCAAGACATGGTATTAAAGCTAGTAAGGTAAGTCTGACAGTCTAGGTTTTTCATCACCAGAGATAAGAAGTCTGACTCAATCTTTTCAACCTCATGCTGAGGGCAGTTATTCTCTTTGATGAGGTCAACAAACTGATCCCAAGATAGATTGTACAATGGAATCTTCCCAGTAGCCTGGATTAGAGACCTCCACCAGGCTAGTGCTTCTCCTTTAAACGACTGAGATACATACGTCACAACATCCCTATCAGCGCAACCACTGATGTCAACCACGGTATCCATTTCGTCCAACCATGTCATGAAATCCACAGCCCCTTTCTCCCCAATGAAATCCCTGGGCTTACAGGAGATGAAATATTTGTAGGTACAGGACTTACCACGTGGTTCTCATTTGAACTCAATCTTCTTTGACGGAACACTATGCTGATTCGAGGAGTGATGATCGTCATCCCTCCTTGATCCATTATGTTTAGAGGGTGGCTTACTATGAGCCTCAGAGTGAGTCTTAGGTTTAGAATGGGGTATAGATGAGGCCTTGCTTCGAGTATCGCTTGACTCATTAAACTGCCTATCTATGGCCTTGGTAACAGCATTATTAATCAGTGCTTGAAGTTCCGCACCAGTTACGTTGATCCTGGTGGTATCATGATTTTCCTTTGGATGACTGTTGACTTCTTCAGACTCAGCCATGTAGCTTGCTTGCTACATAAAATGATGACAATGACTTCTTAGAAGTTTATAATAGATTTGTCATCTTATTAATTTATTAACCATGGTATTAAAGAACCATATTAGTTAATTTAATAAGTATTTCACTCAGGATTTTTCATTAATAACCCTTAGTTGTAATTAAATATAATAATGGCACAAAAGGCCAAGTCACAAGGAAAAATTTAATTTATAAACCATGATTTCTGAGAATCGAGGTATTAAGGTTTGAATCATAGTTCATTACCTTTTCTTGATAGGAAGTCATAGACTACCACTGTCTTTAGTCTCAACGGACTTTAATTATGGCCCGTAGGAACTTCATCACTTAATAGATGATCAAATAAATAAGAAGGGGTTTGGAATAATCCAAATTTAAGAATGGCTTATGTGATTTTATCGAATCACATTTTGTCAAGGGTGTTAACATGTTTTCAGATGTTAACAAGGATTTGAATCTTTTGAATAGGTTTTACCATCTTGGCCATGTCTGAATGACATATAGGCTAGGTTTTACCTTTAAGATTCTTTTTAATATTTAACGTAGAACAATCCTAAATTGAGATGTTAATAAGGATCTGAATCTAATTGAGGAATTACCATCTTGGTCCTGTCTTAAAATGACACATGGGCTAGGTCTTGTCCTTTTTAGATTTTGTCATTTTATTATAATGGTAGATCTTATAAAAAGGAATGTTATTTTTCATTTATTTTATATTTTATGTTTATGCATATAATTAACAAAAATGAAATTTTAAATTAATCCATTCCACTACATAAATTAAAAATTACAGGTTTGCCCTAAATAGGACTTAAAGAGAACTAACTTGCCCGCGCAGGGGCTAAACAAACATAACATACCCACGCAGGGGTTAAACAGGAAGACATGCCCACGCAGGGGCTAAACAGAAACTACAGGTCCTCGCAGGGACAGGTTACAGAAATAGATGTCCACGCAGGGACTGATTAAACACTAAAGAAATACAAACAAACAAATAAAGGATTTAATGACCCTTTTTGGTCTTCCCTTTGATTAAGTCCGCCAGACCCTTGAAAATTCTTTGGTTATGCCTACGCTCTTCCCGAACCTCATCCTCCACCTGACTCAACCTTTGAAGAATCTCTTGATGCTGCGGTGGCGATATCACTGGCGGCTGCGGGGGCTGCTGAAACAGCGGAGGTTGAGGAGGTGGTGGTTGTTGATACCCATAAGGTGGGTATCCATAGGGTGGATATCCAGTTTGATATGGGACTCCAAAGGGCCCCTCGGGATAAAGAGCATTGTAGTTTGCTGCCATAAGGTATGGGTCAACTTCAGCGTAGTTGTAGTTGGTATGGGCCGGCTGTTCAAATGGGTTGTATGCCGCTGAACTGGCGTATGTAGGAATTGGGTTGTTATAACCCACTGGTGGCAGTGCGACTGGCGCAGACTGCACCTCAGAAACAGGGTTCGAAAGCCCACCCATTTGTGGGTCTTCGTATAGTGGCGGGTAATGGCTGCCACTTGAATGTTGAGGGGTGCTGATACGGACACCCCCTCGCACAGACATCCATGTGGTTTTTCTCCTATGCCTCGGTGGCTCTGGAGGATGTTGTTGCACTGGTGGTGGTGGCGGAGTAACCGCTACAAAGCGCGAATCCTCTGAGGGATCCTGCTGTTGCTGCGGCGAGTTGTGGTAACTGGGAGTAAACACCCAGTCGATCTGGTTAAACCTCGCCTCGTAGCTGTTGGGACCATTATAAGGTGATCCAAGAAAGGGTGACCCATCGGAAATCTCGATGGGGTGAGTAGGCGCCGGTTGGTGGTTGGGCAGGTTCCGGATCTTCATCCATATCCATGGAGAAGTGGTCCTCAGGTCCCAACGGGTTGTAACCCATTGGCTCTTCAACTAGGTTTGTCGGGTTAAACCGGCTCTGGAAATAGGGTGTTGGGTCGTTGAAGGGTGAGTTGTGGTTTTGCAGGGGTATATAGGAATGGTGTGAGTAATGGGGCTCGTTTTCAGACTGAGGCCCAAAAGAGTTCAGATAAGAAGGCGAGGAGCTCAGCGAGACTGAGCGCCTTGTGGGTTCAATATGGGTCCTCCAGTTCTCTTGAGGACTTCTGCTTAGGGAATCTGACGGAGTTCGCCGGTGTGATGGCCCGGCCTCATGATCGTTTGGGGCGGTGAGTGGCCCCTTGCCTCTACCTCTTCCACGAAATCTAGGTGGCATCTTGTTGAACCTGTCAAAACAAATAAAAGAACAACAAAAAAATATAAAGGACAAAATTAAAATAAAACAAATTTGGATTAGTCCTAAGTTATTTGTCTAGACTCGGAAGTCGATGAATGTGCAAACTGTGTCATTGAGATCAAACACAAAAGGCTAGTGTTTAATTCACTCAATGTTGGCTCTGATACCAACCTGTCACACCCCGATATTTCCACGTATTACCGGGGGGCCCGGTGGGGAGTATCGTGACGTAGTTGATATCATCATAGTCAAACAACACAATTTAAATGCACAGCGGAAGCAAAAGATGAATCACATTACAAACCGAATAAATAGTAATATCAAAGTATTACAAACGGACTGTAAAGGATCCACAGGTGGATCAAAAGATAAAAGATCATTGTTCAACAGATTTTAACATCTAGAGCTTGCAAGACTTGATTAATGATGCCAGGAGTAGCCAGCCTATTTCGTCTAGTACCTACACTTAGCCTTTTTGGAAAATACGTCAGTTTACACATGTAAATACAATTAACTGACTCATTTTGAAAAGAGTTAAGAAAATTAATTTGAATGCACACGGCACAAAATATCTTTTATAACTTGGGACAATTATTTAAAAATAATCTTGTATACAGTTTTACTTATTTGTCGTCTGTCAGGTCCGGTTAGAAGATACGGATAAGATTAATTGACACGCCACAGGTATAATGCCCACAAGGTTGATTCCTTTAAGTGGATTACCAGTTTTTACATAATGTAACTGTCAGGTGTATGCCTGCACCCCATGCTTAGGTCGTGGCCATTTCTTTGAATGATGCCAAGGATATCCGGGACATGGTCATTTAACCCCCAAAGGCCATACACCAATTAATACAGATTAAAATGAGTTATGTAAATACATTAATCACAATCCGATTTAAATGACTACATACCCGACCAAGCGGTATTATTATAATACCGTATCCCAAGCCCGTATAGGGAAAATAAGTTAAGAGTATTTACCTGAGTAAGTATAATTCACAAACAGCGAGTGCAAGTAGCTTTTACCGGGCTCCTAATTTGGAACGAAGGTTTTAATAACCTATTAGATTCCTAACGGGTCTTAATTTAGTCTAAACTTAGACCGGTTAGTTTTAAAAGAGATATACGGTTCAATACGCACGATTAAGCGAAGACTAGATTAGAATGTGTTTTAAACCCGACAAGTTTAAAGACTTGTATAATATGGGTAGACTAAACACATTCTGGATTTTGAGACAATAATGATAAGGTTTGACCCGTTTCGCCTAATTTATGCAAACTAGTTACATAAACCGTACCGAACACGAATAATGCATTACGGGTAACCAAATGATTCATGAACAGGTTTCCTAAGTTAATATGCCTTAAATATGTTGTGATATCAGTAGGATACCTTCCATTATGCCCAAAATGAATTTAAACTCAAGTTATGTCCCGTAGGGGTATTTTGGTCATTTTAAAGCTTATAAAAGAGTTTAAATATAAATCTGAGTTTTAGGTCTGATATAATCAGCAAAAATATTTATTTTTATAAGTCATAACAGTAGGGTATGGTATATAGGTGAAATTTACCTCTTATAACTAAACTATGCACCGTAGGGGCATTTTGGTAATTTCACATAAGCTTAAATGGTCAAATCTGGAAATCTGAGTTTAAAACTTTTGCTTACTGTTAAAATATAAAAATTTACTAAAAATATCAGCAGGTATTAAGTCCTATATATTTAAAATAGTTTTAATACATACTATGCGTTTAACACGCGTAAAAAGGTGGTTTTAAGCGATTTCCGGGTTTTATAATGAAAGCTGATATTTTTATTATTCCAGAGGCTTAAAATATTCTATTTATCATATAAGATCAGTAGAAAAAGGTTTGGTATTAAAATGATTTGTAAAACTCATTTTATAGGCCTAAAGGGCAAAACCGACAATTACCGAATCAAGGCTATTACCCTATGTTATGCTCAGCCTAAAAATAAATAAAAATCTTCAAAAATCCCAAAATATTATTTTACATCAGTAGGTAAAATGTTTGGTATCAAAAATTAGCTTTGTGTTGACTTTTTAATATCAAGTTTGACCCGACAATTGACCTAGTTAGATTGGGAATCAGAGGGTGCCCTTTTAAGGGTTTATTACCCACATAATTACCAACTCAAAACTACTTTTAATTTAACTAATGACTGGACCATTAGTGATTAATCACGAAGTCAAACCTTAATTATGATAAGTTTGACTTATGGTCAATAAGCCTCTTAAAACTGAATTAAGAGGGGTTAAGGACACTTACAAACGTCCTAAGTACTAATTAAAAGTTGATGGAAGTCTGCTAGAAGTCCCAAGAGTTCCAGAGTAATGCTTGAAGTGCAATTGAAATGAGCAAGGAAATGTTGCAACATTGAAGTCCTTATATAGCCAAGAACAAGTCACAAGATCTTGCCACAAATGTCTAGGACTGATCCCAGATGTATCCATGTGTCCCTATAATGCCAAAAACCAGTTGCAAAGCCCCTGAATTCGAAAACCACTCTCCTAAGGCGGTGCAACAGGCTGAACAGGCATCTGTCCATTTTTTGCTACCAGCGACAGTCTTACAGACCGTAAGCAAGAAGCCTTGCGGTCCGTATCCACCTCTTACGGACCGTAAGTCTAGACGGATGCGGTCCGTAACCGACCTTGAATTGTATCGCCCAGTTTCAGTGCTTGCGGACCGTAAGCCTAAGGCCATACGGTCCGTATCCGATGACCAGAAGACAAAAACTTGTAAACCTTTAAGCTTTGACCATGCAATCTTTCATAATTCGAATCTTGGGCCTTTAGCAACAGAATGGGACCACTTGATCAGTTCTGAAAGGTTATAAAGGCCTTGCCATGCACTTACACATCCTTGGACATATCTAAGAATGCTTTTAATATGAATTTTTGTCGCAATTGCACATAGAATCCCATCTTTTGCATACTTGAATTATATATTATCATAATTGACCGGATTTGAGCATATCAGATGTTTACAAAACAGATTAGGGTCTTGGGATTTATAAATAGGTCGCTCAGAGGTGATAATTAACATGTCGACACTTTTAAATCCTACCACACATCTTTAACTTGATCCGAGTTTATGACACGTTTGCCTTACGTGACACGTGTCTTTATTTTATTGGGCATGGTTTTTACGAGGTGTTACAGCTAAGAAGGCAACACATCCTTTACTCAAAAACTTATGTGCCTTCAAACAACTGATAATCCGTAGAGGCGTATCCTGCTTCTTCCCATGAATTACAGTCATCTCTTCATTCTCCAAAGGGATGCGGATAACCTTCTCATGGCATACAATCTCGGCTCGATTACTCGACAACCAATCCATTCCAACTACTACATCGAAACTTCCCAATTCAACTGGCAGAAGATCTAACGAAAACTCACTCTCTCCAAGCTCTATAACACAGCCTCTAATTACTTCATTAGCTTCTACTAGCTTCCCATTAGCTAGTTCTATCGAGTATGGGATATCTAACTTACTTGCTAATAAACCAAGTATATTCTTAAAATCTAGAGATACAAAGCTGTAGTCGGCACCGGTATCAAATAGCACAGATGCAAAATGTTGATTAATAGGGAACGTACCATTGACTACGTTCTGATCTTGGCGAGCTTCCCTAGCTCCAATGTTGAAAACTCTTCCACAGGCATGGTTATTCTTTGGGCAATCCCACTTGAAATGCCCTACATCACCATAACCAAAGCAACCTTGGCCGCGTCCATTCCCATTTCTGCCTAGATTGTTGTTATTATTTCCTCTGCGGTTTCCATTTCCCGTCTGATTCCCATTTCCATTCCGGTTTCCATTACCTCCCTGATTATTGTTTCCTCCCTGGTTTCTATTCCCATAACCATTTCCACCACGGTTGCCATTACCATTTCCATTTCCTCCTTGCCCATCGTTTCCACGTCCGTTTCCATACCAGCAGGTCTCCTTAGAATGACTAACTTTTCCACATGTTTCACATTTTCCAACTCTGCACAGACCAGCATTGTTATTGCATATTTCGTACGTCTACCACTGTGCGAATAGTTAGATAGAGCGTGTGTTGAATATTGTATAGAATAGAGAAAGTTGGGCAGGTTTTGTAATTGTCAAAGTCAATCTGATCGGATGGTAATCCGATCGGATGACACTTAGCATGGGTTGTCTATAAATAGGGGGTTCGGGCTCCCAATTGGACAAGCTTTTGGTTCCCAGAGGGGAAATGTTGTCCAACTGGTCTCGTGGTGCTGAAATCGTTGAATAATTAATAGAGACCAGATTATAAGTGACTGATCGGTGTCGTATCTATCTTCTACTCCTTTCTTAGTCGTAATAAACACACCGAACACGTTGTTTCAGGACCGAAGCTCCGTTAGACTCACCGGATCCTGGAATCAGCAACCATGATGAAACTGGCATACATCACATTTAGGCAGGGTGCCCATATACCCTTTTCCTCTGTTCTCAGCATTGGCAGCACCAGTCTTGACCTCACCTGGTGGGTTAGCATCTCTCTGCTTGTTAACACTGTTGTTGTTTCCTTGGGTACCCTTCTTGAAATTCGAAAACTTTCTTTTGTTCTCTCCAGACGACTGTACATGAGTCTCTTTCTTCTTGGTCTCAGAAATTGAGAACTTTCCCAATCTAAGGGCTTCCTCTGTCAGTGCCACGCTCAAGTCAATTGCCTCAGTGATGGTTGGAGGCTTGGATATCATCACCATGCTCAAGATCTGGGGCGCCAATCCCCAAATGAAACATTCAATCCTAAAGAACTCTGGTTCTACCAAGTAGGGGACCACGTGAGACAAATCGTGGAATCTCTACACATACTCAGCTATCTTAGGACCATCCATCTTCAAATTCCAAAATTCAGTTTCCAACTTCTGAATTTCTGCTCTCAAATAATACTTCTTACGCATCAGCTCTTTCAGCTCATCCCAAGTCAAAGCATACGCTGCAGCCTCAGCTAGAGTCTGAACCTGAAGGTTCCACCATGACAGAGCCCCATCTAAGAACAGTCTAGAGATGTACATGACCTGGTGCTCTGGTGCACATTTGCTCATCTGTAACACAGAATCTGTCTTCTCAGTCCATCTCACAAAAGCTACGGCACCTCCAGTACCGTCGAAGTTCAGAGGCTTGCAGACTAAAAACTGCTTGTAAGTACAACCTGTGTACAAGCAACATCATTCATAAAAAGAATTAGCAAAGAACACATGGAAATGTCCAAACATATTGTAATGTGTCTTAGGTGACTTAAACATTACCGTTAGGTGGGTTATTCCCTGAGGTGCCTCTGTTGTGTTCGGAGCGAAGGGCCTCATGTTGTGCGATTGCCTGTGAGATGCGTTCCTGTAGTTCTGCCTCAGTCGTGGGCAATTGAGTGTTCCTTCGAGGAGGCATCTTCTAAGAAGAAGATCAAATAGGTCAGGTCTTATTCGTTAAATAAATATATAGTACGTATATATAATAGCATTTATTATAGCAAGCAATCAGGTAATCAACACAATCACAACATAAACAAGTAATCCAACAATATGTTTAATGAGAACATGACGATTGAGCTTTCATAAAGCATCGACCACAGTTATATTGTTTACAAGTGTATCACATCGAAAGGGACACAGGGTCACACTACCCTTGCCCAATAAGTCTATCACTATACAAAAGTCATATAATCAAAAGGTGGTCTTCAAAAATCTTCGCAATCTCTGCTCAATAGTAGTGCTCTCACTAAAAGTAAGGCAATCTGCATAAAACCAAAAACCACTATGCTGATGGTGGTGGTGGAGGAGGAGGTGGAAGGAAGAAAAGCAAGCTGCGCACATGCGCAAGCTCCTCCTCGAGCTCGTATACATGACGCAGTAAGTAACTAATCTGCTGCTCGACCGTAAGGAATCGAGGATCAAACTCTGGAAAAGGAGTAAGAGCAGCAGGTGGATGTGCAAATGGAGACAATGATGAACGTGGGGGAACAAAAGTAGGTTAACAAGGACACGGTAGGGGACGGGGAGTCAGCTCAAGCTCCAAAATCATGCGGCTCATAATCTCAAACTGAAGCTGAAGCGATAAAAGTAACTTATCCTGTGTATAGCCAACAAACTGGGAGGGATGGTAGGGATCTGAAATCGGCACAGAATACGGTGGGAACCATCGGAGTGGCTCATCAAGTGGTGAAGAAGTAAATGGAGCAAACGGTGTAGACTGAGGGATCTGTGGAAAGGCTGCTGAAGCATAAGGGTCATCACGCGGGTGCTGACCTGAAATACCTTCCCCTAGACGGGGTGCAGGGATGTCCTGTAGGAAAACGATAGGTAAGTCAGTGCGATGGACATCGGACTCTACAGGAGGATAAGGAGCAACATCAGCGGGTGCGGGTGGATGAATGAATGGCTCAACCAGATGAGGGTCAATAGGTGCTGGAACTGGGTCAGGAATAAGTGGTGCAATGTCTGGTAAACCAAAAGGAATAGGATCATGATCAGGTATGGCTCAGGATCAGCAGGTGCAACATCAGGCTGATCAAAAGGAGCAAGATCTGGCTCAGGACCAGGCTCGGGGTCATGTGGAGGAGATGGTGCAGCTGACATCGCCGTATCATCATCAGAATCAGTAGCGTAGCGCTGTAATCCAACCTCCTACAAAGCTGAAGACGTCACAGACTCAAAGGAGTCTGAAACGGAGTGTAAACTAGAATCAGAGGATAACTCAAAAACTGGAATCTCAGGAGGTGGAATAGCAACAACGTCCTTATCTATCTCTCCATCACCATGGGCGTCATTAGGAGGACCATCAACAAACAGATTAACGTCATCATCAAACAAATCATCAAAAGGCCAATCCTCATGAGGGATGACCACGAGAAGAACAGGAGCGAGGATCGAAGCCACAATATGCTCACCATCGGGATGACCAATGATGAGATGATCATGGAATGGAATGGGAACAACCAAAGGATCCTCATCTGGAATACCATCAGCAAGGGGTAAGTCATCTCCAATGTCAGGCAACGCGAATGGCTGAAAGTCATCCTCGTCGTCTGATAGCATGTCTAGGCCGCTCTCAGTATCTGATGTAAAGATTTCCGGCTCTAGTGCGATCTTGTCATTGGAGACAATAGCCATAGGGTTATCGGCGTCGGACAATCCGCTCTCGGATGAAGACATTATGCCTGTAACATAACAATCATAACATACGCACATATATCAACCACTATTACTTAGTATGCAATCAAAGACAATGTATCATGAAATCATGTATCCTCGTTATTCCTCATGAAATCCTTCTCTAACTTTCCTAGTTTATCCCATACTAAACCACAACTGTGACCTTGCATTCGTTTTCCTTTTTCTAAAAATGTTTGTTCCATGGATCTGGGCATTTTGTGTATGCAATGAAAAATATGTTGTAAAAATATTTTCGTGAGAGCCCTAATGATTGTAGTCTAGACTCGAGAAAGAATCCTAGTTCGCTACAATCGAAGCTCTGATACCAAACTGTCACACCCTGACTTTTGCGGAAGCATGATTATGTGTGAATTGCTTAATATCATTGCATTCAACCATAACAAACAACTATATGATAAAACCAAAGATGTTCATCCATAGATTAAGTTTAAAACATCACAACAACATTGTCTTAAAATCCCAACACAGACTTCGAATCCAAATTACAAACCATTCAAATTGTTTTAGAGTTCCATAAGGACTCGACAAGAGACACTATTAAAAACTAGGCTTTGAATTATGTATCTTATCCATGATAAGATACATACTCCAAACCCTTCCACACCGGATGACATCTTTTATTTCAAACAACACTTGAAAAATTCAACGCCCGCCAGATCCATACTTAGTTTCCTGAAATACATGTAGTTTGAAAACATCAACAAAAGTTGAGCGAGTTCATGTGTTTGTATGTGTGCACGAATAAACCTTTGTAATCATTGTAAGTATGTATGTGTTTGTAAATCCATGTATGAAAGCAAACAAGGAAACAAATCAATTAATGGTTTGCAAGGCCATTAACATGTGTGCAACGGCGTAGGAAGGCTCAACCCTAGCAGATTTTGTACCGGTCTTCCGGCTGTAAGACATAGTCACCTCATGGGACAAACCCCAGTCCTCATAGGTGTGGGCTCGCTACACCCAAATAGATCTATCACTCATGCCCCTTGGTCCTTATACGAGGATTAATGGTCTTAAGTGTGCGCCTACCCATTCACATGATCTAACAGTTCATTCCTTAGCTAACCATACCATTTGTAATCGTTTGTAAACATTTTGTAACATGTACTTCACCCCCGAAGTTATAAAACAAAATAGTTAAAAGAAAAGGGGGACATGAACTCACAATCTTGCGTTCTTCGTATCCAAATGTAACTCAAAGCTTCCTCTAGATCGCACGACTACCTACATATATACTACGATTTATTAGAAGAGCGGGTCGTGCCTTGACCTTAGTCTTAATTAGCGTCTTTGGGTTACGTTTCCTTGTGTCATCAATATTATTCCAAGTTATATATAATTATTTGTTAAAATAATAATTATTTTAACTTAAATTATATTTATTAAATTACAGAATAATAGTTAAAATAATATATTTTAACTTGACATGTTTATGCATTTGTACATGTATAATTTTCCAAGGATGGGGGTATGTATACTTGTATTCTTAACCTTGTGTATTTTTGCCAAGTATCGGTGGCATATTCCGGTGTATTTATAGGTACGAGAATACGTATTTTCTTGTAGTTATTAAGTATTCTTATACTTAATTTTTGTATTAATTTTTACGGAATAATATTTCTAATAAAATTCACCAATATATATTCTCAAAATATATATTTTAAGAAATCTGTCATAGAAAAATTATTTATAATTTTTCCCTTGGCAAAAATATTTATATTTTCATATAAACCTCAAAAATAATATATTTTCAAGCCTAACTTAGAAAATATATACAAGTCTATTTTTCACCCAAAAATAATATGTTCCAAGTTTATTTAAGAAAATATATTTTATCCCAAAAAATAATATATTCTTAATAATTTCAAGAAAATATATATTCTTATTTACCCAAAAATAATATATTTTCTACTTGTCAAAAATATAATATATTTTTGTAATTGTAAAAATCATATTTTTGTTTTCTTGATCTCCAAATTACTGTTTACCAAAATATACTTATGAATTAAATTCTGGAATATTTTGTAAGTTACATTCCTTGTTTGGTTTCTCCAAAATTTTGGGTATAAATTATATATTTATTTCTTGGAATTTTGGTAATATTTTGTATTGTAATTTCTTGGTATTTTTATGAGTTATATTATTTCCAGTCCTAAAATAATATAACTAATACACATAATATACAAATAATCACACACATGGTGACATCTAAATATATATTTTCCTAAATACATATTTAGTCACTTTTATTTACAAAAACCAACCTCCAATGTTTATAATATTTGTGACAAAAATTATGGCAAACTTTATATGAAAATTCATGGTTTAAAATATACTTGTAAATATTTTCTTAAAAATATTTTTCTAAGTGTTTAATTTTTAGAAAAATTTTGCCATAGTTTCCCCTTAAAATGGAGGTTTCCATGCTTTCAAAGCATATCATTTTCTTTTATAAATCACCACAATCAACAATAAACCAATCAACACTTACCTATTTGCCAAAATCATGCATAAGTTACTACTTCATGAACTTGAAAGTTTACAAAAATTTGTAGTAACTTACTAGTGTGTTTAGTAGGCTTAGTTACCCTTTAAAGTGTCGTTGTTTATTTAAAAACATCATTTTTAAAGAAGTGAGATGTTTACAACTTGTAAATCATTTTTCTAAAAATGTTTCTTCTTGAGTTTTTCTTGTTACATATATATTTCTACACTTGTTTAACCACTAAAAATGTGGTTAATTCCTTTAAGAACCAAGCTTAGGTAAATCTTGTATTTTAACTTGGTTTCTTGAAAAATCATTCTTGAAATCATAGGTTTACAAGACTATATGTTCACTTTAATCATCATTTTACAAGAAAAACAATTTTCACTTCAAGTTCATGATTTACATATGGATGATTACTTTGATCTTTAACATAATCATCCTCTCATCTTGCTAGATTGTGTCTTTCATCACTATCTAGCAAGATCACATGATGATCAACATCAATAACATGAGCAATCAACAATCAACAAGCATAACAACACTTAAACAACTTGATTTCTTATGATTTTAGTCTTATGTTTAAGTTTCATGTTCAAGATTCATAGTGTTCTTCAAGATTAACAACTTGTATCATTCTTTAACCACCAAAACAAGATGTAAAATAAGGTGTAGATGATGTTACTACTAGCTCAAGGCTAGGGATGATCACAAGATGAAGAAGAGGTGGATAAAAGCTTGTATGAGAGGTCCTTCACCTTCCAAGAGTTCCTAGCCTCCTTGTATACCTTCTTACACCTTTGAGTATGTATGGAATGGATGAAACTTGAAAGATGAAGATGATGGTGTGTGGTGTGTGTTCGGCCGAGAATGAGGGGGGAGGAAGAATGAGATGGAGTATGATGTGTTGTTGAAAAATGAGGAGCTATGTCACTTGAGGTTTCTTATAATACCACCAACACTTTGTAATCTAAGGGTTAATATGTTTTAGAAAGTGAGACAAGATCAATTAAAGAATTCAAAGAAAATCCATGGTGAGGGCCACCATGTAACCGTCCATCAAGGGGGGGGGGGGGGTCTTGGTTAGGATGAAATGTTAAATTAGATATTATGGTTGAAATCTAAGTATATTAGTTAGGTGTTAGTTAGTATGTTGCTATATAGTGTGTTATGATGTTCGGGGACCATAACTAGCTTGGTAATGTTAAAACAATGCTTCTAGTGAAAATTTGGTGTTTCGGGTAGTGTCCGGTTGTTCGGTTGGTTACTGGTTCGTTAAGGTGCTAAACTATGCAGTTTAGTGTGCTTTATGTTACCCTTTGTGACAGTTTTGATTCCCGATACTTAGGAAAGTATCCTGGACCATTTAACCATATTTCTTCATAATATTAAGTTGTTTAAATGCTAAATTATGTTGAATTCTACAGAATTCTGCAGTTTATGTGAGTTTTAGGCACTTTCCGGCACTAAAACTATCTCTAGGAAGGCAGTTTTGTGATCCTTACTTCCCTACACACTATACTAGTGTAACTCTTGGTTTCTGGCACATTCTGTGTCTCAATACCATGTCTGTCTATGTACTGAACTCCGTCAGCATTTTTCTGATTTATCTGGTAACTATGCTATCTTGTTTCGTGCATCATTTGAATTAATAAAGTTTGCATGCAGTAATGATATGACATTATGCAATATGTGATGCACATGTATGTATATGGCAATAATCAGAAAGCAATTCAAGTCATTAATTGTAAATCAGCAAAGTCATTAAGCACTAATTACTGTTTAATAATTGTACGGATACCTAGAATTTTGACAGTTGTCACATTCTCCCCCTGTTAAGAAAATTTCGTCCCGAAATTTTATGCTTTACTATTAGCTGCAGGGGAGTTGTGGAACAAATGCGCGTACTTTGCTTTCATATGGTCTTCACGCTCCTAAGTAAACCTGGGTCGTGACGTGCGTTCCAACGAACCTTGACAAGCTTAACACTACTCCTCTGAGTCTTGTTAACCTTCCAATCTGTAAC